>OZ010606.1:79945713-79958853 GCA_963932145.1 Acanthosepion lycidas
ATATATATATATATATATATATTGTAGATCATAAAATGTATTTTTGGTAATTTTACTATAAGATTCTATTTTTATATTTCTTAGTGTAGCATTGGTTGATATATTACTATAAAAACGTATTTTTGTTCATTATAAAAAAATGTACTGTTAATTTTTGTTTGGGGTTCATTATTTACCCATAGCTGGGACCCCAAAAGGTGCTACCACCTCAGATCAGAGTGGGCCTGGGAACAGCAGCAATTAAGAGGTTTTTCCACGCTTCTCAAAACCTCGAATCTCCTAATCAGAGGGTTTGCAGCCGGATGTAGTTTATCGTTATACCCAGGACTAGCAGAAAATACCTAAATGAAATTGGAAATTTGACAAAAATATTGCTGTCATTTTTTTTTTAGATAGCATGAGATAACTCGTGTAAAAAATGGAGGTTCAATCAGTCAATTAAGTGTCATACATGATACACACTTGGGTGATCATGTATCTTTCGATACATGATTGATTAGGCAGAAGATTTTTTTCCCGTGGTAGGTTGCCATTGATTTAAACGGGTTGCCAACAAATGTTAAAGAACCCATTCTGTCATTCTGTTCAAATTATAGCAAATGTATCTAACGAACTTGACTGGAATTTGAACTCGGCTCTACGACTTCTCATTCCAAGCCGAGATGGGGTTAATGAAGCTAAGAAAAGATTCTCTTGTCAGAGTCTTGATCAAGCGTACTTTTTTCTTTGTAAGGATGGTTATTACAATCTGATTGTTCTTGATTCAATTACCAAGCTGATACAATCAGGAAAGAAAGAGTACTATTTTAGATTTCAGCTGATAAAAAAAGATTCTGACTTGTGAAAAGGTCTTTTATTTACAAGGCTTTCGTAGAGTTCAACTGAGAGAAAAAGACGAAAGAAAGGAAACAGAAACATAAAAAAGAAAACTATTTTTCGAGATTGTAAATCTGTCAATAATACTGGGTTTGTAATAATAACACCAAGACTGACTAATGAACTAAAGTAGTGACTTGTAATTGATGAATAGAATCAGATAGTTAAAAAAAGAAAACAACACTGACTATTAATGTTTCTTTAGGTCGCGTGTTTCCGGATGTTAGTGACTGTGTTTTTGTCATTGCAATTCAATTACGTTCGTATTTTGACATTTAGTAAAGGAATAAAACAAAAGACAAAAACAAATTTGGCAATTTCATTCTACAAACTAACTTGGACAGATTGTTTGATATTTTTAATCTTTTCTTTTAATTTTTCTTGCTTCAAAAATGAAAGTTTTTTGTTTTCTTGTTGTTTTTTCGTATGTTTTTTTGTATTTTTTAAAAATACGAAACGTTGCTGATTTAGTGACAGAATGCGTAGGCTCGATAAAAATTGGCAAATCCTACCATAATGGTCGGAATTTAAGGGATGCAGAATTAATTTCAACTCGGATTAGCCTCGGTAGGATTTTTAAATCGAGTTGAAATTAATTCGGAGTTGAAATTAGTTCCGAGTTGAAATAATTCGGAGTTGAAATTAGTTCCGAGGTGAAATTAGATCCGAGGTGAAATTAGTTCCCAGGTGAAATCAGTTCCGATTTGAAATTAATTCCGAGTTGAAATTAGTTCCGTCACTCGAATTTAAAGACCCGAAATAAGTTGTGGGTGTTGGAACCCGGTGAGTGTGTAATCCTGATATCGATTGTCTCTGTTTAAGTTTCAATATAAGACTGAAAAAGGCGGCAAACCAGTCAGTACAATGGCGATAGTGCTCTGGCGCTGGTCGAAGCCTTTTCTTCCTAGATACCATTGTGTGCCATGGTTTCAGCAGGGAGAGGATAGGTAACTGGCCGACCTGCTGATATCACTTCTCTAAATTCCTTTGCATCTCTCTTTCTCAAAAAAATGATACCTACAGCTCTGCTCCATCCCACCTTGTAATAAAGTAAGTAGAAAAAAAAAACTGAAGATAGTGTGTCGTTGATTCAGTCTGTGATGCAGCGTTGAGGTTTCTACTGAGGAATTACCGACAGGCCACGAAAATGCAAAGACAACATGCAAAGCAACTTTTTATTTTAAGGATCAAGTTAAGATCAGACGAAAGATTTTCTCCCGTGTAATTAGGTAATTAGTAGATGAATGTTGTTGTGTGGAAAGGGATAATTTAGAGCAATGATTCCCAAAATGTTTAGCCACTACATCCATATCTTGGCTCCCGGTCCATACCTCTAGCTCCCACCTTCCATGTCTCTTTGAGTATGAAGCTCGGCATTGAGCTTTCTGGAGGCTGATCAAATAAAGAGAGTATGAAAGAAAGAAGGAAAAGAAAAGAGTTTATTAACTGGATGGTAATTGTTGAAATTCGCAGGAAGATGGATTGAAAAGTTAAGAAAATTAAAAACGAAATGCATTGAAAAATCATGTTTTGAAATAATTCAAAAGAGAAACGAACACAAATTTAACTAGACAGAATTCAGTAAGATTGAGCAAAACCAAGACTACCCGTCCTTCCCTACTTCCTTCCGATAAGAAAGATACCATTAAGGTATCCATAAAGATGTCAGATAAATCAAAAACATATGTTGTCGATTAAGAAACTAGGGTGGCCGCCAAATAACATTTACGATTCCTCTGGACATCTGTTTTGAATAGGCTACCCTGAAGAGATGTGTCACTAGAGAGATAGCGACCGACCTGACGCATTCGTCTAGAGAAAATTTTTTATATTCAAACATTAATTTGGATTCCTTTGGATACAAGTGATAAGAAAAAAATTATTATCTTGAAGTGACCATGGACATAAAAGGCTGTGATCTGTTGATCGTAAAAATGCATAGACAGAAAAAAAAACAAAAAAAATTTTTAAATGTCTGGAGGTGGGTGGAAAGGGGAGTCTATAGAAATTGACGTCAGTTTCAAACAATGCATGATTTTCGTGAAGCCATCATCACCACTCGGAATGATATTCCTGCCACTCAACCTTCTGTCTTCCATGCCAAAGCTAATTTTGAAGTTAATCACAATGGCAGCCGTGCAACTCACTACTGAGACATCACGTTGGGCATTTCCTACTCAGTTTAGAACCTTTGAGGTGTGGTATTAAACTTTTGACCAGCTGGCATTTAACCTATGTTCCCAGTATTCAAATTTTCCCTATTAAATACAGTGTAACCCGGATATAAGAAAGTTGTCGGGACCGGAGAAGAAGTCTCTTATATCCGGGTTTGGTCTATTTTGTTTACATTAACACAGGTTCTAATTTGGGACCAGAGAAAGTCTCTTTTATATCCGTGTCTCTTATATCCGGGTTGCACTGTAAATAGAATTAAAAAAAAATGTTTCCTCCATTTCTTATTTTAATTTTTCGAAACTTTACTCAAATGGCTGATAAAAATATAAGCAAAGGTTATATTTTTTTTTATTTTCATTGGCCTTAAGATTTTGAGCAGTATATCTATATATATAAAGCTGTAGCTTCTGTCAGTTTGTTATCGAACTCATCTTAGGGTTTTGGAAATAGACCTCCATAATCATATATATTTTGAAACTACATTACCCACTGTCCTTGGATAAGTATATTCCATTTTCATCAAAAGGAGTAATGCCCCACCCACCTGATTTTTTTCCCTTTGATATAAATTAAATTTAAATTTGAACAAAGGAATGACGCCTAGGGTACTCCAGAAGATGAAGGTCATATTAAATGCTGGAAAGTTTTAATTTTTATTTTTCCTCTTCTTATTTTCATTTTCGAAGCTCTACTCAAATGTATGGTTGCGTCTAACAACGCAAAAGGTATATTTTTTCTTTATTTTGATTGGCCTTAATATTTTGGCCAGCAGTGAGTCTGTGGGATTTCACATCGACTGCTTCAGGCCAATCATTGCATTTATCGCCATGTTTTGAATCCTTATTCGACGCACTGATAAAGTCTGATATCTTGCTGGCCGCTTCTCAATGTTTAATACTCTCCGCAACGTCCCACAGTCATTCATTTAAACAGAAGTCTTATCTATAACAAGTCTATAATGATAGATGACCAAAAGAGAGATGCTGAACAAAGATGTTGACTTATATAATATATGTACCAAAGTTTCTCTCTATATGAGCCAACTTTAAGAACCATGAATTCTACCGGTAAACATTTTGCCGAGATAATCTGGTCTCTCCTGCTGGATGAATTGTAAACGAATTTTCAATTCCTTTTCTGCTAAGATACCGCGAACGTTAATGCCTGGTTTTTGGTCTGGTGGCTGTTAGGCGTCACAGAAAAGCAGAATTTTGAACAGAAAAAATCTCATGCATCAAATTCTAACGATTTAATTCTAGCAGGATAGGAAGTCGGTAATGGAAAAATGAAAGCAAGAAAGGAAAAGAGAAATTAGAAGAAATCGGGGAAAATCAATAATAATAATAATAATAATAAGAAGAAGAAAATGGCAAAAGATCGAAATATGTTGAATCGACCCCCCTCTTCTGATCTTTCAACTGACAAGGCGAAAGAATGATGAAAAAAAAATGTACATTTTATGAACGCGCCTACAATGGTGAACAGAAGCAGAAGATAAAACATAAATTTAAGTAAGAACAACAACAACAAAAACAAAAAAAATACCATGATAACGAAAAAAATAACAACACAGGAACAAAATCAGAAATGGCAAATCAAAAACACCAGATATAAACGAAAAAATATCAGGCTATACAAGAAGTAAAATCTAAATTTCAATTTACAATGAAGACAGTCGTTGACACCAGGAAACATAATGGCCTTTTCACTCCTATAACTGAAAATGAATAAATAAGTAAATAAATATTCATTTGGTTTTCTTTTTTCTTGCTAAGAAAGATGTCGTTTGAAGTGGGACAGCGTATGTTTGGTAAGAATCCATGGAGCTGAAACATTATAAAATGCTGGCGCTTTTGCTGGCTGACATTAAAAACATGGAATTGAATGGCAGGAGCTGGCATGGAGTTTTTATGGGAGAAAGTAAAAAAAAGTTCGGAAGACGAAACGAAATGGAAAAATAAACAGGACTAAGCGAGCAGAACAAAGAGACAAAGAATCGGAAAAGAACAGAATGAAGAAAAAAAAAATTGAAAAAGAAGAAACTGCCAAAACGAACGAACGAACGCACACGAAGATAAATTGTTTGACTGATAAACAAGGACCTATCTATGGAGATATACACATATGTACACCCGAGAAAATGCGCGTGATGTTTCGATGGAAAAACACACACACACACACACATACACACACATACACACACACACAAAGAGTGTCAGACAGACACAGAAGCAAAAACAATCGCCAGGATAGACAAACACAGACAGACACACAGGCGGACAAACATAGATATTATGGTAAATGAAGACATATGAACATATTCATCCACACAGAGAGACATACAAACACCATACGAGAGTGAAAAAGCACACGCATATACAGGTACACCGCTACTCACGCATACGCACGCACATAAAGGTACATTGTTATAGAGATAGATAGAGAGATGTGAGAGAGAGTGTGAGAGATATTGAGTTAGAGAGAGAGAGTGAGAGAGAGAGATAGAGAGTGAGAGACAGACAGACAGATCTATATGGGAACATGATATACTATCAGACTTATTTTCCAGGTGGAAATATTCAAAGCATTATACTTACCAAGTTACAAATTAGGCCATTAATGTAAAACTGTTGTGCAACGTTCTTTATATTATGATAATTGTGTGTGTGTGTGTGTGTGTGTACTAAAGTCATATCGTTGTGGAAGTTTAACTAAATACCAGTTCAAATCAGGTCACCAGTTTTCAAGTAACTATTTTTTAATAGTTATTTAAAAAACAAGTTCCTTATTTTGTTTTTTCATTTTTAAATATAGTTTATATTGGTAAAACATTCTGTTCCAGGAACAAAATTCCCAGCCGAGCAACTAATCCTTACATAGCCGTTTCCTTGAATTAGAAAAGTAAGAGGAATAAATAAGTAAGAATCCTTGACCAACCTGCACTTAACTTATCAGCCATAGTGGCATACCGGTGTCGATACTTTAATAATAATAATAATAATAATAATAATAATAATAATAATAATAATTACAAGTAGTAATCATAAAAATTTCACCGTTTTCCAATTTAAATTTTCTGATGAATCATAATTATTAATTCAATGGCTTAAACGACTATAAAATACACCTGGAATTACTTCTATTATATTGTTAAATATTTCAGCTTCACAACTTTAACAAAATATTGGAATAACAATAAAAATAAAGGCAGGCATTATTTAAAGGGGATACAAATGAAAAGATTAAAATTCATAAGATTTTTCATTTCACTGCAGCAGACGTTAAATACATGAGAACATTATCTCCTATTTTATGTTTCTTTTTTCTTTCATCTTATCATGTATGCTTTTTGTTCTTTTCTCACTAAAACCAAATAGCGTCTCTGATATATCTTACATCTTTTTTTCGTTCTCATAACGTAATGATCCGTTATTTATCTGAGTCAATGGCTGGTCGTGAATTATGTAGGTGCTCACCACAAGACTTGTTTTTATGCATTTATTTCTAACATCACATATATAAAAAGTGAAGCTAGCTAAAACTAAGGGACTGTCAGCAAAAACTGAGGGACTGTCTTGTTGAGTTAAGATTAGACACAATAAATATCCCGTTCTGTAACATAAATTTGTTTGTCAGTTTAATTAACCAAAATCGTTATGCTCCCTGTGAGCTGACGCATAGTGTATGTTTATCAACGGGAGTAGTGTTAATGTTTCATAGCCTGGTGTTGAGAGGGTTGTATTTTTTCTAAGTTTGAAAGATGAGGCAGCCAAGGCGACTTGGGAGCCACATCTGGATACTTAGGAACGTCTTCAATCGGAGACCGTCTGAACAGACTGAGTTACCTGAACTGAAGATAGTTTGAACTGTGCTTCATCTGCAAGGTCATGCACTGTTTATATCTAAACCTGTCACCATATCGCACACATTTTGTTGTAATGTATGTGCCTGGTTTACTTTTATGAGATTGAATACACTGCTGGGTACACTGGGCTTTGTATATTTGGACCCCAGCGTCACTTTCTTGGTGTAGTGATCATTCACCCAATAACAAAATAGTAATAATAATAACAGATAACGACATATATTTTTTATATATCAATAACAATACTGGGTAAACATTTATGACAAAGTGGAAAAAAAAAAGTTTTATTCTGATGTGTTTTGTGTTTTAGGACTTCATCGGACAAAATTTATTATGTTGGTGCGATTACACATGCGCACGAACGAGGCATGCTGGGAATTTTGGTTTCCCACAGTCACGGGACTGACCATAATTTTGATATAAAAATTGCTACTCTGATCAAAGGAGTAAATAATTCACTAAAGCGAAAATATTTCGAGAGTGCTTTGATCGCAAGGTCATCTACAGTAAACTTGCGCTCGGGTTCTTACAACATTTGACCATTCCTGGCAGAAGTTCTATTATCACAGTTTGGGATATCTAATAACAAAAGTGATGGAAGGAAAAAGAAAAAGAAAAAAATGAAATCATCTAGATTAAAAAAAAAAAAAAATTCCAACCATCCCTCGTTGGTGCGCTTTTATAGTCGCACCAACATAACAAATTTAATCCGATGAAGTTTTAAAGAACAAAATGTGTGACAAGAAAACTTTTCCCACTTTGTTAGACATTTTCCCCTAATAATGATAATAACAACGTTCATTGAGAACGTTTATAAATAATGTCAAAGCTAATTCTCTACATAGATAAGGCATCGAACGGTATTAGCATTTTACCGAATTGGGAAAGGAAAGAAAACACTAAGATCAATAAATATAGTAGAGTGAGTCAAAAATAATGCAATTTGTTTTATTATATAAGAAATAAGAAACACAATCAAACGTATCGTGCATCAAGATCTAACTAGACATCATAGGTTCACATCCCTACCTCTCAACATAGTCATCACCTCTTTCAGTGGCAGTGTTCCACGCTAAGAATGAGGGTATGTATGCCACCTTCGTAAAACTCATCTGGCTGTTGATGTAGTCAATTCCTTACAGCAAGCTCCACTTGTTTATCATCACCATAATCTTTGCTCCTCAGTGTCACTTTCATTGAAAAAAAGAAACGAACGGAAGATGTGAGAACCAAAGTCGTGAAAGGACAGGCTTGTCTGAAAGATATATATATATATATATATATATATATATATATATATATATATATATATATATATACACACACAATCCAGAATTACTCACGGTAGGGCAATGGTTAACTCTCTCTCTCTCTCTCTCTATATATATATATATATATATATATATATATATATATATTTTGAAGATTTGTATGATTTGTTTGTAACATTTTACCTGTGGGTTGCTTGAATAAATTCAGTTAGTGCATCGTGTGTCCAAAATTGTATTAGGTTGGTGCAAAAATAATGTCGTTTTTAACGTTCAACTTTATGTGAGAAAACGACATTATTTTTGCACCAACCTAATATATTCCAGCAAACATATGCATATATAAAAATAAATAAATAAATAAATAAATAAATAATAAAAAAAAAATTCTAGATGAATATTAATTTCTTGCGGTTCAAATGGAAATAAGAATATTCGCGTGGGTACAAACTGAACGCTCGTGATTGGGTGAAAAAGTCGGAGAAAATGACGCATTAAAAACATGTGTTCGTGTGCGCATGTGCGTGGGTGAATCTTATATATATATATATATATATATATATATATATATATATATATATAATGGATTTCGGGAATTGTTCATCCCTCAAACGCGAAATTCAATACTTCGACTTCCAATAACACCAGTTAATACGCGACCGTTTCTGCTCTTTAACGGATAAGATCAAAAGGCCATTCGTAATAATTATTGACCCCAACCCAAACGCAAGTAAAAAGATCAGTCCCCATTCTGCAGGCAAATTCAATTCTCCGGTGTTATTTTTATTCGTTTTGTATCATCGCTTATGGCTCACTGGCAACACTGATCACAGAAGGTCTGGAGGTCGGAAATTTTAAGCCCATGTGCCGAGCAGATGAAGCTCATTACAATGTATGAAATCTTCCGAGAAAAAAAATCCCTCATGGTTAATAATAATAGAAGGTACAGTAGAATCCCTGACAAAACGGACTAAGAAGACCTTCCGGATATGAGGAATTGATTACAAAGTCCGGATATGAAAGATTCCGGATATGAGGAATTGGTTACAATGTCCGGATATGAGAGATTCCGAATATGAGGAATTGGTTACAAAGTCTGAATATTATATTTACATTAAAATAAAAGAACTGAAATCAGTGTAACATTTATTTTCAGAGATTTATAGTAAACAAAATAAATTAATGGTGAGTGAAATATAACGGAAGTGATTTTAAAGAAAGAGAAATAAATTATGCAATGTTAATGAAAATTCATTAAATTAAGTATGCCACGTATGCAAAACAAATGATGTAACGAGGATTTTTTAATTAATGTTGCATGATGATTCTTTCTCTTCTAGTGTCATTCTCAACTTTTCCGCATTTCGTTTTGCTTTTGTTCTTGAAATCTTTTAAAACGAAAGACACTTTTTAACTCTGTATGCGTTATTGCAATCGTCATAGCTTAATACTGTCTTTCTTTCCATAAAACTGACAACCTTTTCAATGGCTTTTTCAATTTCAGTCCAGGTTTCATCACAATCATGCATCTCGTCGCTATCTTGTTGCAGATGTGTCTCATTGTTTTCCTTTCCTCTTATTCCCATCATCTTTTGCACCAATACAAACCATTAGGGTGAAATAACCAGAAGCAATTATCCAAAGTAAATTTCCTGAAAAAACAGAAATTTCAAATCAGTTACATATCACCTAAATAGTTCAAATATACAAATGAAAATCGTGCCCGGATATACGGGATTCTGGATATGAGACATACCTAGTTTCCTAAGCCCATGGTAAATGTTTACTATGTTTCCTGTATAAAATATGCAGGTGATCCCTCGTTCCCGTCATAGTATCGCCCCATCAGCTTCATTCATTAGCGAACTCTTTGAACAAGAAAGTTGTTGAACCCCTAAAAAACAAAACTACCGTGTGACAAACAGTATCGTTTTCGTTCTTGTTGGTCCACTGCTGATGTCCTTAAATATTATCACCCATAGAATCAATGAAGCGCTTGATAATAAAAATTATCACGAGAGTGATCATCTTGGACATCTCGAAGTTCTTTGACAAGGTGTGGTACAGGAGATTGCTACACAAATTTGCCATCTATAGGAACTCTGAGAGATTCCTTTTAGTTTTTCTTATCAATCGTCGTTAATGACTAGTCCTCAGAAGCACATGCCTCACGTCCCGCAAGGCTCTCTCCTCGGTCATTCCATTTTTTTTGCTTTATATGATCTACCTAAGAACATATATGGTAGCTATGGCTGAGGAGAGCGAGAGCAAGTCTCCAGCACCTTTCTCAGTAACACCACAGGCCCTAGAAGAGACGTGACTTGTACAGTCTTAGGCCTTCCTCAGATTTACAACTCATCCAATCTAGATTCGCCAGTGTCTGAGACACTGTTCCAAGCACACTTACTATCTTGGACTCATTTCTTTCATATTCCGTATCCTTTTTAACTTTCAGGAGAGGTCCTGTTATGCATTTACTTTCGCACACCCTTTTCCCATTCATGCTTTTGTCCGTCAGCAAAATGGAGAATCCTATTTTCCTTATTCACGATTATCAGATCCAGTTTTCTAGCTTGGGTGGGGATTACAGTCTACGTGTCGAAATACAAAAGTATTTATCGACTGAGGTTTTCCAAGACAAATTCAAGTTTGCGCCTATACAATTTTGTCTCCATGGTCGAGCCCAACTCAGTTGCACAGTTCTCAGTGTACCGCTGTTGCTACCCTGTCATGTTTCCTTTTGTTATTTGTTTTCAGGTCAGCTTGTTACATTCGCTGATTGTGTGGCTTACCACGGCATCTCTTTCTTTGCAGAGCCGGATAATTCCTTTTCTTCTGTACCGTGCTCCTTCAAGACGTGGGCGATCATGGCTCTCTTCCTATCCTTTGTAACTCTTCGCAAGGTTTGTCTTTTCATTATCCCGCTCATGCTATTTTCTGCCATCTATTTGCACAAGCTCATTAGGCAAGTTACTCTACTTTCATCTACTACAGTATGTCATGTGAGTGTCAAATTCTCCAGGTACTCTTTTCTCATCATGGGTTATAGAAAATTCAAATGCCTCTTTTTGATTCTAAGTATTGCCTGATTCAGATTGATCCTCGGTTGAACAGGAGTAGAGGTTTATCCCTCGTTTAGGATTGGGTTTCCGGTTATTTTTAAACTCTACTTCAACTCTATACCTCTAAGATCTCCGTCTGAACTCTGACACTTTATTTACTAATTATTTTTTTCCTCCACAATAGGAGTCGATAGTTTTGACTATCGTCCTGTTCACACTCCTCCGTGGAATTTTGGACAGGAGTATAGGTTTATCCCTTGCTCCATTTTTATCGAGTTTCCGAAACTTTTAAAAATCTTTTCGTTCTCTTTCATTACCAGTAGCACCTTGCATATTCGTGGCACTGCCGCCTTGCTTGAGGTGAATTGATTTATTTAAAAAGGTATCAGTCCATTTCCCCATTATCCTAAAAAGATCTATCTATCTATCTATCTATCTATCTATCTATCTATCTATCTATCTATCTATCTATCATGATCTGTTCATATCTATCTATCTATCTATCTATCTATCTATCTATCTATCTATCTATCTATCTTGGTCTGTTCATATCTATCTCAATCTATCTATCTATCTATCTATCTATCTATCTATCTATCTATCTCAGTCTACTCATCTCTCTTTCTCTCTCTCTCTATCTAAACTTATATAGATTATAATATATATCGTATATATTAATATTCTTTTTCAATACGATTCCTTTTATACTTCTTGTTATCTGCAGACATCTGAATGGCTGAAACCATCTTCGTATATTAGTGATCAATACAATCGGATTGATCATCTGATTGAATTTGAACTGAAATCGATATTAACATCAAATAAAATTCGGATATGATTGTATCAGATCCCAATTTCCTTGTCTTCTGGCGTAGGGTGGGGGAATGAGCAGCCCGTTCAGTCAATGATCATTGTCGTGCCAAAAAAAGCCGATGTTATCTACACTGCAAAAGACCACAAGATCTTGAGAATGTGTCTTACACGCCTAATTCAGGAACGTTTTCGTTTCGGATTTCCAGTTCTTATTTTGCTAGAAAGCAAAGAACGCATTAAAATTGTACCTCAAATTACTGATATATGGGCCAATCAAAACCTTTGTTCGATTCACCACATTGATTAGTAGCCAATCAAAACAGCCCATATTGGATGGGGTAGAAAAGAGTCTCTCTATTTATAGACAATAACAATGAAGTTACTTGCTTTATTTTCTAACTTGGAATAAACAAAGTTTTAAAGAACAAAAATGGCCAAATTTGGTGTCTCAAAACTTGCAGAGTAAATCCGCTCTTTCAATGGACGCCGACAACAATTAGAATCTATTTCTTTCCATGAAATCACGAATGCCTCAGACAAATTAAAAGAAAATTAAGTTCTAATTTCGTCATATAACCGAAAATAGAAGGAAAAAATGAGTGTTTGTCATGAAAGTCAAAAAACAATAGATAACAAATCGTGATTGTTTGCGTTTAAATTTACCATGATTGAATTTTATCAAAATGTTACCATTTTGATTACAGAGGTCAGGCTACATATTAGGTTGGTGAAAAAATAATGACGTAATAATGTCGTTTTTTGACGTTAAAAATACGTCAAAAAAACGACATTATTACGTCATTATTTTTGCACCAACCTAATATCTTCAAAGGTATTTTTCACAGAATCCAAACATAGTACGTGAGTATGTGCGTGTGTGAGGGGTTCGTGTGTCATAGATAGATAGATCGATAAAAATATATATAATGGATATTTCGAGAAATACATAAAGAGGTTCAGTTAACTTCCGATATAGGAATAACTAGGTGGTATATAGAAGCATGACCAAAATTCTCTCTCTCTCTCTCTCCTATATATATATATATATATATATATATATAATATATATATATATATATAT
>OZ010606.1:79959053-80049053 GCA_963932145.1 Acanthosepion lycidas
TTATAGACCAATCAGAACAACTCTCAAAAAACAGCTTATTTGGTCCAAATAACCTTTATATAAGGAACGCTGTCTACCAGTAACGCCAGAGACGACTCCGTTCGTCTCTGTGCCGTAGACACGAACACGCATACACACCCACACGCATATATACAGTGGGAGGGGAACAAGTATTTGTACACATACATAGATGAAGAGAGAGAGAGAGAGAGAGAGAGAGAGAGAGGAGAGAGAGAGAGAGAGATGGATGGAGAGTGTGACGAACATTAATAAACCTAGCCTATTTATTATATACAGTGGGGGAAACAAATATTCGTACACATACAAATTTTTAATTTATTGTATTTCCAACTAATGAATAAACATACTTTTCTTATAATTAACTGTACACAGATGCATAATAACTAAATATGCATAGAAAACAGAAAAAAAAAATTAATATAATAGAAATAAATCCCATTTCTTCATTTTTATGGGTGAAAAAAGTATTCGTACAATAGAAAAAATAATACATACCCTTCATTTAATACTTTGTTGGAAGATCCAATCAGGAGGAAGTTCAAGATTTTCAACCGAAATCATTAAATTTGCTTCCTAAATATTTTTGATATTTTGGCCATCTATTATTGATATGTTGCCAGTAACTTTTGCGAAACAACATTCCTAAACCATGATACTGCAACCACTACATTTCACTGTTGGAACCGTGTGCGTTTGTTTGAAGGCATCGCCATGTTTCCTCCATTCATGGTTTCTAGAATTACGTCCATATAACTCAATTTTACTTTCGAGTAACGATTGGAATTTGTTTAATTTGATGCCTTAATTTCCTCGAAGATCTTGAAGATATCTTCTGTGGAGCACCTGTTCTTCTTTGGTTTTCAACAGTTTTGAGTTTTTATACCATATAGTGAATGAACTTCAGGTTGTCTGAGATTTTCCTGAAACTTTTACCTACTTTCCAGAGGTAAACAATCAGTTCTTTTTGCGAATTTGTTAATTCTTTACCTCTTGCCATAATGAAAACCTTCTTGCACGAATATCAATTACAGAATATTCTGATTGTATTTTTCTAGGATAAAAATAACTACTGATAACATTATTGGAACATTCTAGAATATTTCGATTGAATAATTTAGGGTATTAAAGCAATTTGAAACTTTAAAAATCTGAAATTTGCATTGTACGAATACTTTTTTCAGTCATTAAAATGGATAAATGGGATTTATTTCGATTAAATAAAAATCTTTTCTGTTTATTAGGCATATTTAGTTATTATGCATCTGTGTACAGTTTATTCATTAGTTGGGAATACAATAAATTAAAACTTTTTATGTGTACGAATATTTGTTTCCCCCCACTGTATATAAATAGGCTAGTTTTATTAATGTTCGTGTCGTGACACTCTCCCTCTTTCCCTCTCTCAATCTCTCTGTTGCTCTGTCTGTCTGTTCCTCTGTGCGCATGTATGTGTATGTGTATGTGTGTGTATGTGTATGTGTATGTGTATGAATCCTGTCGAAAATCTAGTGACTGACCACTCTACATAGGTATTTGTTTAGTCCACTCATCCACCTAATATAAATGAGTCATAAAATACTAGACGACTGTGATTTTTAGGCGTTTCTTACAGTTATGCTCTAGAGAAGAAAAAATCAAACACAAATAAAAAAAATCATATGGTTCAATCGATCATGTAATGAAAATATAAAAACAAATATAGGTAATATATTCATCAAAAGTATTGACAGACGCGTCCTCAAATACTCTGTATTTAACTGCACAAAATATTTAAAAGAAATAGCTGTATTGAAAACATGCTAAAAAAGCAAAGAAAGTTTCCAGTACAAAACAAATATCCACTACACCTGATACTGTAGAACAACGTACTAATGCCCACTAAATGACAACTGTCTACAAAATGATGCAATATACAAAGCTGTAATAAGATCCAAAGGAAACTAAAAAGTTGGAATAACAAAAGATGCCTGGAAACAGAAAAGCTAGTCACAAAAACATCATTTTACAACAGAAAATACGTAAACAATACTATTCTATGAATGCATTTATGCAAACGGAAAAAACACAAACAGAAATACCAAAATTAAAATGGAGAATATGAAAAACTCCAACAACTCAAAGGTATGATATTTGCCAAGAGAAAATAGGTATAATTAATTTACAGAACAAGTTAAACTCCTAAACAAAAGACCAAAATTAATGTCTATATGCTGATATAAAAAAACAAATTCCTTCAGCGCTACCTACATTCATATCATGATCAAAAATACAAAATTACAATTCCATAACCTAATTCTACTCAATTTTATTTCTAATTATAAAACATAGAAACAAATGTAAAACACCAGTTGTAAAATGGGATGAAATAAAAAAAGATAAAGAAAAAACAAATAAAGAAATTACAATCTATGTATGAAGGAGAAACTAAAAATCCTAGAAATCAAGAACGTGAATAGATGAATAAAGAGATGTAATGAAATTTTCAAACTGTCAGCACGCTGACATATTCCACTTATAGAAAAAGACTATTGTGCTTTTTTATTATTTGGTAAATGCTACTTAGACAACTGTGTCTAATATTTATTCTGTCTGTACTTCATATTTTCTTTAATTTGAATTATTTAATGAAATTGTCGATAAGTTTAAATTTTTGACCCTATATTTGTATCAGCATTCTCATTGTATGGCTGATAAAATCGTATTATTTTTCCATTTCCATATTTCTTTTCTAGTTTCAGTATTTTTAAAAGCATTTCACCCCAAGCAAGGGGTTACAGAGTCTGTGAACAAAAATAAAGAGGCCTGATAGAGGAAAGGAAGAAGAGAAGAACGGGGCACCTGGAGATGTCGATTGACATTGGATTTGAATTGTTGGAGATTATAGCTATCAGTAAGTAAGAGGAAGGGTGCTTCACAGACGGTAAGTGCGAGACATGAAGCTATTGGATTAGAAGAAGATACGGCTACATTTAACCGTTTCAACAGTGAAAGGGTGGGACTGAGATGTCAACATAGTAGCATGTTTAAATCCATGCAGTTTGGGAACTAGCGAAAGTAGCTCGTCGAAGCAGTTACCGTGAAAGTATTTGTAGAAAAGACAGAGGGAAGCGACGGCACGTCTGTGAGAGAGCGACTGTAAACGAGATGTTAGAACAGGGCCCAAAAGTATATATTATAATTTCGTTTTGCACCCACTCTTCCACCCACATAAACCACGAAAGACATCCAGAAGCCCTTAAAAATGAAAGTGTAATATTGCAATTCTTGACCAAAACCAAATAGAGGAACAAAAATAATGGTATCACATCTTCATTAGTCGAAGCCCGTCGTTGCATGATAGTGGCTCTTCTGCTTTCCTTGGGGTGAAATGCTTTAAAAAAAATACTGAAAGTCAATTTCGTCGTGCTAGAATTAATAATTCCTGTTTAAAAATTAATGTAACAGACATAATGTAACTTACATAACAACAAAACAACAACAAAAAAAAAAAAAAAAAAAAATTGGCAAGTCCAGTACTCGAATATCAGGGGCAGAAAGAAATGTCGAAATCTCGAATCGCAGGTCCTATGTCACAAATCCCGATGCGCGAAAACACCCCAAAAAATAACACACGAACCGACGAACGCGGTAACAGACTAATTTCTCCCACAATGCTAGAACACCAACCGTCTATTATTGACGGAAAGATTTTTTCCTTCATCGACATATGGGAGAGGACACATAATATTAGCATATCGGAGATACTTTTATAGCGACACCTGCGAGTGACTTGTTTCTATTTTAGATATTCCGTCTTCGGCATATCATACAGAATACGCGCCCTTTTTCTCGGTAAGTAACTCTTTCCTTCACGTTTTCCGTCGAAAATATACGTGGCACATTGTCGCTTGGTTTGACGACGTAATTCACCGTTTTCTTCGCTACAAGGACCAACAGCAAAGCCCGACTGTCATGATGAAATGTTGTATTCTCAATGCGGTTCCTTGCTTTGAAAATCTACTGGGATCTAAAGTGGAATTCGTATCTACAATCCACCACTAAAGAGACTGGGAAAATAGCCGGTTCATTTTACCGCTCCAAACTCCTTCTGCCATTATTTACATTATTCGGACTATTGTTCTAATCTTTGTCGCCATATTTATTACAACATTTCGGTCGTTGTACGCTCCGGCCTTCTTCGGGTGGTTGGAATGTCGAACTGAACCTTTTATTTCGCTCACTGGGGTAGACTGTTCTAGTTCCACGTGCCATGTTTTTAATGGATGTCAGTTATCAGTTATCTTCTGTTAATTCCCCTCTCTAAGTTCTCCACTGCCTTAACCGGGTATTGAACTCATGCACTTTGGGTCCTGTCACTGGATCTAACCAACGCCTTTATCCACTATGCCATGTGTCCTTGAGGACACCCATTAAACTTGGCACGTCCGAATAATGTAAATAGTGTACATAATACCTTATCTCAGAAATAAAGACAGATATTTTTACTATTTCAAATATTATTTTTAGTGGATGCCCATATTTGAGTAGATACTCCATTTATTTCAAACAGTATTTATTTCATCTTTCAGCCAGCGCGTCGAGAAAACTTCTAACAGAATTCAACCTGTGTCTTCCTTTACAGGATGAACCACCATCTGATCTGACATGTTTTTCCACCCAGTTGTAAAGAGCTTCACAATAAAGCAAGGTTCTATTTTTGCCTTTAAAGTACACCCACTCATTCAGACTTCCTGAAACACATATCTGCTCAGTTTTGTATTTGAATCATAAAACAATTTCTAAAATATTGGTGGATATTATTCTTAATACAATATATTTTTATTACTTCAAACATTATTCTTAATGGATAACCATATTTGAACAGATATCCCATTTATTTTAAACTATTTATTCCATCTACCAGCAAGCATATTCATGACACTCTCCGTGGTCGAGCGGTAAAAGCAAGCTGTATCAGACAATGGTTCCTCTGCAAAAGGGGATTATGGTTTAAATCCTGCCAGTAGATAAAATAAATACTGTTTAAAATAAACGGAGTATCAACTAAAATAAAGGTACCAACTAAAAATAGCATTTGAAATAATAAAAATGGTAGCTTAAAAATCCATTGATTCTTGAGAAAAAGATATATATATATATATATATATATATATATATATATAAACACAAACACACACACCTAGAAATTTGGAAAATGATCGGTTCATTGTACCATTCCAGAAAGTACCAAACTCCTTCTGTCATACTGTCTTTACAACGGTCTGATAGAGACACAAAATGGATTACTGCTGCCATATCTGGATTGGAGCTGACCAATCCTAATTTTCCATCTTTGACAAAGTTCCAAAATATTTATGTGGCTTTGTGAGCAAGGAACTATTTTTAACTTTATTTCAAATTTACGGCTTCTTTCCCCAGACAATTTCAAGAATACCTTAACGGAAAAAAGCGTCGGACGATATTCCAGAATGAAAAAAGTTTGATACAAGAAAGAAAGAAAAAGAAGAGGAAGAAAAATAAAGGGAGAATACTAAACATTAAACACTAAATACTAAACAACTAACAAAGAAAAAAAATACTAACTCTGAGAAAATCAAAAACTCCGGTAAATTGGAAACCAAATTAATGAAGACAAACAGAAAAAGATAAGGATGCTGAAATATGGAGGAAATCGTTAACGTTATAGAATCAAAACAGAAGAATCATGTTCTTAAATAGGCTCGTCATATTGAGAATTCCATGCAGATGCTACAGATGGCGCCAAGCCCGTTCAGATATAGCTAAACTGTCGGCTGTATACAACTGCTTTCTCAGATCAATGATTAACAATGGCTTCAAGTGATTGAAACCTATAGTTTTTAATAAGGACCACGCTTCTGCTGAAACTTGTGGACTGGCGCTACAGAATCCCAAAGAACTGCACCAAATAACAGAAACTTCGCTTGAAGACTTTCAGAAACTGAAACAACTAAAATGGAATGCACGTGTCACTCGAAAAGAAAATAATTACTTAAACAAAATGTCATTTCACACTACTTTGGAGAAAAGGTTATGAAGGAGGCACCCCTTCCCAATTAATATTGGAAAGAGCGATAGAAGTTAATGGACTTGAAAAACCTAGTTTTCTGAAAATATATAAATTTCAAAGGAAAGTGTCAGTGATTAGACGTCTCGGTCAATAAATGCCGGATGTTTCCTTATAGAGAAACGGCTAATATTACTATTATCATTCCTTAATTCTATTTCATATTCTTCATATATTTCTAGTTCTTTTATATATATATATATATATATATATATATATATATATATATATATATATATATATATATATATATATATATATGTATATATATATATATATGTACTTGGGGGGTTATGAGTTGTGTTGTTTCCTTTTTACAACCACTGGAACTATTTATTGTAGTGTTTGCCATTTTTCTCCCCCCACTTTTTTCTCCAATTTTAATAATAAATCCTGTTTTAGTCATAGTTTCTCGTTTTCTCCTAAGCTGTTTGTCACTTTGCGGTTTTCTTTAATATTCAATTTAGGTTGACAACAATTCTTTTGATGAGGTATTGGCCGAAAAGGTAACCTTAAAGGGGAAAATGCGGTTTTCTTTGTTTAAAACTATTTACAAGCTCTGTGGTATAAAACTTATATATATATATATATATATATATATATATATATATATATATATATATATATATATTGTGTATTTAGGTAGCAATCTTTCATTTATGCATGTTTCATCAAAAACGACAGAAAAGTTACTACGATTAAGCTCTTTATTTAATTTCTCTTGTGTTCGAAAAAGTGTTTTCTATTGATTTTTATTAAAGCATCCATTATGTAAAAAAAGATTAAAAATAATGGAAGCCTTAATAATAAAAAAGATATATATATATATTGTGTATTTAGGTAGCAATCTTTCATTTATGCATGTTTCATCAAAAACGACAGAAAAGTTACTACGATTAAGCTCTTTATTTAATTTCTCTTGTGTTCGAAAAAGTGTTTTCTATTGATTTTTATTAAAGCATCCATTATGTAAAAAAAGATTAAAAATAATGGAAGCCTTAATAATAGAAAAGAAAAAAAAAACTACGAACTAACTACGAACTAACTACGAACACGGCCACAATGTGCTGACCGTGTTCGGAAAAGAAAACATTTCCATAACACTAAAACCATACACACTATGCACACACTCAAACCGAATAAATAAAATCACCCTTGATAATGGCTAAAAGTATAACCGAAAGCGCTCGGAAAGTATAGAACATTTAAACAATTTCTACACACACTGTGTCCCCAAAAGAAAACACATGTTCGAACACAAAAAATTAAATAAAAAGCTTGATCGTTGTACCTTGTCTGGCGTTCTTAAAGAAACTTACATAAATGAAGGATTTCTACCTAAATAAACAATATATATATATATATATATATATATATATATATATATATATATATATATATATATATATAAAGCGAAAAAAACTTTTTTTTAAATCAATTAATTTATAATATTATATTTTGTAAAAATAAAAATATCTATAAGAACACCGGATTATATATATCTTACTGTTCTTTCTTTTTATTTATACATACATACATATATATATATATATATATATATATATATATATATATATATATATATATATATATATATAACTTATTTATCCCAGCTCTGTTCAATGTATTGAGCACTTTACGTTTTAGCTCTATTACTCGCTTGTGTTTTTTCTTTGGACTAAAAACTTCAGGCAATGGACGATTTATTTTGCCCTGTTCGGGTGTTTCTAGTTCTTTCTTTTTTTCTTTTTTCAATTTTTTCCTCGGGTACTAATTTGTTTTGGTATATTTACAAGTTGTGCTATCCGAGGTTTTTTACAAACCGAGTATTACTATATATATATATATATATATATATATATATATATATATATATATATATATAATTTTTTATTTAAAAATATGATTCTGTCGCTACATAAGAGTTATATAAAAAAACTTATAATTCGCGAACATTTGTGTTTTTGACGACTTTATAAAGGGTTATCTTTTTTCTTTTTTTTTGACAGGGCATTTAAACTATTTATTTAGACTATGGAGTTTAAAATTTGTATTTATGATTTTATTGTTTGTTTGTTTTATATACACAAAACCCTTTCAGAAAAAAATAAAAAAATAAAATAAAATAAAAAATAAATAAATCTCCATAGATGCTTAACCAGACTAGACGATGTCATCTTCCGCTTTAAATTTAGACACCCCAACCTTACCCTGACTTGACGTCTTTGAATGTAACTGAGATATTGATACAAATTATTAACCCTTACGCCCCTTTTCTTTAAATAATTGCTCTAGCCGTTACCATAGTAATTTTAATTTTAATAATGAATATGCTTATAAAACGCGTGAATTTCAGGAATTAGTTATTCGAAAAAAAATTTGCTTGAAGATGGAACAGAGCTTGGTACTTTAATTAAATTTAATTCAAATAATTATATTGAAGATTTCGGCTCTTGTTTTGAAACATGACAACTCTTATGTAGCGTTGGAATCATATTTTTAAATAAATAATTATATTTATGCTCTACTTTTGTATCGAGCACTATTTTTTAAAAATAATAACAAAAATACTAAAGAACTTTGGATTGTTTACCTAACGTGTTCTTTCCTATTTTCTATATATTTTTATACACACACACACACACACACACACACACACACACACACACACACACACACACACACATATATATATATATATATATATATATATACCAACCGAGGTACCCGGCGTTGCCCGGGTGTACAAGGCTGCAATTGTATAACCGCGCCCCCTGTCTAGAAATATCTGCCTGCATTCCCGCGTGCATGCATCATTCATTGGTATACTAAGCTAATTTTCCACTCATCTTTTTCTACGATATGTCCTTCGCAATTGTTGATTTTTCTTAATAGATAAATTCCATCAATAAAACCTTCTTGTGTGGTCGTTGCTCTGAGCTAACTTGTTTCAATGTTTTAGATATTCAGTAAATTTCCCAAGGCCGTAATAATTTTCAAATAGTATAGCATTGTCCACAAATAATCATACAAAAACAGGGAACAAGCGTGAGAGCTTGAGTCAAGTGCAAGTGCAAACGCATGAACGCCTCCTCCTTTCGCATGTTTACTGTAAAGCTGGTGTTAATAAGAGGTTCTTCGTGTATTTTCCCTTTTTAACGCTTTAATAATCCTTCTCAAACAATCTTTGCTTCAAAGGTTGTTCGAATGCCAATTTAAGATGGAATAATATGAAGAAACTATTGGCTAAACGGAAAAAGCCAAATTTGGAACCAGTTTGTCGCAGATTTCGCCCACTTAACTGAAATACTCTAAACCAGACATTCACAGAAGACAATTTGTGTGCCATATGTAAGTTACATGGCAAATTTGGAAATCATCGGATGAAAAAATAACGGGTTATAGCCGATAAACACGGTTTTTTGTACAGTTTTCGTTATACGCGGGGAAGCGAGCAGGACTAAAACCACACTATCTTATTGCTTGCATAATGGCAATTATTTTGCGACATGTTTGAAGAAAATCGGAAAACATCTGAAAGTTATTCAAGTTTTTATTTTAAGTAGTACGAAAACCCCGATTTTTTCAGAGTTTTTTGCAATTTTTTGTGTGAAGCCAGTGTTGCCGGAAAACCATTAAGCGGTCTATATAAACCTCGTAAGATGAACTTTGTTTTGCATTAAGTGCAAAGAACATCAGCTCATCCAGTAAAGAAATGGTTGGCGTGTAACTTTGCCTTGGTTTTTGCGAAAAGTCGTAACGAACCTTTAGTTTTATCGATTTTTCTGCCAAACATGGGGGCCTGGTGATTGAAAAGTTGGGCTTGACCTACCTTGGTACTTGTCTGTACAATTTCATTAGAATCGGTCGAGAAATGTGGACGAGCATCAATAGCTTACACACACAGATAGACACACAGACAGGCATATTCTATTTTTAAGATATAGATATCACTATATAAATGGAAGTCTAATGCAATGAAGACGCAGATGCAAATGTCCCCGTGACGTCATAGTTCTGATGTTAGTCACGTTGTGATTCACTTCAAATCTCGTTGAGTTTCTCGTATATCTGTCATTGGCAGCTAAATATTACAAAGACACAATCACATCCATATCAATTAATGTCATCAGCGGAATAAAAGTGACGGTTTAAAAAGAGCAAAACTTTGTGATAGGTTTCATAATTGAAAAAAATCTTCGTTGTTTTTCTTCACAAAATTTCGTCTGGTTCACTCTTTGGACAACTTCAGGTGAAATTGCAACAGGTGCACCTTTTGTTGTTGAAATGTGCCTCGAATAAAAGGCAAAAACAGCCCCGCAAAATTTAGCAATAAATGATTTTTTTAATTATATCTTCTGTCAGAGAAAACCATGATAGAAATATTTTGGTAGTTTGAGGTTTGAAAAGCAATAAAATATTATTTGGCGGCAGAGTTGAGAAATACGAAGTATTTCCAAGTACAATATTAACTTTACCATTCATACTGACTGACATAGAAAAGCCATTAGACCAAGAACTTTACCATTCATACTGACAGACATAGAAAAGCGATTACACCAGGAATTTTACCATTCATACTGACAGATATAGAAAAGCTAATAGACCAAGAATTTTACCATTCATATTGATATTCATACTGATATTCATACAAAAGCTAATAGACCAGGGACTTTACCATTCATACTGACAGACATAGAAAAGCAAATAGTCCAGGAACTTTACCATTTATACTGACAGAGAAAATCGATTACACCAAGAACTTTACCATTCATAGTGACAGACAGAGAAAAGCGATTAAACCAAGAACTTTACAATTCATACTGACAGACATAGAAAAGAGATTAGACCAAGAACTTTACCATTCATACTGACAGACACAGAAATGCCATTAGACCAGGAACTTTACCATTTGTACAGACAGACATAGAAAAGCAAATAGACCAGGAACTTTACAATTTATACTGACAGCCATACATTGCTAATAGACCAGGAACTTTACCATTCATACTGACAGACATAGAGAAGCGATTACACCAAGTACTTTACCATTCATACTGACAGACATAGAAAAGCGAATAGACCAAGAACTTTGCCATTCATATAGACAGACATAGAAAAGCTAAAAGACCAGGAATTTTACCATTCATACTGACAGACATAGAAAAGCAAATAGACCAGGAACTTTAACATTTATACTGACAGCCATACAAAAGCTAATAGACCGGGAATTTTACCATTCATACTGACAGACATAGAAAAGCGATTAGGCCAAGAACTTTACCATTCATACTGACAGACATGGAAAAGCGATTAGACCAAGAACTTTACCATTCATATTGACAGATATAGAAAAGTGATTAGACCAGGAACATTACCATTTGTATTGACAGACATACAAAAGCGAATAGTCCAGGAATTTTACCATTCATACAGACAGACATAAAAAAGCGATTTGACCAAGTACTTTACATTTCATACTGACAGACATAGAAAAGCTAATAGACCAGGAATTTTAACATTCATATGGACAGAGAAAATCCATTACACCAAGAATTTTACCATTCAAACTTACAGATATAGAAAAGCTAATAGACCAGGAATTTTACCATTCATATTAAACAAACGTAGCAAAGCTAATAGAGTAGAAATTTTACCATTCATAATGACAGCCACAGAAAAGTGATTAGACCAAGAACTTTACCATTCATACTGACAGACATAGAATAGGAAATAGACCAGGAACTTTACCATTCATACTGACAACCATACAAAAGCTAATAGACCAGGAATCTTACCATTGATACTGACAGACATAGAGAAGCGCTTAGACCAATAACTTTGCCATTCATACTGACAGACATAGAAAAGCTAATAGACCAGAATTTTACCATTCATACTGACAGACATAGAAAAGCAAATACACCAGGAAATTTACCATTCATACTGACAGACATAGAAAAGCGATTAGACCAAGAGCTTTACCATTCATACTGACAGACATAGAAAAGCAAATAGTCCAGGAACTTTACCATTCATACTGACAGACATAGAAAAGAAAATACCACAGGAACTTTACCATTCATACTGACAGACATAGAAAAGCGATAAGACCAAGAACTTTACCATTCATACTGACAGACAGAAAAGCGATTAAACCAAGAACTTTACCATTCATACTGACAGACACAGAAAAGCGATTAGACCAAGAACTTTACCATTCATACTGAAAGACTTAGAAAAGCGATTAGATTAGGTATTTTACCATTTACACTGACAGACATAGAAAAGCAAATAGACCAAAAACTTTATCATTTATACTGACAGCCATAGAAAAGTTAATAGACCAGGTATTTTACCAATCATACTGACGGATATAGAAAAGATAGTAGGCTATTAATTTTGCCATTCATACTGAGAGTCATAGAAATATAATCGATCAAGAGATTTTACTATACACACTGACAGTCAAAAGCTATTAGGTCAGAGATTTTATTACTTATACTGACAGGCATAGGAATGCAAGTATGCTGGGGATTTACCATTCGAACAGACATAGAATAGCTAATAGAATAAGGAATTCATTATTCCGACATAGAAAAGCTAAGATATCATGGATTTTACCATTCATGCCGGCAGTCCAAGATTTGTGATTAAAGTTTACCAACAAGAGAAAATGTCTCTGTTATCAGTTAAAATATCTGTTAAAGAATATTACAAAATGAAGTAATGTAAGGATCTTTAGAGTGAAATGAAAACCTTTTCCTCTTTGAAACTACTGTTATACCCATAATAATTGGAACACTGTGTTCAATCAAAACAAGCACAGGCAAGAACAATTGCAAGATCTCAAGCTGCTTCTGTTTAAAAGAGATTGAAAATAATTGCACTGTGTGGAAGTTCTCATCTCTTTAGGAGAGTATTATCAATGCAAAGCATATATAAACTCTGTCAATGTTAAGTATCACTTCACATCAGAATTTAAGCAAAAAGGAAGCATATATCTGCTACATTGAGAAAGGCGGGAATCCATTTCTTCTGTCTTCCCATCTATGGGTTAACTAGCAAGGTAGATTGGTTTTTCTAGTCTTCTACAACAACCAGATTCCTGGGAAGTGAAACTCTTTATTCCAAAGCATGGAGAAGGCACCAAGAAAACATTCCTGATTATCTTCCCTAAGAAATTATAGAACATTCACAGAGAATAAAGAAAATGATCCTGACAAGAGCATTGATTACTTACCTCTTGAAATAACAGTTGCATTTTTATTATGGTGATTTTATAAACGTATCTTAGGGAGGTGAAGTAATGGATAACGGCTCGGATTGAGGAATTGGAGAGCAGAGTTCGAATTCCAGTCGGATCCATTACATTCATTTACATGCTAATACAGTTGGGAAAGGTATGAATCCTCTTCTTCTATGGGAAATAGCTGAACAGACCAGATGGCAACTGCAGAAAAAATGGCAACCTACTGCGGGAAAAACTCTGCCTCGTCAGTCATGTATCGAAAGTTACATGACCGACACGTGTATTAAGCATGGCACATAAATGACGTGATACACTGCCGAAAGTATGGGGCATCCAGTGGGGATTGAACTAACCACTCAGTTGTAATCGTTCTAGTGAGAGATGCTTGCTAAACATTGCTCGCATTTTTCGTGTTTTTTTTTTATAAATATGACGGACTAAAAACGAACAAGTTTGAGAAAGGTCGGAAAAAGAACCGATCGAACGTGAAGAAGAAAAATAAAAGAAAGAATGAAAACAAAGCTGTCCCTCATCTTCTCAAAATATATGAACATATATTATAAAAAGACTTAACGCTACTTAGTAACGATAGTAGAATATATACATTATATAACTAATAAATGAAAACTTGAGTAGCTACAATCTCGATTTGAACCTCTAAATGTATGTTGAGTGCGATTTAATCACATTAATTTAAGAGATTATTTCCTATTGATTCATCGACTTAAAAAATACCATCGTCATCGAATGTTGATGGTTTGCCATTTAAAGAATGTGAGTCATATCTGACTGCTGGCCATGATCAAGAACCAAGATCTAATCCTCTTCGATTCTTTCTTTATGGAGGCATTGTGACCCAAAGCAATCAATGTAGAGAGTAGAGGAGAAGAGGGTGATAAGTAAGAGAGAGAGAGAGAGAGAGAGACAGACACACAGACAGAGATAGATAGATAGATAGAGAGAGTGAGAGAGAGCAGAGAGAAGGGGAGGTAAACATGTTAAGGGAAAGGAAAAAGTGAGTAACAGACAAAGAGAGAGAGAGAAAGAGGGGGAAGAGCGAAAGAGAGAGAAGAGAAAAGGAGAGGTAGACATGTTAAGGAAAGGAGAAAGTGAGTAACAGAGAGAGAGAGAGAGAGAGAGAGAGAGAAAAGGAGAGAAAGAGAAGAAACAGACAGGGATAGAAGAGAAGGAGAAAGTTGCGTAGGTGTGAGTGAGAGTGGGAGAGAGAGAATGGTAAGAAAATAAGAGAGGAGAGGGGAGAGTGTTGGTAGGGAAGGAAAAGACGAAGAGAAATCGAGAAGATGGATAATTAGGAAATGAGAGGAATATATATATATATATATACAGAGAGAGAGAGAGAGAGAGAGAGAGAGAGAGAGAGAGAGAGAGATGAAGGGAGGGGAGAGGAGAGGGAAGAAAAAGTGAGGTTGGTAAGTCAGCCTGAAACTTTAGACATAAGATGGTAGAAACAATAGCATTGGAATGGTGAATTAAGCAAATGGAAGCTAAAAGAAATAGAAAAAGAAAAAAAAAAGAAAAAAGGAAATGAAGAATAAAAGAAAATAAAAATGAAGGAGGAAAGATAGTGGAAGACATGTCAGCATTTGACAGAATATTCCCGAAGTGACAGATTTTTAGTGAAGGCATTTTTGTTGTTTTTAAGGAAAAGGATTATCCGCTTACAGTGCAAATCAATATTTCGTTCTTGTGCATTTTGAAGCACGCAGATTCAGAGAGAGGGAAAGAAAGGAGAGAGAGAGAGAGAGAAGGAGGGAGAGAGAGAGGAAGAGAAAGAGAGAGAAAGAGGAAGAGAGTGAAAGGAAAGAGAGAGAGGGAGGAAGAAAAAAGAGGAGCAGGAATTAAAAAGGTTGGAATAAAAAGAGATATAGAAAAAAGAAAACAGTAAAAGGGAGAGGCAATAAGAAAGAAAGAAAGAGAAAGAAAGAAAGAGAAAGAAAGAAAGAAAGAAAGTGAATGAAAAGATAGAGAGGAGATAAAAGAAAGAAGTAATACTAATGATAAGAGTGCTGGAATAAAAAAAATGAGAGAATAGATGGGAGAAAAAGACAAAGAAAAGAGACGAATAGAGAAAAGTGATATGTGAAAAAAAAAAAAGAAACGTGAAGAAGAAAAAGAGAGATAAAAAGAAAGAGAGAAATAAGAGAGAAAGAGAGGAGTAAAGAAGGAGTAAAAATGGAAAGAGAGAGAGAGGAAGTAAAAATAGAGAAATAAAAAGAGGAAAGACAAGAAATGAAAAAAGAGAAAGTAAAGGAAAGAGAAGAGAAAAGTAAAGGAGAGAGTGAGAGAAAGAGAGAGAGAGAGAGAGAGAATAAAGAAATGAAAAGACACTGGGAAAGTGACAAAGAGTGTGAAGTGGAAGAGAGAGAAAAGAAGAGAGAAATAACGAGATAAATAGAAAAAAGTATTAGCAACACACACACACACACACACATACACACACACAGAGACAAAAAGACACACAGACAGAGAAGCGGGGTAGGAGTTATTTATAATTTGTCCCAGGCATTAATGTAAATAAAAAAAACGTGAATTTGACTTCGTTTTCTCTTATTAATATTCATTAATCTTAGTTCAGTATAGAAAACTGTCAGATTTGGTAAAATTCGAATGAGGAAGATTGTATTGCGTCAATTGTAGAGGACTGATCCCCCTTGAAATCAGTAATTCTAACAATCTGAAATGTGCAAATATATTAGCCAGTACATAGGCTTAATATATTACTTTGCTGAGCATAGGTAAGTCTGGAACAAGGTCAAGATAATAGGGTATCGTATAGAAAATCGAAATCACTACATTATTAAAATGAGTTAAGCAACGAACTTATTGGGCATTACATTAAAGTATCATAAGACATGTACCATATTAGGACGGAACTGCAGTGGTGGTATATTTCTAGAGCAAGATAATCTGACGGAACCCGTCCCTCTTCAGGTTAGGTTTGAATTCAGAATTTTCCTTTTTCTTAGATTGGTTGCCACTATAAGGTAAGAGAGTTAAGTTTGTCCTGCTATTTAATCCATAGCTATGGGGAGGTGGTTTCATGCCATTTCTAAAGGCATTAGTGGGAAGTAAATGCAACAGAATCGATTTGAACTCTGCGCACTGATTTTAGTTTTCCCGCCGATAACCGAAACATTATCCACACTCTTTCCGGGTTTTCTTAAAAATGTTATTTACAAATGTATTCCTTTATTTTAAAATACCAGACGGATATTTATTCTGTATTTCTAAAATCTCATGCTGCCGTTTATTCTGTGAAAGTTTAAGGCTCTTAAGAAACCATCTATGTGGCTGCTCAAGATTTGCCAACACGTCATCCTTCTCAGCACGAGGAGCAGATGTAAGGATTATCCAACAGCTTATTGGGGGATTATTTTTCATTCGTTGATGCAGTTTTGGTTTTCGAAATACACTTTCTACGTGGTAATAGAAGGATACGAAGATACGCCTTAAAGCCGGCTCTGCTTAATACCTTGACCCTCTCTTGTTTACGCTGACGTGTCCTTTGCGTGCGAATAATTCAGAACAATTAAAACATATTCATAGAATCCTAGAATTATGATACAAGATTTGGAATCTCTGATTCATTTGAGGTGGCATAAATATTATAGGTCAGTCGATGAAGAGATGGTAGGAATTAGAATTCTCTTCCAGTTAAGATTACCCGGCCATTAATCATATAAGACTTTAGAGTTCAATTGTCTCGAGTGCTTTGGAAAAATTCTCATTCAGGATTTCATTTTCTTAAAATAGTGAACGAGAAAAGAAATATCTATTATCGTATATTATGTCTGTCTGTCTGTCTGTCTGTCTGTCTATCTATCTATCTATCTATCTATCTATCTCAGTCTACTAATATCTATCTCAGCCTACTCATATCTATCTATCTATCTATCTATCTATCTATCTATCTATCTATCTATCTATCTCAGTCTACTCATATATATCACAGTCTAATTCTATCTATCTATCTATCTATCTATCTATCTATCTATCTATCTATCTATCTATCTATCAGCCTACTCATATCTATCAGTAATTCTATCTATCTATCTATCTATCTATCTATCTATCTATCTATCTATCTATCTACTGAAAATGACAGTTTGAAAATAGGCGGGAAAGCAACGCATAAAGTACCTAGTGAGTTTGTGTAAATGGATGGCAGAACAAGATTTAAGAGAGATGACAAAAATTTAAAATCTATTAAGAGCTACAAAGTGACAGAACTTGTGGAGAGCCATGTTCGCCAACATCATGAAGAGTCACAACCCATTGAAGATTATAAATATAGGGTCGACTTTTCAGGAAGGTAACTTCTTGATGTTATCTGCCTGGAGAAGGTGGTCCCAGCGTGCGTCACCCTTGGAAAAAAACTGAAAACCATAAGCCATGTGAATGATATGGGATAGACGGAACCACTGGGGGAGCTGCCGATGGTTCTGCTAGTTCATCGTGACCGAGCGTTTGAGTGTGTTGACCCTGTTCAGACTGTTGTTCACGCTAGAGAACACGCTCTCTCAAAGAAACAGTAACTAAGGTTTGCTCAGTATATTTACAGGTGGGCCCTGTGGTATTGAACAAATGACAAATGTGCCGGAGCAGGCGTCTGCAACGGGGATTAGCTAGCCGTTCCAGTAGACGGGCATCTTTGGATACGAGTGACCAGCCACTACTATATATATATATATATATATATTAAAATTAAAAAATTAAAATCTTCAGACACATTGTGTTGTATATTAATATTTTTTCGTTTTTATTATTTCAGTTAGATTCCTCGACTAGTTTCGGCCAACATGGCCATCATCAGGAGAACAAAATTCTGCTTGTTAGTACAATACTACAGAAATGAATGACTTGATGGAGAAAATGAACTTTTCTCTGTAGTTTTCAATTGTTTTTTTTAATTTTTTAAATATGAATTTTGGTCAGACTTTGTGTTGGTCAAACAGTCTCTTTCAAGCTATTATTTAAGATAAGAGTTGGATGGATTCACGCTGTTCTGAATTCCCTTGGTCATTTTGACAGTTTTATTGGTTCCTGGAAAGGGGATCTGTCTCTGTGTATGTTATTTGGTTCATAGGGAGTGAGTGAGTATTTTGTGTGTAAGTGTGTATATTAGTATGGGTGTGAGTATAAGTGTGAGGTCTTAACACCTCTGCAAGTATGTCTGTCTTGTATGGGTGAGAAATGTGGGTAGGTCCTGATTTGTGGGATTATATATTAATTCTATCTATGTTGTTAAATTAGTGATTAAGCCCGTCTGGATGAAGCGTTCTTAGGCGTCGAATCTACTTATTTTCGTGTCCTACTAAAAGGCGGGAATGTTATTCTACATGTAATAATCTTTCATGGGGAGTCGACTTTATTCGATTGCTATAATTATTAATTCTGTAGTGAAAGGGCCATTCAAATTTTTCTACATATTATTTCTGGCATAGTTTGAATTCTAGGAGGTAAATTATGATATGACTTCTACAGTTAGAGTCGTGGTAGATTTTGAAAGTAGATTTAGTGACTGAGCTAGTGAATGAATTGGTGTGTCTAATGTGGTTACAGCATAAGCCCCTTTTGTTGTTACATGGTTGGAAAATTCCTGTTGTTTTTGTTTTTGGTTTATTACGGATTACCCTGTCCGCTGAAATGTAGTTACTACCTATAATTTCCTTATGGTTCTTAGGTTTGTGATATGCTAGAAGGCCAGGTTCCTCAAACAATTATTTTAGGTCTGGTTTGAGATGTAGTATTTCCCAAGACTTTTGATTTGGGATAGTGGAGTCAGAATGGGAGTTAAAGTGGTTACTAGAGGGATGCAGCTGAGTTTATTTTTAATCTTGTGTATTAGGGTGTCTTCTCTAGGTGTGGAAATTGCTTTATTTATTTGTTCCCTCATTAGACGTTGTTTATAGTGACGTGGTGTGAATTGATGCACCAGATTTTGGGTATGTTTATTTAGTTCTTCATTGTTGGAACATACCCTTCTGTGTCTAAGTGCTTATATATATATATATATATATATATATATATATATATATATATATATATATATATATATTTTATATATATATATATACATATTGTATATATGTATAAATATATACAATATATATATATATATATATATATATATATATATATGTATATTTTGTACATAATTATATATTGTGTGTGTGTATATATATATATATATATATATATATATATATATATATATATATATAGCTGGCCGCTCGTATTCGATGACACCCGTCTACTAAGGCGACTAGCCAATCCCTATTGCGGACGCTTGCTCTGTAGTTTATCCTGTAACTATGCTGAGCAGACCTTAGTCACAGTTTCTGAGTGTGTTATCTAGCGTGATCAACAAGGTGAACAAGGCCAACACGTTCAAATCCTCGGTCACGATGACTTGTGACTTCGTGCTAGCACAGCTATCGACGGCCTCAAGGGTTCCGTCAACCCAATTTCATTCATAAGGCTTGGATTAACCCGTGATATGTTTTCAGACACTTTCCAAAGGTGCCGCACGCTGAGATCGACCCCTCCAGTTCGCTAACAAGAGGAAGTCTCCGTTCTGACAAATCGAGAGATTCTAACCCGAGTCTAACCATTCAGCCATATATATTCATTCTTTATATATATATATATATATATATATATATATATATATATATATATATATATATATATATATATATATAAAGAAATATAGTCTTAAGGTGTGCTATATTTATGGAATAAAGTGCTCAATATCAGAGATAGAGCGTGTGTAAATATAAAAGTGAACATAGAAGTCAACACTTAGAGGCGACAGTCTGTTTCATGCTAGATGCAATCGTCCTATTGTGCTTTTTTATTATTTGTGCCATACTCTCGGTGCCTTTTTTGTATTCTGTGGTGAGTATGTATATACTCACCACAGAATACAAAAAAGGCCAACAGGAGAAGAAATATCATATGGTTCAACCCACCGTACAGCAAGAACGTAAAAACAAACGTAGGAAAAATATTCTTCAAACTCTTACACAAACACTTCCCAGATTCAAGCACCTTACACAAGATATTCAACAAAAACACAGTAAAAATCAGCTACAGCTGCACCGAGAGTATGGCACAAATAATAAAAAAGCACAATAGGAAAATTATCAACAAACCACACGAACAAATTAAACCCACGTGCAACTGCAGAATAAAGAACGAATGTCCCTTAAACGGAAATTGTTTACAAAACAACGTAATATACCAAGCCACGATAAAATCACCAGATAATGAAGAAAAAGTATACATAGGAGTAACTGAAGGACCCTGGAAACAAAGAAATTATACGCACAAAACATCTTTCACAAATAGTAAATATGCAAACAGTACAATGCTTTCTAAGTATATCTGTGAAATTAAAAACAAAACGAACATCACACCAAAAATATCTTGGAAGATAAGGAAAAAATCATCAGCCTACAATAACCAATCAAAAACTTGCAAACTTTGCTTGGAGGAAAAAATAGCTATCATTACTTTCCCCGACCAAAATAAATGATTAAACAAAAGATCCGAGCTCATCTCAAAATGCAGACATGAAAATAAATTTTTACTACGTAACCTAAAAAATTAAAAACGGAAAAAATAAAATAAAAACAAATAAATATACTAATAAACAAAATAAAAAAAATAAAAAATAGAAATAAAACATAAATAAATACTATGTTACTAAAAATCTAAAACCGAAAAGAGAAAATATACAAGTAAAATAAATTGACTCAAATTCATCCAAGTAAATAAATAAACAAACCAATTAAAAACTGTTCCCGCCAAAATAATACTTAGAATGAACTACAACAATCAACCCCAAAACTGAACAAATAGCTTTAATTAAATTCCCAAACCAAAACAAAACTGTTAAATAAGTGATATAAACAAATTTTTACTACGTTAATAAATAAATAAAATAAGAAACAAAAAAATAAAAACAAGGAATATAATTTGACCCAAATAGATAAACAAACGACTTCCAGTGAAATAACCGCCATAACAGAATACCCACAATGCACCACTAACCCGTATATATATAAATAGCCGAGAAAAATAACAGCATATGTGGCCTGACGATTGCATCTAGCATGAAACAGACTGTCGCCTCTAAGTGTTGACTTCTATGTTCACTTTTATATATATATATATATATATATATGATGTCACACATTGAAATGAGAAAATCATGGAGAATTGTAGTTTAAAAACAGTAAAATCGACTTTGCTAACCGAAACGCTCCTCTGTGGCTAAATCGGTAAAAGCACGTCAGGCTTTATGATGGTTCCGTATAGAATACAGGTTCGATTTCTGTCGGAAGCCGAATATTTTCTATGAAAATTTCTCGGACATTCAGGCCGGTAAATGTTGTTTATTATAAACAGGGCATTTACTTAGATACTTGTATCTATAAAAAGAACGTATAAACATTATATATATATATATATATATATATATATATATATATATATATATATATATATATATATATATATATAAGAGAATGGATGCTATGACCTGAAAATGTTATCGGTTTGAGCCCAGTCTCAGTATTTGACTAAATGACTTTATTTTGATACCCCCCATAGAAAGGGGCGTTAATCTCTCGCATATATGTACAGATAACTTTAGTTGTTATCAACGTGAACAGTGAGAGCAGTGTTAAGTTATTCGGCCACGGCTATACAATTCGTAACAATTGTATGCAAAAAAGAATACCGCTAAAGAAAAAAGTAATGCATTAGCCATCTGATCTGATGGTCAAACAAAGCTGGTCAGTATATTGATTCTCTATTCGTAACTTAGATATGGCACAAAGGCGAAAGTATGGGGCACCCAGTGATGATCGGATTCACTGTTTTGTCATAACCATTTTAGCGAGACAAGCTTGCTAACTATTACGCTACACCGAGGCGCCCAAGATTGTCCGTATATTAGTATCGATTCATATCTCATGTTGCAATAACATCGGAATATTTCATTATTAAGAAAGTAGGATCAGGATGCGTAACCGATAAATGTACAAAGCCATATTGTGTTTCATATCATAGAACAGAGATTAGCTAAGTAACCGTAAAATGACAAGATTATGAGATAATCGATACTTCTCTGGATCAGCGCATTTGTGTATCTTGTTTAGGATCAGTGTTGCTATTTGCTTCTCTGCTAAGGATCCCTCAATTTATGATTATAGCGGATTGGTGAAGTTAGAACGAGATTCGTCAGACAAATCTCTCAAAGTGTTCAGCTTTATTTTTCTGTCTATTTACTGGTCATTTTCACTTCCCAAACTGAAATGCTGAAATCTATTCGTAAAGATGTGCAGTCCCCGTTACATTAACGGACATCTCTCAATGCATATATACAAAATTATATGAATTAAAGAGTAAATACGAACACAAATTGTTATAACGCTACCTACAACCAAATTATAACAAAATAAAATTTAATAAACTTAAAGAAAATATGTGAAACAAATCTATATAAAATAATGAATTATAACACTGAGAGCAACATCTAGCAGTAAAAATCTGTTTCTTGCTTGGACATAATCTTCAAGCCTGAAGCTTTCGTTCAAGTATCTTGCCGCTCAGTGTTGACCTCAATGTCCACTTTTATATTTCCATACGCTTTTACCCATAAATATAGCATACCCTAACAATTATACTGTTATCATATATATATATATATATATATATATATATATATATATGTATGTATGTATGTATAGTTAGATAGATATTATATAACAGAATCAGGTATTTATATAACGCAAATTACCTACCTACAGTAAAATTGAAAGTAAATCTAGATAAAAATATATAACTGTTATGGCAATTTACCCACGCACGCATGGACTCTCCTAGCTATAAATAGAAGCAGGTACTGCTTTTTGAAGAGGAAAGTTTCCAGCAGCCAGCTCTGACGGTTGTACCGAACATTCTTGCTGTAACACTCTCGTTTGTATATGTTTGTATTACTGTTTTCTGTTAATATATTTGTTTAACTCAATTTCCTCTCTTGTGTCTTTATGTCTGGCCCTAACAGGGCCACAACAATAACAGAAGGTCCTTGGAAACACGGAAGCAACTCATATTATTTAACTACAAAAACTGTACAAACAGTACGACTCTATCAAAACATATATTGAAATTCAAAATCAGAAATGGAAAGACACAACAAATAACATGGAAATGGAAATATGAGTCGAATCTTCGAACATCTGAAAACGTTGCAACTTTTGCCCAGAGGAGAAAAAGGGATTAATCACGTTTCCAGAGAGTTCATTTCAAAGTGTAAATACGAACACAAATTCTTATAACGCTATCTACAACCAAATTATGACAAAATAAAATTTAATAAACTTGAAGAAAATATGTGAAACAAATCTATATAAAATAATAAATTATAACACTGAGAGCAACATCTAGCAGTAACAATCTGTTTCTTGCTTGGACATAATCTTCAAGCCTGAAGCTTTCGTTCAAGTATCTTGCCGCTTAGTGTTGGCCTCAGTGTCCACTTTTATATTTCCATATCCATAAATACCTTGTCAACAATAATGCTATCATATATACAGGATGTCCCTCAAAATTTGACATCATTTTAAAAGCAATTATCGTGAAAACTACTTAGTCTAGCTTAACAAAAGTGAACAGTTTAGATATTGACCATCATAAGTTTATTATGGGACCGATTTCATAAGTGCCCAATATGTGTACCGCCTGTGACACGGCACACGTCAAGTCGGTAGTTAAGCTCTTGCCAAACGCGCTGTAGCATGTCTCCGGTAACATTATTCAGTGCGGAAGTGATTCTCTGCTTGAGTTCATCAATTCTAGCAGGAAGAGGGAGGTGGACATAGACCAATCCCTTCATATATCCCCTTAAAAAGAAATCACACGGGGACAGGTCCGGTGACCGCGGCAGCCATTTCATTAGAAAACTGTCCTCATCTTCACCACGCCCAATCCATCTCTGTGGCAGATTCTCATTATGATAATAAAAATAAAACATTATAAAATCTTAATCTTTTTCTATGCATTCTACGAAAATTTGAAGTTATTTCAACAAGAATTGCCAAAATTATTGGCCTGCGAAATGATGTCAATTTTTTTGGGAACATGCTGCATATTTGCTTTTAATAGAACTAAATACATGTAAGATACCATTTAAGCTCAGTAAATTAATGTTTCATAGATTTTAAGAAAAATCTAATTTGTTTGTGGTGCTAAAATAAAATGTAAAAAGATACTATTACTTTAGTATCTTACGTCCACTTTCATGAAACCCCAAAACTTTTTGTTATAACTGCTGTTATAGGGAAATAATCAAGTTGAAGATCAGATATTGTTAATATTTAAACCTTTATTTTTAGTAATACCGACATGTAACCAGCTGATGGGAAAGGATTGAATAGAGCCGTGATTTGCACGCGTGTTTTTGTGTCCGCCATTGTTTTTCTCTCCTCCAGGCCAGACTCCCCGGTCAAGGCCGATAACTTCATACTGTTATCTACCTTAGTTCGCTCAGCTATAGCCCTTTTTCATTCGTGCTAAAAATGGAATGGCTCAGAGTGCCTCAAGAATAATGAAAAAGAACTATCCGGAGGCAGTTCTGAGACAATCAGCAAAGATGACAGAAAATTTCTTCAGGTGTCGAACACAACCCAAAACGAGCAAAAACACACTTCGAAGTGCATTGCTACTCCAGAAGAAAGCCATTTTTGCGGCAGATCATTCTCAATAGTCACTCATTAAGGAAGAGAACTATAAGAATTTTCTGCGATGACATGTAAAAGAATTCTTAACTTTTTTGATCGTAACTTGTAGTTCTCCATAAAATCACCCCATGAACTATTATTTGTATGTCTAAAGTCGATCCATTTCTGAATAAGTTATTTTTTTTCTATTTTAAGGTAAACGCTTTTTTTAATTATATACCGCCTGATTAATCCTTAAATAAAGTAATTTTCTTTGAATAAAATATTTACCAAATTTTTAGAATATTTTGAAAATCAGACTCATTTATATTGTACATTTATAGCGATCATCACACACACATACCTACACAAATTCAAATTTCAATAACAATCATTCATTGGATAGAAATCAACGCTACTGTCTTATGCGACAATTTTGAAATCGCTATATTTTCGTATAGTAGATTTGTGCACTTTTGAGAGAATCGACTCCCAGAAATCTCCCAAAAGCTCATTCACTGATTGGTCAGTGTCGACCAATCAAATTCTCTGCACGTGAAGAGTGATTCTTCCCGCGCAGCACTTCTGATCCAATGATCACCTATAAATAGCAAACACGAGTTTGCCTCTTTCTCTTTTTTTCTCTCTTCTTGCTGCAAAATGTAGTCCCAGAAAATTATCGTCTCGACCATGCGGTCAGAGGTTAAATAATATTTCACGCATTCACGTACGTACGAACTCTTACGAACGTTCACACACACACACACACACACACACACACACACACACACACACACACAAATGTTCACGCACAAACACAATGTTAACTGTCTATATGCTTTGTAATTGTTTTGTTTAATACATATATTTGTTTATATATATATATATATATATATATATATATATATATATATATATATATATATATATATATATATATATATCGGTCTTGTTTGTTTGTCTTCTTTATCTTCAGTTGGACTTAATCCAAGTCCGACATTTTCCTGTAGTTGGACCTTTCTTCTAGCAGGAAATTTAAACGCAGATGTTTTCTTTTCATCTTCACCCCACACCCCCACTGTTCCTCTACACATTCACCCATCATAGTGAATCAAAGATTCTGTTGGTAAAAGAAAATTGCAAAAGTAAAAAGCAAAAACAGTACTTTCTTCAATCAATTTAAATCGGATTAACATTCTGTTGTAGAATTTAAGTAAGATATGTCAGAAGGTGAAATTGTGTGAAGGCCTAAAATATGCGTGTACATTATGCATTTATCCACAACAAATAAATTAAACGAAAACATGAAGACAATACAACTTGAAGAAATCAAGGAAAAAACAATGTAGTTATAGATTTCAACAATAACATAAATTTATATATATATTTGACATACACAAAGTGATGATAAGTTGCTTGTTAAATGTGGCAAGTGAGATAAGATTGCAAAGAGTGTCCATGCAGAGATTTGGTGAGTGAATGTTGATGGTTTAAGATTGTGAAATTAAAACAGTTTGATTTCTGCAAGGTAAAATGTCAATTGTGTGAGTTCAAATAATAGTGTGTATGTGTGTGACAATTGTAAGTGTTGATTCAAGTTATGAAGAGTTGTGTGCCTTTGACTGATTTGCTAAAGTTGATTAAATGTATAATTACTATTTCGTAGTGATAATATCACTTTTTTTAGTAAATTGTAAGTTAAGTTTCTTCACGAGTTGATGTGAGCCTGGTAGTGTTATTGAGTCAGTGTGTTGGCACACGTGGAGTCTGCTGGCATCTCTCAAAACTGAGTGTCTGACTGACTTGAATTAAGTCGAGCGATTCTTTTTTTTTTTTTTTTTTAATAGTTTTTTGGTTTTCAAATAGGCTCCAGACAGCTGCGCGGGAAAAAAGATTTGTCTCAACTTGCTACATTTTTGTGTCCCATTAACCAATGGGAAGTTGATTTTGGAAAAGTGAAGTGATGATTGGTTAAAGGTTAATTTGGGGAAGAGTGCATCTTCCCGCAAGGGGCGACAGCCAAGTATGGAGGATTCCATAATTCTCTAACCATAAATTATTCTCTTGTGAAACTAATTTTATATATTGTTCAAATTAATTTCTTTTTTGTTTATATTATTTGTTACTTTTTAATATTTTCATCGGAGAAGAGTATTTTGGAGAAACAGCGAATCTTTTTTTTATAAAGTCTCAGAAAGGCTTGTATTTATTTCATCTACAAACCTTAAACCTCATAAAATTCAAAACATATTCAACAACTTGTAACTTTTTTTGATATTCTTAATTCTTGTACAAAGCCCCTACAATAATTTTTACTGAAAATCGAAAGCTTTCATTCCCCGATTGTGACGAAAATTTTGAATGCATTTTTACTCCTGCTAAGTAGCGAAGAAAAATATGTAAAATCATTTTCCACTTTTCGGACATACTGGTGAACGCATTTTCAGCACTTCGGTGTGGTGTGATGGTCAGTAAGATTGTCTCGTTAGATCAATTACGACAGAATAATGAGTTTAAGCCCCACTAGGTCCCCACCCATACTTTCACCCTATTGCCATATCTAAGCTACGGGCAGAAAATTACCATACTAATGAAGGCGTTACATATCTGCAGCTTACGAGACCCTGGGCTATAATTAATAAACCCAAGACTTATGCCATATTTTACTACACTAATGTTTCTCTTGAAAGTTGTCAATGTCCCTTTTGACATTGCAGTTAGCTATGGCAAATTCAGTTATCACGCTGGTCAGTCGTTTTTGGAGGTAACGAAGAATATATTTATTATTGTAAAAATACAATAATTGTGGAACAAGGCCAAAGCGGAAGTAGGGAAAGGCTGTCCTTCGCTAACTATCCTAGTCCTAGTTAAACACAATCACAACCCATTCATCCAATACAATTGATCCATTTACCACAAGAACTCATCCATCACCATTCAATCCTGCATGTACCATAATACCACATATTCGCAGGGGATCTACAAAACACTCCATGGTATAAAAATCTCATGAAAATTCGTAATGTCTAATATATATATATATATATATATAAGAATTGCATGAACCATGAAATGAAGGAGAGGGAATGAAACATACTAAAACAAAACAGATGTTAGTAGGACCCGTCCACGGGATAACGAAGTAAAAATATAGATTGCAAGGGTTTCATTTTTTATCCTGTTTCATTGATATTTGTTGTGGAGATGAACACACCGTTCCAGAAAAGGACTTGGATTCGTTCAAATACAGATACGAATGTTATCGGTAGAAAGAGAAAAAAAGTAGATTTGGTTTGCGGCATATCAATACTTCAATGGGTTATTTAATGCCGACAAGATTTTTATTGCTGGTATTTTTTTTCCTTCAAAAATGTACTGATGGTAATTTTTTTTCTTCTAAAATCTATTGCTGTTAATATTTTTTCCTCAAAAATGTATTGCTGGTAATATTTATTTTCTTTAAAAATGTATTGATGGTAATAATTTTTCCTCAAAAAATTTATTGCAAGTATTAAAACCTATTTTTTTTTACACTTTCATAGTGTTTTGACCTCAGTTTCGGGGTTAACTATTTGCCCATAGTTGGGACCCTAACAGGTGCTACCACCCGGGTCAAGGTAGACCTAGGAACACCAGCAATGAAGAGGTGGTTTCACGCTCCTCAAAACCTCCTGCTCAGAGGCCTTGCTGTTGGACGTAGTTTATTGTCTTACCCAGGACGCGTATGTAGTTTATCGTCATACCCAGAACGCGGACGTAGTTTATATTCATATCCGGGACGCGGACGTAGTTTATGGTCATACCCAGGACGCGGATGTAGTTTATCGTCATACCCAGGACGCGGATGTAGTTTATCGTCATACCCGGGACGCCGACGTAGTTTATCGTCATAACCAGGACGCGGACGTAGATTATCATCATACCCAGGACGCGGATGTAGTTTATCGTCATACCCGGGACGCGGACGTAGTTATCGTCTTACCCAGGACACGGACGTAGTTATCGTCTTACCCAGGACGCGGATGTAGTTTATCGTCTTACCCAGGACACGGACGTAGTTATCGTCATACCCAGGACGCGGATGTAGTTTATCGTCTTACCCAGGACACGGACGTAGTTATCGTCTTACCCAGGACGCGGATGTAGTTATCGTCTTACCCAGGACACGAGAAAAGTAGAGAGTTAAAGATCTAGTTTATTTGCTTACTACAGATTTCCGTAAGACTACGTCGAACCTAAGTAACATTCTACTTCTTGATTGTCAAGGGAATGAGGACATAGTAGTATTGTTTATTTTTATTTTATCTGTGCTCGGAATGATTCACGATATTCGCGATATCATTCATGAAATCATTCATGATATCATTTCTGATATTATAGTAATGATTATTGTACATAATTAGTTTTAAATAGCATTTACATTTTTATAAGAATTATGCTTTATGAAACTTACATATAGTAAAGTGAGGGCTCTGTAGATTCAGGAGAGGTCACGGGGCCCTAATGCTGGCATTGGTTATTATCAAGTATCTACTTTTCACTGGCCGTTAAAATTTGTCCCCAAATCCAGAGATATTTTATTATCAAAGAGAATAAGACAACTCAGTTCAATTTATTTTCAAACGCTTGATTTGGACATTTCGATTAGTTGATTATCTGCCGTGTAATGTTTTGCTTATAAAATAACAGCCATTAATTCCGTTGGTCAAGTTCCTTTTTGTGGTTTTACTGCACTACGCAATCTTTTTTTTTTTTTTTTATCTGGTAGATTTGTGTCTTCGATAAAACGGCATCAGCGTAACTGGCGTAATTAAAACTGTTTAAATCGTGGCTCAAACAGTTTGATAGACATTTTTTTGTTATGCAGAATCTAGGCGTCGGGACTCTTACTGTTAAGCGTGATAGTATAACAATCGAATGATTCCTGGTTCGAGTCCTGTTCCAGGAAAAAACTGAAATGAATTACGAATACAAAATGTTTTTAGTATTAAATAAAGCATAAAAAAATTCAAGATTTTTAGGCTGAAAGATCGTCTCATGCATTTTTAACAATAAAACTTTTTCTTTTTCTTTTGAATAAACAAATAAATCCTTTTTATTGACAAGACAAATCGAGTAACGTATTATTTTAATGGCCAATAGTTAAAAAAATAAACATTTAAAAACTGAGAATATAGCTTTCTACATTTTTCGAAATATATTATTTCTAATTTGTCTTTATTATGCTTACTTACCATTACAGATGTTCGACTCTCAAAATATGATTTAAATACTATGGTCGTTACCACATCCAAGATAGTGACTTTTTTTCAATAATTAAGCAATTTAATTATAAAAGCCATCAATAAAACAATCATTTATTTGTAAACATCACAAATGGTCACTATGACGTGGTGTAAAAAATATCTTGTCTCGCTGGATCAATTGCGACTGGGTAGTGAGTTCTATTCTCACTGTGTACTGTCTGCCTTGTGCCACATCTAAGCTACACTTAATAAATTGCTATAAACATTACGAATGGGCATTTCGATGTGTTATAATGGCATTCGATGTGGTGTAATTGATAGCAAGCTTGTCTCTCTCGCTATAAACATATAACGGCATGGGGATACAATCTTTAACATTTACTTTTTAGAGATTTATACATGGAACAGTTATCTCCCTTATGCAATATTCGCTCGGCACGACAAAATATAAGACACATTCTAGTACAGTGGTATAAATAATAACGTTTTACAATGTGGTTCCTATTGCAAATTTCAGTCCGAGAGAGCGATCACTTCCTGGCATTACATTTCCTACGGACGAGGCATAGGTTTAGTCTCTGGCGTCTGAGGCGTACGCCAAGGAGAAAGGTCAAGAGAACTTGACTATTTTTGACATTTGGGTTCATTTAAGAGTGGCACTACTCCAACGTTAAACAAGACGTAATGCCATATTCTGTTTGAACTGGAAGACAGACAAAAATAGAAAGTCACATATGATTCTGGGTATTAACTTCAATTAATATCTTCACTACGGGGGAGACCTAGAGTAAATGGCTCCTGAGGTGTTCCTAAAGGGCTATTTTGATATTTGTTCATTTGCAGGCTTGAGACTCTCGCTTTAAGCTTCTCGTCGGATGGACGTGCCAAACAACATATATGCACGTATAAATAGATACTTAACTAATAAGGGGTGATTTTATAAACGGTGATTTTATAAACAATGTCTGCTGCTGCTAATGCAATGCTCTTCTACTCGAATCGAGCTCTCCTAGCTACTGATGGCTTTTACATGGTAAAAACGTTAAAATTTCCCGTCCGCTCTGCCGTGTGACGATAGCTTGTGGGTAGAATCTGTTACTGATACCAAATCGGCCGGGTTTCGATCCCGGCTTGAAGCAATCGGATGTCTAGCCACACTGATCAGCTGCGAAACTGCCTGTGAATGACTCTCTCTCTCTCTCTCTATATATATATATATATATATATACATTAATTTCATTGAATACGACAGAAAAGGTGCTTTTATTTAGTTTTTTTTATACAATTTCTCATGCGATCTAATAATTTTTTCTTTTATATATATATATATATATATATATATATATATATATATATATATATATATATGCGCATGCATACAGGGTGTCCATAAAGTTCGTGTGCACTTTAAAAAAATTATAACTTTATTTATATTTGCGATAGTAATAAATTGTAAAAAGTATTAGAAAGAAAGAAATCTATACTTTTTAAGTTTTTATTGAAATTTTATTTAAGTTTTCACATGTCCTCCATCATTAGCAATATGAAGGGTAATATGATTTTACAGTTCACGGAAAACATTTGCCAACTGATTTACAGTAATGCCTGAAATCACATTAGTTATTTGAGCTATACTTAAAACTGGGTACATTAAACTTTATGACATTTTTACAGATTATTTCTATCGCAAATACAAATAAAGTTATAATTTTTTCAAGTGCACACGAACTTTATGGACATCCTGTATATATATATATATATATATATATATATATATATATATATATATATATATATATATATATTCAGAGTTTCGAACTTTATATGCTGTTAATTTCGATTCGTCGGTCGACGAAGCATTGAGAAATTTTCCAAACTACTTCTGACCCGTGCGATCATTACATTTTCTATAAACTGCGTAATATTTTTAAATGCATTTGAGTCGCTTTTTTATGTTTATAAAATAAAAAGCATAATAGACTGAAAAGTTGTTTATTTCCTTCTATTTTCAAGATCAAAACCAATAAACTATAATAGACAAAATGTATCTATTATATTAATATTAAAAATGTATGCTGATATGTTACAAAAGAATGAAAAAATCACCGTTACATGCCAAGTTAGTTAAAAATAAATGCCTGTAAATGCTCTCTAATAATAAAAACTGAATATTGTTGTATCTTTAATTGATCCCTTGTAATCGAATACCGATCCTATATAATCGAATCATAATAATACTATAGTTATTATTATCCGATATTAAGAATGATTTTCAAAATATATCACCCGTCCTGGGTATGACGATAAACTACATCCGCGTCCAGGGTAAGACAATAAACTACGTCCAACAGCAAGGCCTCCGATCAGGAGGTTTTGAGGAGCGTGTATCTTAGATCTGTTTCCATTTTTTTGTCTTTTTGTCAGCATGCGTACTCATACGTATATTTCATCCCCATATATACGCGCATATACATGTGTACTCACTCCCTCTCTATACACACATAGACAGTATGTGTGAAGAGAGAAGGAGCGCGCAAGGATATAAACGTAAAGGTATATATATATATATATATATATATATATATATATATATACACATATTGACAAAAACAAAACTGCTCACGGGCACACACACGAACCCTACACAACATAGGAAGTGTGTATATGTGTGTTTGTGTGTATGTGTATGTATGTATGTGTGTGTGTGTGTGTGTATGTATGTGTATGTGTACATATGTGTATACTAATTCCTTATAATAAGACAGTATGTATATATGGAGAGGAAATATACGTATGCGTACGCATGCTAACAAAAAACAAAAAAAATGACAATAGATCTAAGAACACACAGGGGTCATTAAAAGATAAGAATATAGATATCTTTTTCATCTTTTCTCGGACCAGTCTTAATTGTTTTATTACCCTTCATGCAGAACTTTTTCACTGCCAGCATAAGGAAGACATTTGGGCCACTAACACACATAAAAGAGAATGTCTAATATCGATAATGTTTAGCATTGAAAAACATAAGGAAAAATATAATTGATTAAAGATAATATGTGGAAATATCTACTCTTTGCCTGATGAAGGTCATGTGACCGGAAACTGATGTAACAAAATTATCGAAAATAAAGCATAACGTAATTAAAAAAAAATCCACATTACAACCAAAAACGTTTGCGGTTTCTCTCTTCTTTTTATTATATATATATATATATATATATAGTAAAGATATCAAATACGTTGGTATAAAATCCAAGTGGAGCCTAGTAATACAAAATATTAAAACTGATCCACAGAAAAGGTCAATGTATTTATTATTACACAGCAAATAATTAATAGACAATAAAATCCCAAATCACCTTATATGGGGAATAGTCTATTTCGTCAGACGAAAATATAAGTCGTCTGCCTTATCAACCCCGGTATAGAAGCGAAATGATCATTCAGATGCCATATGTATAATGGATTTGTGTTGTGGTGTAATGAATGTCGGTTCAGAATCAGAGATCGGAGAGCCGAGTTCGAATTCCAATCGGGTTCGTTATACACTTGCGCGCAAGTCTACCGCAGAAAGTAAAGCCAACCCACGGAGGGAAAAAATTGCCATGTCAGACATGTATCGAAAGATGTCGGATCGCCCAAAATTTGTGGCTGACTGATATTTACGGGTTAAAGTGCTCAATGTTAGCTATAGAGCATATGTAACTATAAAAGTGGACATTGAAGTCAATACCCAGCGCCGACATAATTATATGCAATCATCAGGCCTGGCGATTGCGTATAAGCATGAAACACTCAATGTCCAATAGAAAAGTCACACACGGTCTCTCGATCAAAGATAAAGAACGTATAAAGAAAAGGAGAATTTTCTGCGTTCCTTACGTTTGATCGAGGGACTGTGACTGTTTTTTTTTTTTTTAATTTTATACTCTTGAACTTAATTTGTTTTAGTCGTGAATTTATTTACAATTAATATTTATTTTAATCGCGTTCCAACTTTTCCTCCTGATTCGTTATTTATTATTAATGTGTCTTCGATTGCGTTTGTGTTTCGCCATTTTGTGTGTGTGTGCGCGCGCGTGTGTGCGTGTGTGAGTGTGTGCGCGTGTGCGCATGTGCAATGAAACAAAATAGACATCATTATGTAACCTTTAGGAGCCCTTTGAAAAAGCGTTGGCCGAAAGGGTTCTAAAGATTACATAATGATGTCTATTTTGTTTAATTGTACACACACACACTCACACACACACACACACACACACACACACACACACATATATATATATATATATATATATATATAATTGTGTATTTGAGCAGTAATCCCTCTTTTATAAAAGTTTCATTAAAAACGACTGACAAGGTACCGCGGTTAACTTTTCTTGTTAGCTGTCGGATCATGTAATTTAATAATTGTATATTTGGGCAGCAAACCATCTTTTATACAAATAGACATTTATTAAATTTCCTGACCCGGCAGACAAGGAAAGTAACCAAAGTACCTACTCATTCGTATTTAATAAAACTTTTATAAATATATATAAATATATACGGTGCGATGGGTAAATTGTCGCCATTTTATATTTTTAATTTTGCACATGCGCAATTTTTGTTTTTGATTTTCTCGATTGGCCAGTATAGTATAATTATAAAATCATGGCTATGTAATTGTAATACGTAAAATATTTATAAGAAATTCTTTTAACTATATTTTAATGTAAAATTTATACAATGCCAACATAATACTTCATTTCTTTGGTTTAGCAGAAGTTTATTTTTACGAAACTTTATAATATGCAGCTTTTTCTTGTAAACACAGGGGACATGGGCCATATAAAGATTTGCGTATTCTCGTTTTTGTTCGTTTCTTTTTATTATTTTCCATATATATACATATATATATATATATATATATATATATATATATATATATATATATATATATTCTTAAGGTGTGCTATATTTATGGGATAAAATACTCAATATCAGAGATAGAGCGTGTGTAAATATTAAAGTGAAGTTGTCGGAGTTAGCTCCTCCTTAGCTACTTACCCTTCAACAGGGGTCTCTCTTCCCTGGCTATAAATACTCGCGTGCCCTTCGCCTCGATCTCTTTTTCCCTAAGGGATTTGGGCCGCCACCTTGAGGTAAATCTTTTTGCGTCAGGCTTTCAGCCTTACCACTTCGCAGATGTGAACACTCACAGATACAGCGTTTCTCAAATGCTGGGAACAGGCTAAGAACAATACACGTACGTAGGAACACTCACCACAACACAACACACACACATAATATTCACCACACGCACTGTCCATATAACTTGTAACCTTTCTAGTTATTAATACATATATTTGTATACATATATTTATCGGTCTTGTGTTTGTTTTTCTTTGGACTTAATTAAAGTCCAACTTTCTCATGTAGTTGGACCGGCTAGCAGGAAAATCTTAACCCCACATGTGTTCTACTTCTACTCAACACCACAGCCACGGTCTCCTACAAAGTCAACACTTAGAGGCAACAGTCTGTTTCACTGACGATTGCGTCTAGCATGAAACAGACTGTCGCCTCTAAGTGTTGACTTCAATGTTCACTTATATATATATATATATATATATATATATATATATATATATATATATATATATATATTATTTAAGACATTTTTTATGTTTAACGTTCTTTTTATAGATACAAGTATTTAAGTAAATGCTCTGTTTATAATAAACAGTATTAAATAACATTTACCGGCCTGAATGTCCGAGAAATTTTCATACTTAATATTAATACTTTCATATTTAATACTGTTTATTATAGACAGAGCATTTACTTAAATACTTATATCTATAAAAAGAACGTTAAACATAAAAAATGTCTTAAATAAATAAATTGTCGGACATTGGCCATTTCTTAATATATATATATATATATATATATATATATATATATATATATATAATTTTATTATCACACATATTGGAATATTTGGCCTTATAAACAAAAGTCAGGAATCTATCCTGTTCCTATACAGGCGAGTTTCTGTATTTCGATGGTTTTCGTTTACTTTCCATAACATTATTTCTTTAGCAGTTAGATTGAAGAAATATCAGAATAACGAATATCTTCGAACTAAAGTAAAAATTTGCATCTTAGATACTCATTTATGACGTCATCACCAAACTGTGTGTTTTCTCCATTCACAATGAACTGTTGTTGCAATCTCAGTAGACCACATATTTTAAAGCTCTATTATTGAGTTTCTCTTTCATTCACCAAGTGGAATTCATAAACCATCCATTGTTAAAACCGCCAGGAAAAAGAATCACATTAGACAAAGATTGGGTGTTGCCGCCATATTTTGATTGCAGCTGCTTAATAGTTTGCTTTCTAGCCTTGATAAAAAAAAATCAAAATCGGTTAGGCAATCCTTTTTTTTGTGTTGGGGCGGGCTGGGGGCTAGACTTTTTCTACACTCTGTAACCTCTTCTTCAAATAGGCAACATGGCAAGCCCATCGCTTTTCTATCGCTATTTCCATGTCAAATGTTCAAATGAACATCATTCTTTTGTTTCACGAGTTCAGAGCTAGCTTATGGCCTCATCACGTTGAAACACCGATTCTCGTACGATCACCGAAGTTAAGCAACGTTGGGCTTGGTCAGTAATAGGACCGCTTGGGAATACCAGATGCTGTGCGGGTGGTGTAATGGATAATGGCTGGGAATTGTTAATCGAAGAGCCGAGTTCGAATTCCAGTCGAGTTCGTTATATTTACTTACGCGTTAATATCATTGAATCCACCACTTTTCTCCCCAGCTATGGATTAATTAGTAAGATTTGTATCACTAAACCATTATTACAATCTAAATATATTTTCTGACTTTAAATAACCTGCAAGGGGTTGATAAGCCGTAGGAAACAACTCAACCAACTAATTGTTCAGACCTTTAGGGCTAGGGCACGCTTTGCTTCTTTCAGGGTGTCGAAACATTCCTATCTCTTCCACATTTAGGGAAAAAGTTCGACTCAGACAACTTTTCCCCAAGAACTGTTATTTATGACTCCCAAGTGGATGCTTTCCTAGACACTTTAATCTTGACCTCTTCAATCAAGCATCAGTCCTTATCTATTCTCTATAATCTTTCCTTTCTACTACGTTTTCTTTCATTCATATCATACATCTAATTAATCATAACTATTTTAATAACCATAACCCTTCTATCTTGAGTGGCTATCGAGCCTGGTATGTATTGAAGCTTAGTATTAAAGAAAAATAATGATGCCTTGATGAGGTTGGTTTCTTTGTAGATTTTCCCCCACGGTCTATTTATTTTTGATTTATTCCATTCAACATTGGTAATCAGCAAGTGAAATTGATTGTGGCCGACACAACGCATTTATTTAGCAATATTTATACGCTTAAGCTGTTTTTAAGAAGAATTTTCAGATCAATTTGCCATTATTTGTTACTGCTATCTATCGCATTAAGACTAGCAAAATATGAAAACAAAACAAAACAAAAACAAACACGAATAAGACGTACCGGAAAAAATGTCCAAATATTTGTAATTTCCTCAACCCCTTATCTAAAAACACAGCTTACCATTGATGACACAATATTTTGAAACCTTTATCCATGATTTATTGACACAAAAAATAAATTTACACAATTGGAAATCAAACGAATCGATTGAGTTGTTTTTTTTTTATTTATTTATTTAAATGGCGTTCTTTACAAACATGTTTGCGAGAATAATGTTTGCTTTATGTGAAATGTTCGGTTGACCTTTTCAAGTAAATCAGTCGCTTATCGAACAAACGTTGTATTCTTTTTCTCTTTTTAATGACATGAAACAACGTACTCAACTGTTTGCCAGGGTCGATACTTTCCACATGTCGACATGAAAGGATAAAAAAAAAAGTGCAAAGCCGTGATTGGAATTTTCTTTTTGTTTCCAATTTGCAATCCCAATGAACTGAAACCTAAATCCATCTTTTCTTTAGGTGCCGTGTTCCCTCATGACGTAGGCGATCATAGCTCTCCACAACTTCCTGTCCCTTGTAGCTCTTAATACGTTTTGCCTTTCTTTTATTTCTCCTAAAACTTCTTTTGCCATCCATTTACTCACCCTCACTAAACTGGTTATGCGTTGTATGCTTCCGTCTCTCTTGCCTCCCATCTTTCCTGTGAGTATCAAATTCTCCAAGCAATCCTTACTCATTTGCATCAGAAACTGTAACTCCCTCTCTTCCTGATGTTAAGTTTCCTTTTTGTTCCCATTTTCTCTAAAACTTAATTGTTGCTCATATTTTCGGTCCATAGTACCCTAGGCATTCTTCTGTAGACCACATTTCTATTGCTTCAAGTCTCTTCATCATTTCTGAGTAGACTGTCCAGCTCTCACTGCAATAAAGGCGGACATATATCACGTAACCGTCTGGTAATATTTCTCTTGTTTCTTGCGAAATTTTTCTATATTTTAGTTCTCTGTTTAGCTTTTAGAATGTGTGCCTTCAAGAAAAACAAAAGAGATCAGAATGACCGACACAAATTTCTTTTTATTTTACTAAGCCCAGTTTATTATTTACATTATTCGGACTATTGTCCTCATCTTTGTCGCCATATTTATTACAACGTTTTGGCCGTTGTACGCTCCGGCCTTCTTCAGGTGGCTGGAATGTTGAACTGAACCCTTTATTTCGCTCACTGGGGTAGACTGTTCTAGTTCCACGTGCCGTGTTTAATGGATGTTATCTCCTGTTAATTTCCCTCTGAAAGTTCTCCACTGCCTTAGTCGAGTATTGAACTCACGCTGTTTGGGTCCTGTCACTGGATCTAACTAACGCCTTTGTCCACTGTGCTATATTGTAATAAATGTGGCGACAAAGATGAGGACAACAGTCCGAATAATGTAAACAATGTACATAATACCTCATCTCAGAAATGTAGACAGATACTGAAAGGCCGAAACGTTGGGATAAATATGGCAGCAAAGATGAGGACAATAGTCCGAATAATGTAAATAGTGTACATAAGATCTCACCTCAGAAATATAGACAGATACTAAATGGCTGAAACGTTGTAATAAATATGTCGACAAAGATGAGGACAATAGTCCGAATAATGTAAATAATGTACATAATACCTCATCTCAGAAATATAGACAGATACTGAAGCCCAGTTAGACTGACACAAGGCCACAATTATGTAGCATCCAGTAAGGATTTGACTCTTTACATAAGCAAGTAAGACTGACCTGGTAATAATCTTTCAGTAGCAATTATATATATTAATGACACTAGGGAAGACGTATTTTATTGAATGATATCTGACGCTTGATTCTTGGTAATTTGGGTGAGCTCTGAATACAAATTTCAACTCGGTTTGGTTTTATCAGGTCCTGATTCTTGTCAAGAGCTTATGTGCCATTTTCCAGATTCTTCAAATTAGGACTAAGAAATTAAGTCATGTGTTATAATATTTTTTCAAGTTTTATGAATATAAACAGTTGAAATTATGGTAAAATTACAACTCTAACAATATAAAGGACATAAAATAAAGAAGCAAACAGAAGAAGTGGGAAAAATCTCTTTTACAAGATTTTCTAGTCTATTTGCTTGTTGATATTAGGTCTCTTTTTAAGCACCAGCAGTAATCAGCCACCATATAGGAATTCCAGTGACCTCGGTATCACTCTCTCATAATTCTGATATCTTGATGGAATGTCTCCCCTTCTTCATCACTTACATCACCTAAATTACTTAGAAATTGGTTAAGATGGCTATTCAAAAAATAGCATTTTTCGGTTAAACAGTTTTAAATAGACAGAAAGATAAATGGACCGAGCTTGTGAGCAACGATGAGTTCTTAGGGAGGCTGCAAACAAGAAGATGACTTATACTTAATATTAGAAAGAGGCAGCTGAAGTTTCTGGGACACATAATGAAGAAAGAGGACTTGGAGAATCTGATACTCACGGGTCGAATAGAGGGAAATAGAGGTTTCGGCCGTTGTACGCTCCGGCCTTCTTCAGGTGGTTGGAATGTCGAACTGAACCCTTTATTTCGCTTACTGGAGTAGACTGTTCTAGTTCCACGTGCCATGTTTAATGGATGTCAGTTATCACTTATCTCCTGTTAATTTCCCTCTGAAAGTTCTCCACTGCCTTAGCCGAGTATTGAACTCACACACTTTGGGTACTGTCACTGGATCTAACTAACGCCTTGAGGACACATGGCAGAGTGGATAAAGTTCAGTTCAGTTCGACATTCCAACCACCTGAAGAAGGCCGGATGGTACAACGGCCGAAACATTGTAATGAATATGGCAACAAAGATGAGGACAATAGTCCGAATAATGTAAATAATGTACATAATACCTCATCTCAGAAATATAGACAGATAGGGAAAGAGAGACAAGGGAAAGGAGCGTCTGACATACCTTGCGAGCTTTAGCAGGTGTATGACAGAACGTGGCCTGGAGGAGGAAGAAGAGAGAAGGAACTTGTTGAGAGCTGCAAGGGATAGAGGGAAATGGAGAGCCATGGTCGTCTACGTCCTGAAAGGACATGGCATAAAAAGAAAGAACATGTAACCGAACTCATTGTAATGACTTAATTTTTTTACGATGTCTTCATAGTTATCTGCTCTATAATTGCCTTAAAGGTTTTCTATCAAGTTCACGAATGAGAACCAGTTACATTTTTCGCGTTCACTCATATTAGAAAATGTGCTGTCTTTAACTAATCTTCTTATTTGTAGACCGTCAAAAATTCCATTGGTTTAAATAGGAACTTATGAAATCTAGGAAACTAATCTTACAATCTATGAAATTAAACTATCAGGTTGGTGCAAAAATAATGTCGTTTTCTCACATAGTAACATATGTGAGAAAACGACATTATTTTTGCACGAACCTAATAGAAACACAGATCAGTAGGTACAATACAAATTACGTCTAATTGAATCATTTATTAAATCCCGATAAAAAAATTACCCACCAAAAAATATGCCAATTCAAAATTATGTTAATGCTTAAACTTAATTAACTAGCTGATTGAATTAGCTGATTAACTCTTAAACCAGTCGCTTTTCAGTTGGCCTTCTAGAATATTCTATAGAAAACAAGAACGGCTGAGAAAATTCTAGAATTCTATGATATTTTTGGTTTAATTTACTAATAAGAAAATGGGTTAAAATGACAAAACTAAAAATATTTTTAGAGGGTTACATATAAAAGTATATATAATGCAACAAGAGCATAGTGATCGAAGCAAATCCCTTTGATGAAAACCGGTTGCATAATGTGCAAATGCAAAAAGATTTAGCGAGTAACGAGAAAAAAAAAACCCAACTTTTTTTGAATGAAAATGACGAAATAGGAGGGGTGTTGAGTAAAATCAAGACCTGAGAATGCGAAACCGAGTAGAAGTTAGTGCCCAGCGCATACAAATTCCATAGAATTTGTCTATATCTCTGGGATGAGGTATTATGTACATTATTAACATTATTCGGACTATTGTCCTCATCTTTGTCGCCATATTTATTACAAAGTTTCGGCTGTTGTACGCTCCGGCCTTCTTCAGGTGGTTGGTATGTCAAATTGAACCCTTTATTTCGCTTACTGGAGTAGACTGTTCTAGTTCCACGTGCCATGTTTAATGGATGTCAGTTATCAGTTATCTCCCATTAATTCCCGTCTCCAAGTTCTCCACCGCCTTTATCCACTGTGCCATGTGTCCTTAAGGACACATGGCAGAGTGGATAAAGGCGTTAGTTAGATCCAGTGACAGGACCTAAAGGGAGTGAGTTCAATACGCGGTTAAGGCAGTCGAGAACTTTCATGTTTTAATGTAAGTCATGTAAACGCCATAAAACTGTCAAATTGAATTCAATGGACAAAAATTAGAAATTTGTTCTTCAGTATAATTATTATGTTGATTTTAATGCAGCACAAGGCAAAACCAGTATAGCCTCCAACGAGGATTGAACCCACTAATTGCCTAGGAGAGGGAGTGGTTAACAATCACCCCCCCCCTGGTAAATACAGTGAGGATTGAATTCACTAATACTATACTCAGTGGGCTTGTTAACTATCACCCCGTGGTAAATACTTTTAATGATACCTACTTTTGATGAGCTAGTTTGGCATAAGGCAAATGTAGTTTTAGTGTACATCCAGTCAGAATTGAATTTACTAATCGTCTAGTGTGAGTGACTTGTTAACCATCGCCCGGTGAGAAAGACTTTTATTGATAGCTACTATGAAAATCTACTTTGGCATAAGGCAAACGTAGTTGTAGAGTGCATCAAATGAGAAATGAATTCACTAATCGTATAGTGAGCGGAACTTGTTTACCATAACCCCGTGGAAAGTACTTTTATTGATATCTACTCTGATAATCTTTGTTGGCATAAGGCAAATGCAGTTATAAGTGCATCCAGTTAGAAACAAATTCACTAATAGTATAATGATTCGGACTTGTTAACCATCACTCTATGGGAAATAAATTTATTGATATCTTCTATGATAAGCTAGTTTGGCATAAGGCAAAGGTAATAGCAGTGTGCATGCCGTGAGAATTCATTAATTGTATAGTGAGTGTGACTTGTTAACCATCACACCATGAGAAATACTTTTATTGATATCTTTTATGATAAGCTAGTTTGGCGTAAGGCAAAGGTGTTGTAGAGTGTAAGGCAGTGAGATTTGAATTCGCTAAACGTATAGTGAGTGGGACTTGTTAACCATCACCCCGTGGGAAATACTTTTATTGATGTCCAATATAGTGATCTAGTTTGGCATAAGGCAAAGGTAGTTGTACTGTGCATCCAGTGAGAAATGTATTCACTAATTCTACAGTGAGTAGGACTTGTTAACCATCACCTCGTAGGTGATAGTTTTATGGATATCTACTAATGTGTACCTAGTTTAGCATAAGACGGTGGTAGTTGTTGTGTGTATCAGGTGATAATTATATTCACTAGTCTTCTAGTGAGTGTAGGAAAATACCTCTATTGATATCTTCTATGATAAGCTAGTTTGGCATAAAGCAAAGTTAGTTGTAGTGTACATCCAGTTAGAAATTAATTCACTTATCGTATAGTAAGTGGAACTTGTTAACGATCACCCTGTGGGATTAGTTATCGTTATCTTTTTTAAGGCAAATCACCCCAAGCAAGGCGGGAGTACCACTAGCACGCAAGGGGTTACAGAGAGTGAGAATAAGAGTAAAGAGGAGTGTTTGGGAAAAGGATAAAGAGAAGAACAAGGATCAAGGCCAGGGCATCAGAAGATGTCGAGTGACATTACATTTGAATATTTGAAGACTATAGCTATCAGGGAAGCAAGTGATAGGAAGGGAGTTCCACTGATGGGAGGTGAGAGATAAGAAGCTGTTGGAGTAGAAGAGATGGCTACATTTAGTCGTTTCAACAGTAAAAGGGTGGGTCCCAGATGCCAACTTAGTAGAACGCTTAAATCCATACCGTTTGGGAACCGATGAATGTAGCGCGTCAGAACAGCTGCCATGAAAATACTTGTAGAAAAGACAGAGGGAAGTCACAGGACGTCTGTGAGAAAATGACTGTAGACGAGATGCCAGATCAGGACCAATGATGATAAGCCAGTTTAGTATAAGACAAAGGGAGTTGTAGTGTACATCCAGTGAGAATTGAATTCACTAATTATCGAATGTGAGTTACTTTTTAACCATCACCCTATAGGAAATGCTCTAATTTGTTATAAGTTAAATGTAGCTATAGTTTTCAGATTTTAACTGGGTTCTAATTTTGATACACTTATATAATAGCAATTTAGTTGCCATTAACTGTTGTGCTGTACTTTTCTGGATTAAGGAAGAAGGTATATATATATTTTTTTTACAAATTCCTTTATCTACAAAATCAAGTTAACTTCGTTTTTTAAGCTTGACTTAATCTGTGTCATTTCCCAAAGAAATTTTTTTAAGCTTGAACTGAGCGGAAATATTTGTAACATAATAAGTGGCGCACTTAATCGAAAGCATTTAAAACATGTCCCTTATTTCCTTTTTCCAGACTTGACCAGTGTAGAGATAAATGTCTCGGATCTCTCGAAAGTTGCTAACAGATGTCTTGACTGTCATCTGTCAGTTAAGCACTCATGTCCCCCCCACTTCCTGATAATATATAATTATTTAAGGAAATATCAATGTCTACTTAGTCAAAAATTAACTTTTGAGGAGCGAATTGTCACTCAACAATTACCAGTCTGCCACGTTTCGGGTTAACATCATGATAACTATCAACATATATAGTATATAGTACAGGGAAGTTTGGTTTCATGCTTTTTCTCATATGCAAAATAGTACATAATATAGCATAGGAAAGATTGGCTTTATGCTTTTATAGTACAGGGAAGGTTGGTTTCATGCTTTTTCTTATATGCAAAATAGTACATAATATAGTATAGGGAAGGTTGGCTTCATGCTTTTACTCATATGCAAAATAGTACATATATTTTAAATCAGAAACATTTGATGAAATTTGTATTGTTTAATTCTGCTCTTTCTTCCTTCTTTTCTCTCATTATACATACATACATACATACATACATACATACATATATATATATATATATATATATATATATATATATATATATATATATATATATATATATATGTATATATATGTATATGTGCAAAGTTGTCTCTCAGTATTCACGGTGTTTAAGAGTGGAACACCGCAAATATTGGACGTGGTTCATAAAAATGCCTATAAACGTAAAATATAATAAAAAAATATGAGTAAATATATAGTAATAATTTAATCTTGGAGAGTCATAACATTTATCTGTGGTTTAGGTTCATTGCTAGAAGCCTTATAAGGACGTTTGGGTGGCACCTTAGGGTTATAAGAAACATGCTGCGAAAAAACAAAACAAAACAAACAAACAAAAAAACAAAAAACAAAACACAACACTTAGAGAAACACTCAGTGAAACATTCGAGATAGCTAGACGCAGTAAATGAATAGGGCTCTTGGATTGGCTACTTTCAAACCTCCAGCCAATAGCGTTTATTTTTATATTGATATTTTGCTTAATATACGTTAGTATTTATATTTCAAAATTAGTAAATTATATTGTTATTAATAATTTAGTGTTAAAAACGTGAAAAGAAAATATATTGCCACGAAAACCATAAAAAAGGCGGAATATATTTGCGATTCTGCGAATGTGCGGGTCTTTCCACAAAGAAGTACTAGTTAGGTTCTAAGGAAAATTCCGCGTATAAGCGGGGATGTGAATGTCGAACCGCGATTACGCGGGGGCCGACAGTATATATTTGATGAGTGGATCGAACGATTACAAAAGTTTTGTTTACGAAACTCTGAAGTCATTGGTGCTGTTTTCAACATCTATTAGTTAAGCGACAAATTTTATATCTATAAATACTATATGCTCCTTAAAAATTTATTTCGGTTGAGCTCTCTTGGGAGGAAGTGAGGGTTTGTAAACAGTGACTATTACGGCTAATAATGCAAGACTCTTCGGTAAATCGAATTGAATTCTCTCAGTCACTGTGTGTTTATCTAAAAATAAATACGCTTCATCCCTGCCGTGCGCCAACGGATTAGTGATAGAATCTCCGACTCCGACTAATTCAGTCGGGTTTCGATCCTAGCTAGAGGCTGCCGGACGTCTAGCCACACTGTTGAGCTGAGATACAGCGAAACAGTCTGTTTGTGGATGACGATATATATATTAGGTTGGTGCAAAAATTATGACGTTTTTTGACGTTAAAAATACGCCAAAAAACGACATTATTACGTCATTATTTTTGCACCAACCTAATATATATATATATATATATATATATATATATATATATATATATATATATATATATATATATATATATATATATATATATATATATATATATATATATATATATATATATGCTTCGTTAAAGAGGAATATATCAACATAATCCTTAACTCTGCTTATACAAATAATTCCATTCCACTGCCATGAAACCAAATATCAGCAAAAGTTTTTTGTATGACTGCACGTTGGTTTCTACGAGCATAATGGGGCAATATCTACACCTAAACTAATGATGATAGTATGGGAAATCCTCTCGGTCCGTATTTCTTCGCACGTAGGAAATACGATATTTAAACAAGTAACTGAACCCAGAATATATGGTCGCTATGTAGACGATTTTTTAATTTAGCAAAAAACAAACAAGAAAGTGATAATCTCAAAACCACACTCGAAAAAATGTTTTGTCCTTAACTTTATCTATAAACTGAGTCAAAAAAAAAAAATTTCATTCTTAGACGTTCTCGTAGAAAACAGTAATAACATATTCACCATTTCATTATATAAAAAAAAAAGCTAGCAGGAACTCTTGCCACATTAATTTTAAGAGTGAATGTCTACATAGATATAAAATAGTGGTTATGAAAATGTTCTTAAACAGAGCACTCTTGAATTCATCCTATCGTTCACTTTTTCTTAAAGAATTCAATAATGTAAAACTGACGCTAGTTAACAATGGTTTTTCTAACTATCTCATCAATTACCAGATTTCTTTCTAAAGTAACTAATAATGATACATAATATACAGATGAAAACAATAACATTAACATCTCCTACAAAAGACAAATACATGTCAAATATAAGCAAAACGAATTTTCTCTTAAAAATATCATAAACAAATACACAACCCCAGTCGACCTGAACAAGAAAATTAAATTATCTATTACAAAAAATTAAAACTGCTAACCTTATCCTCAAAAATAAAAACACACCTGCAAAATCAAAACTACAAATAAACCAACATTATTAACGAGTTCAAATATCCCTTAAGGAATTGTGTCCCTGATCAAACGAAACTCATAAATAATTACATTGGCCACACTACTACATGCCTATCTTGACGACTTATGTTACACCTACCTCACCATACTCCATTAGGACTCATTTGAACATAAAAACCTACCAGACTCCATCCGAAACATACTAGTAGAAAATACAAGTATAATAGCTTCATCCATATGTAAAAAAATATTAGAAATAATGGAAGGCCTAATAATAAAATAAAGAAAATCCAACACTGAATAACTATGAACATGGCCACAACATGCTGACCGTGGTCGGAAAATAAAACATTACTATAACTTCATATATATAACATTACTATAACTTCAGACACATACATAAACACACATACACACACACAATATATATATATATATATATATATATATATATATATATATATACGACCTAAAATAACGCAATTACGAACTTTCAATGCTATTGCAGAAATAAAAGACAATATGCCCACTGCAAAGAAAATTGCCAGCTAACGAACATAATATATAAAGCCAAGGTAATCACAAACAACGATACAATGTACTACGTCGGCGCCACTGAAGGACCATTCAAGCAAACAAAATACAACCACGACACTCATTCAGGAACAGAAAATACTCTAAGAGCACTACACTCTCTACGTACATATGCGAACTAAAAGACAGAAACATCACACCAAAAATAAGCTGGGAAATCATGAAAAACGCATCTGCCTACAACAACATAACAAAGAAATGCCTACTTTGTCTACACAAAAAGTAGCAATAATTTCCCACACACAACAAAAAAATTAGTAAACCTAAGATTAGAATTTCAAAACGCAGACACGAAAATAATCTCTTATCACAATTCATACCAAACAGATAATACATTAAAAACACCACAATACCAAGTAAGACAGATCAATATGACGGTTCCGTATAGGATACAGGTTCGATTCCTGTCGGAAGACGCATATTTTCTATAACAATTTCTCGGACATTCAGGCCGGTAAATATTGTTAATACTGTATAAACAAAGCATTTACTTAAATATTTGTATCTATAAAGAATACTATATAAATATATGTGTGTGTGTGTGTGTGTGTGAAATGTATATGAATATATATGCAATTTTATATATATATTATATATTAGTAAATCAATATCAGTGATAGAGCTAACATATTTAGTTGGATTGGTGTGAATTTGTGACCCTGGGTTTTACACCATTAGCGATCGTCAGACAAACCTGATATTGAGCGCTTTCCAATAAGTACCGCATATATATAATATATAAATAATATATATCGAAATCACACACATATATATATATATATATAAATAATTTCTAAAAAGTGATGAATTTTTATTCATTAATCCGAGGAATTGTATTATTCAAACGTTGTTTTTATCTACCATATTTGAGTAGATTCTTCGTTTATTTATTAAACTGTATATTTATTTTCGTTTACCGGCCTGTATATTCAAGAACTTGTATTAAAGAAAAATTTGCACTCTTAGGATTCCAACCTGCGTAGCCCGTGGCAGGTGGAACCGTCGTTAGATCCGATGTGCTTTAGACAGATTGCAGCTACGAAAAAAAAAAACAAAAAACGATGCCACGATCTAACAACCTCGACCAAGAAGTCCAACGAAATAATTATGAACGGAAATCTAAGGACGAATGAGCATATTGAATAATATAAACAGGGCGATAGTTTTAAAGTAAATACAGACTTAATATGTAAAATTCTGTATACTCATATATTTAACTATCTCTTGCAGGAAAATTACTTGAAAAGTCGTGATAATCGGAGGGGGTCTGGTGAGTAAAGTAGGTGATCTAGAGGTTCGTAACCCCATTCGTTCATTTTTTGCAATTCCTGGATATGATAATAAACTATATCTGGCAGCATGATCGGGAGATTGAAGTCTTTGAGGAGCGTGAAACCATCTCTTAATTGCTGTTGTTCCCAGTTCAACCCTGTCCCGGGGTGGTAGCACCTGTTAGGGTCCCAGCTATGGACAAATAGTGAACCCCAAAACAAAACACTATGAAAGTATAAAATTAAATTTTGTGGTAAAAATACTATCAATACATTTTTATATAAAATAAATTACCAATAAGACCTTATTGATAATAAAATTGACAACAATACATTTTATCTGTAGTCGAAGGCAACCAAATGCTTTTAAAATATTTGGGTTTCGGCATTAAATAACCCATAGTGATTGATATGCAGCTAAACAAAATCAACCAAACCATTTTTTGCAATGCTACTTGTCAAACATAGTTCGGGCGTTTCCTGGAAGATCTGGTCGATTGACCAATTTTTGACGTAAACATTACAATCCTTGGGTTAGGCTATCGATTTCCTGGCAATACCTCGCTGCTGTGTGAGTTTCTTGGGAATTCAAGAAGTTATGGCGGATGATTTCCCTTTGCCAACCATCAAACATTGACCGTGACCTTCTGTTGCCTCCTCTTCATCTCTGAGGAAATTCTTCAGCATACATTGCCAGAAGGATGGTGATATTTAAACTGAAGTATCAAAAATTTAAAGACATCAATACACTGAGTAATTTAGCCCTCCCCCACTTTTAGAAATGGATGAAAGACGTATGGAGTAGTAAGTAAGAAGACAGTGTAGCTGCAGACTCTATGTTTTACAATAAACCTAATAACTTTAATAAAACATGTTAGAACTAACTAAAAATTTAACTCAATCTTTTTCTTAACGTCTAAATTAATCGTTTAAAAATTGACAAAAAGGTTAATGTGATTTACATAATAACTTCAGATGTGTTAAATAATAGTCTAGTAGACTTATTTTTTAGAGAATTGTATTTCTCTTCTGACTTCCTCATTTGGACCTTTGTGGTCAGATACAGGAAAACAAAGGAAGTCGTTTTTTGATTCGTTAAAACTAGCGTGGGAATGTTGGATGTAGAAAAGGATTTCAGGGAGTCGAGTTTTACAGGTCATACAATGTAGACGTAGTTTTTTCATATCTCGGAACTTGCTCCCCAGTGATAGCGAGAGATCAACCTCACTGGCTAGTTAAAAATGTACCCGTCGATGTGATTAATAAAATAGTAAGCCCAAATTCCCTTCGATTGATGTCTCATTTTACCTCCGAACAATCCAACTAGCGATCACCCGGCTTAGAGAAGAAAGAGAAGAGAGAGATATACAGCAGTGAATTAATTGTAGCCGTCCCCCAAGATGACACCCAGCACGAAGAGGCTACACAACACATCGAACCAGACTTTCGGTTTGTTAAATCTGGTAGTGGCCCTATAATGGTGTCAGGTATGTTCAGTTGGGATTTACACGAACCACTAGTGATATTGGAATCTGCCTTGGCAGCTGTGACAGAGAAAGATCTTGTTGCAGGCTACTTGCACATCTTTTATGCTCGCCAGGTTACCCGCTTGCGATGGCTTGTTTGTGCAAGAAACCCCCTGTCCTATAAGGCACAAAATTAGTTTCAGGAACACTAGGTTGATTTCCAGATACACTGTGTTCACCAGATTTAAACTCAGTTGACCATTATTTACACTATTTACATTGTTCGGACTGTTGTCCTCATCTTTTTTGCTATATTCACGACGTTTCGGCCGTTGTACGCTCTGGCCTTCTTCAGGATATGTCTATATTTCTGAGATGAGATATTGTAACTATTTACAGTATTTACATTGTTTGAAATGCTGTTCTCATTTTTGTTGCTATATTCACAACGTTTCGGTTATTGTACGCTCTGGCTTTCGTCAGATGATTAGAATTTCGTACTGAACCCTTTATTTCACGTGTTTCTCGTGGCAACAAGGATGAGGACAGCAGTCCGAACGATGTAAACAGTGTAAATAATTAAAATACCTCGTCTCAGAAATACAGCCAGATATCAATTGACCATTGAATGGACATGTTGCAAAATTCACTAAATTCGTTACAGCTCCACTTGGTGGATTACTGATTACTTTGCGCATGCGCCATAGCTTCTTCTAAATTGAACCATATAATTGTTCTTTCCTTTGTTGCGGACACGCAAAAAAGAGGTGAGTAATAACAAACGAGATGACTTTATATACACCAACAATAATGCAATAATTTGGTTGAAAAAGTTAAGTCAATAGAGTCTTTTGAAAAATAGTTTTTGAAGTATTAAGGAAAATGAAATCAAAAAGAAAAAGTATACTAACAATCAGAAAGAGACAAATAGAAATATCTGTGAGACATAAGAAGGAAAAGAAAGTTTCGTAAATTTGTCACATGTTGAAGGCAAGAGGAACAGAGGGAAAAAGCGAGAAACGAACTTGTGTATATAGATGGCAGAACAGAGGCAGAGGGTAGAGATAGTCAACAGATAAAGAATGCTAAGAGAGACAAAGTATAGGAAGTTGTGGAGGGCCAAGATCCCCAACGTCTTGAAGGGAAACGGCGAATGGAAGATGAAAATTGACAAGAATATTGATTTTGGACATGCATTTCCTCTTGCCTTGTTTATCGCAATTGTTATGTCGTTATTCTAAGAGGACTATTTCACGAAATATTGTCAAAAATTATTATTATTATTAATAATAATAATTACAATGTGTAATCTAAGATATTCAAAGGCTATGATGTCCCGTTGAAATATTCGACTTTGTGAATGGAGATTCATTTGGGAAAATTAAAAAACAACACAAAAAAAAAACAAAAAAACAAACACAAAAACGGGAGTTGAAAAATTTCTTCGTGGTGAAGGGGAAACGTGTTTTTCTGTTGCATGAGCGAAGTTAATGGCGTTACGTGCAAGCAAAAGCGAAGAGAGAAAAAAGAACAAAAGGGCGATAACTTTATAAGAAGAGAGAAATCCAAATCTGTCGCCAGAAAGCCGCAAACGAATTTAAACGTACCCGTATATCGAACGGAAGATGAGGACAAAGATAATTTTATTTGAAGATTTTATGTTTTTCAGAGATTAAAATTAGAAATTGCGAACAAAAGTATTTTGCGTGCGATTTTCATGAATATCTATATTTGTTTTGGTGCATAGCTATAAAAAGGCATATTTATATATCTTAACCTCGAGGAACATTATCTATCTATCTATCTATCTATCTATCTATCTATCTATCTATCTATTAGGTTGGTGCAAAAATAATGTCGTTTTCTCACATATGTTACTATGTGAGAAAAGGACATTATTTTTGCACCAACCTAATATCTATGTTCGTTCATATCTATCTATCTAATTTATGTTCGTTCATATCTATCTATCTATCTATCCCAGTTTGTCATAACTATCTGTTCATTCATATCTATCTCAGTGTTTTGTTTTCCATCTATCTATCTATCTATCTATCTATCTATCTATCTATCTGGCAAATATCTGTTAATAATGTAGACGTGCTTGAGAGGAGCGACTGTGATAGTCTCGAGTCCTTGATGCTAAAACATCGACTTCAGTGGGCAGGTCACCTAGTTAGAATTAATGACAGCCGCATTCCAAAGGAATTGTTTTATGGTGAGCCGCGATGAAAAATGTCATCAAAACTAAGATGCGCTTTAAGGACTGCATGAAGGATGTGCGGAGGAAATGCAACATTCCTTGTGAGCACAGAGAATAATGTACATCTGATCCCAATGTTTGGAATGAGCTTGCTAGTAGTGGAAGGCGACACTTTGAAGATGAGAAGAGGAGGCACGCAAAGCTTAAAAGAGATGTGCGTAAAGGCGTCCGCGTTAAGCCTTGCTGGAGACACCTGCAGGCAGCTCGATCTAATATGTACAAATTGTGGTAGAGTCTATTTGTGGATGGCTGGTCTAAGGAGTCACTTGAGTGCGCACCAGCAGAAGGTGGCAATTGACTATAAAGCCGTAGACATGCAGCAACTGAAATGTGATATTTTTATCTATGTCTACCTATGTCTGTATGTCAGTATTTCAATCTATCTATCTATCTATCTATCTATCTATCTATCTATCTATCTATCTATGTCAGTTCATCTATCTCAGTCTACATCTATCTATCTATCTATCTATCTATCTATCTATCTATCTATCTATCTATCTATCTCAGTCTACCTATGTCTGTATGTCAGTCTATCTATCTATCTATCTATCTATCTATCTATCTATCTCAGTATACTAATATCTATCTATCTATCTATCTATCTATCTATCTATCTCAGTATACTAATATCTATTTATCTATCTATCTATCTATCTATCTATCTATCTATCTATCTATCTATTGTGGTGCAATAATTCTGGATGTAAAAAATATATTCGCAAAAATACTGTACAGGAATTTCTTAACTGTTTGCCTGATACATTGAATAAAGTTGTTAATATTTAATTATTTTTGGCTGCCTTCATTTCAGTAACAAAGGTCTCACTTCCGACAAAAAACGTTATTGAACAGAAAATATATCCGCGTATGTATTAAAATTTAAGAATACTTTTTATTGAAGCGGTATATTATATAAAATCATTTCTGACGATGGTTAGAAATCGGAATTGAAAAAAGTTACCGCTTTTAATCAGAAAATTCAGATTTTTTTCACTTTTTCAATAGAATTAATAATCCTCCTTCATGAATATGAAAACCTGATTGAATATCAAAACGTCTAGGTTGCTTTTATTAAACGCGCTTTCTTAATTATATACAAGAATGCTTAGTTACGTCTGTACTTGTATACACAGATAGATATGTATAAGTAAGTTTATAATATATATTGTCTCTTTGTTATCGCTATAGGTCACTTTCTCTCTACTGATAAATACATACAGTATATGTTGCATATGTACTTATGACACACACATACACATATAAACTCACACGCACACATATAGATATATATCGAAACTGACATATACTGAAATGTAGATATTTAATGTGGCTGTCTGATTATTTATTTATTTTGGTTTTATATCTTCTTACGCGTCACTTTGTTTGGTTTTTCCCTGAAAAATCAATAAAAGATTATTCTGCTTATAGCCAGATATAACTTTCTTAAATCAGGATGTTTTCTCATCAGCAGTTTTGATGTGACATTTGTTTTATTGTTTTGTTTTTGTTTCTTGTTGTTTGATGAGACATTTGCTTTATGTTTTTTTACAGAGTTTCTTAGTTTTGAATTCAACGCAGGCCTAAAATGGCATTGTTAAAATGATTTAGGGAAATATTTTTTTTCATTAAAAAAAAATTGTTTAAATTTAATGACTCTTCAGGTCGTTAAATTAAAATATAGAACAGACCAAAACACTCCATATGGAGATTTTCTATTTTAGATCTGGCACAAGACCAAGAGTGTTCAGCACTCAGTGAGGATTGAACTCGTTACATAGCCGTAATTGATTTATTCACACAAGTTCGCTAACCATTACACCACACCGAAGAGACCCGTCTAAACGTAGTATCAAAGCTGAAGGTGCGGGATACTCAGTGAGGTTCGAAATCACTATTCAGTTGTAATTGATCTAGCAAGACAAGCTAACTAAACATTACATGACGTCTAAGTGACCAAAGACTTTATATTTATATTTATATATATATATATATATATATATATATATATATATATATATATATATATATATATAATAATAATTAAGTAATTCATTGAGTCTAGAAGAAACCTCAACAGAATGCAGAAAGCACTGTACGGCCGTTTCGTCCTATATTTGGAACTCATCAGCAGTGCCCATCCACTACCGAGAATTGAAACCTGGACAGTTACATTAAGAGGCAAACGTCATTCCAACTGTTCTAATAGGCCTCGCTGACGAAGAGGTACGAATGAGATTCTCGGTAGTGGGATGCGCACTGATGATGAGTCCGAAATATAGGGTGAAACGGCCGTCCAGTGCTGCGTTCTGCATTCTGTTGAGGTTTCTTCTAGACTCAATGAATTCCATAATTATGATTATTTCAAATCCTCCTAATTATTTCTATCCTTGCCTGAACCAGCTTCTAATGTTCTGGACTGAGCGGTTGAGGATAGTAGTCATAGCTCATGGAGGCACAGTCCTATCCGTAAAGAGAAACTCAGAGAAGTTCCACCATGGAATATGTGATCAAGTGACGCTATATCGAGTTTAATCGTAACTGTCCGGGTTTCAATTCTCGGTAGTGGATGCGCACTGCTGATGAGTCCCAAATATAGGACGAAACGACCGTCCAGTGCTTTCGGCATTCTGTAGAGGTTTCTTCTAGACTCGATTATTTCAAATCCTCCTAATTATTTCTATCATATATATATATATATATATATATATATATATATATATATGAAGAAATATAGTCTTAAGATGTGCTATATTTATGGGGTAAAGTGCTCAATAGCAGAGATAGAGCGTGTGTAGACATAAAAGTGAACATAGAAGTCAATCCTTAGAGGCGATCTGTTTCATACTAGACGGCCAGACGATTGCATCTGGCATGCAACAGGCTGTCGCCTCTAAGTGTTGACTTCTATGTTCACTTATATATATATATATATATATATATATATATATATATATATATATATATATATATATATATGATAGCATTGGATAATGAACAAATAAGAAAGCTATATTTGATCCGAACTCATATATATTAGGTTGGTGCAAAAATAATGTCGTTTTCTCACATAGTAACATATGTGAGGAAACGACATTATTTTTGCACCAACCTAATATATATTGAACTGCGTTTTGCAAATGTGGGGTCTTGTGCTTAACTGTTGTGAGTCTATGGTTTGAATTAAAGGCGATGTTAGTGGTAAGATTTGCAAAAGGTGTAAGAAATTATAATTCTTCCTTCAGTTAGGATTGGCAATTTTTCAACTTTTAACAATAGCATGGACATTTTACAATGATTTTTAACTTAAAATAAAACCATGGAAAACAGTTTCTGGTTCAAATAATTTCAGGAATGCAATTTTCATTTAATTAATTTTCATTTAATTAATCTTCTAATTAAAGCAAATCTGGATAATTGATTTCTTTCTGTTTTTTTAAAAACATTTTTCTTTTTTTTAATGATTTTCTTTGTCTACTCTTTTAAATTATCATCATCTTGTTGCTGTTCATCGATATTTTTGTAAAATTGCGATTTGACAGTACAACGCCACATAGAGTAGGTTAAGTTTTAAATTTGGTAACCATTTGAAATTGGCTTTTTATCTGGGTTTATCACATCTATTTCAGCTACCAAGACATTCTCCACATTATTTATTTAGCAAATATCATTAATAATATAATATTCCATTTCGGAGATAAGTGATTGTTAATATTTTTATATTACTTCTAACAATTGCTCTCATCTTTGTTGACATAGATGTTACTATAGACCCAGCGTTTCGACCAAGTATCTTCTGGTCATCATCAGGTGGCCATTGATTGGCTGATATGGAATATCTCTTGATTTTTGTGAAATTTTGTCCTTGTGATATCAGTTATTGTTCGTTCCTGCTAAATTGGTGTATCACTACCAGATCCAAGTAATCAACTCATGACGAATAGATTTCAGTAACTCACATGAGATATCCCACATCAGCCAATCAATGGACATCTTCTGATGAGCAGAGCGTACTTGGTCGAAACGTTATGTGTATAATAACATCTATATCAAGCAGGATAATAATACAAGAATAAATAGCATTAATGTTATTGTTTCAGTGTGTTTCATATTTTTATTATTATTATTTGTCCCTCTTCAGGACATAGGTGTCCCATGGATTTCACCGATGACGTTTCTTTGTTATCTGTCAATAGCAATGGGAAAGACAATGCAGTGTTTTCTGTTGTTTTTTCCATGATGTGATTTGCAGGGTTTTCTTTCTCCTAGACGTATTGTCATCTAAAGTTAGATAACTTAGTTTATCTTGTTATTTAATCCATAGCTGCTGGGGCTAGGGACAGTAGAAATGTATTCAATACTTTTAAGGGTATTATTGCGAAAGCAAACATACTTGGCCAGAATTTGAAACCATTACGGACACATCACGTTAAAACACCGGTTCCTGTATGATCGCCGGAGTTAAGCAACGTTGAACTTGATCAGTACCTAGATGGGTGACCTCTTGGGAATAACAGGTACCCCAAGTTTGGATGTGCGGGTGGGTGCAATGGAATTTGTTGAGAAAATCTCCTCCCCCCCAAAAAAAATGTCTAGAGACGGTGCAGGCCAAGGAAAGGAGCGAAAGTAATTACCTTAAGTTGCGAAAAAATATTTCCTTCCGCGATGTATCTTAACCGTCTGGTACCTTGCATTGAGTTATAAGAAGAGTGAAAACAAGGAGGAAAAACATTTTCTTCATAACCAGTTCAAGGATCACATGGTCACGAGACCCTGTACCTATAAAAAAAATTAGTAAAAAGGTAACAGCTTTTAGTCAACAAAAACTAACAACCCAGGTAAGTATTTTACTCGTCCCTGGCCTGAACCGTCATTTTCTCCATACCTTCCTAAAAACGAGGAAACCTCGAAGTGGTGTAATGGTTAGCAAGCTTGTCTCGCTAGAACTATTACGACTGAGTAGTGAGTTTGATCCTCACTGGGTACCCCATCCTTTCGGCCTTGTGCCACATGTGAGTTACGCTTGGAAAATCACTACCTTCCTGAGAACGAAAAGAAAAAAATGGCAATGTTATTAAGAATGATTTTGTTTATATATATTTTTTTTATTACAATGAGCCCTATTAACTTATTCAGGGAGTAAACTAGATCTGCTCCAACGGCACCTCAAGGGTCTACAGTCTGGATAGTTCCACATTTTCTTTGAAGTGGGGAGGGGGCGGAGATTCGACCCCTACACACCCAAAATGGCACCAGCTGTCACATCCATCACTGCAAATTATATCTTGAAGAAAAAAATCTTCACAGAGAGTTCGTCTTCCTGACTAGCAACATCCAGATTTGTCCTGATCTTTGATCGTAGAAGAGAAATCCTTCTCAGTAAACCATCTCTGCTGTTATGCATATCAGATACGTGCGAGATTAATATATGTTTTCAGGAAAATGTCGAGAAAATCTCCCCACCCCACAAAAAAGTTGGTGCAGGCTGAGGAAAGGAGCAAAAGTACTTACCTTAACTTGCGAAAAAATTTTTTCCTTCTGTGATGTCTGATAATTTGCATTGAGTGACAACAAAAAAAAAAAAAAAAAAAAAAAAAGAAAGAAAAGGAGGAAAAAACATTTTAGTTTTAAATTTAGTTGATAAATCGTAACCCCCACCAAAAAAAAAGAAACATTTTCTTTATAACCACTTCAGGGACCACGAGACCCTGTAACTATAAAAAATAGTAAAAAGGTAACAGCTTTTAGTCAACAAGACCCAACAACCAAGGTAAGTACATTACTCCTTCCCTGGCCTGAACCGTCAATTTCTCTACAAATTGTTAATCGGATTGCCGAGTTCCAATTCCAGTTGGGTTCGTTATATTCACTTACGCGCCTATAACCTTGGGAAAGGTATTAATCTAACTTTTCTACCCTCCCCAGCTATGGATTAATTAGTAAAACTTGTATCACTAAAACCATTATTAAATACAAAATAAAAAAATTGTAACAATCTAAAATATTTCCTGGCTTTAAATAACCTGTAAAGAGTTGATAGATCGTAAAAAAATCAATCAGTCAATCAATATTAGTATAACTATTAATACTACTACTATGCCAGCAAGGATGACAACAACGACCATTAACATCAACTCATTAGTCTATTATTTATTAATCTTGACATATTGAGCGGAGTCATTTCTGAAGTCAGGTTTTCTTTTGGAACGTGTTATATGCAGGGAAATACGCTATTTCCTTTTGTATTAAACCTATTACTTTAATGAACGTTCTTCAATGTCTTCTACGTAATTTGGAAGTTTTTTGTAAGCTACAACCTATTATTTTCATAAAGGTTCTTAAATATCTTCTGTGAAAGCTGAGCATTTTCTTGACAGGCCTCTGAGGACAAGAACAACAACAACAAAAATAAAACTGTAACCCGCACTCTCTCTTTGATAGGCTGCATTTACTCAACGAACGTAGGCAACAAACATTTCTCGATCACGTTGCAAACAATTGCTTAGTCGATTACAGACGACGTTTTATTGGCTTTCTTGATAAAAGCCATCGATCTTTTTTTTTTTTACGTCCGTATTGATAAATCCAATGGGATTTTCCGCTTTTCTATTCTTCTCTCATGGAAAATGTTTGATGATTTTTTTTTACTTTACGTTCGTGTGACTTAGCGACATCTTTGATAATACAACAATGTACATATCAACCCAGTATTCCAAAGGAATTCTAGCGTACTAACTTTTTGAATAGGACTTGCTTGTTTTCTCACACGTATCAGAACTTGAATCCTATATGACATCGTGTCTGAACAAGTCTAAGGAGCCCAAAGTGGAGTAAGGTTTAAAATCTAAGAAAAAAGAACGCGCGAACCGAGTTCGAATCCTGCTTTCAACTGGTTTTGTTTCTTCAGTACTAGTCACAGGTTTCTTTGCAGACATTTTGAAACTGATTATATTACTGGTAATCAAGTAGAGAAAAAAAAAAGAACAAAAAAAAACATGCTTGGACAGTGTATTCTCCCATAACTGCTTACCTTGACAGTTTAGACAAACTGGCTTGAATATTCATTGTTAATTTTGACAAAGGCTGTCATTTTAATTTTAAGTTTCTAATATATTTTGTTAAGCTTTATGATTTTTTGAATTCATTGGCATTATAAGATTTTGTTACAAAAACACTTTTTCAATGATTTCACCCCCAAAAAGGTGATAAAGCCACTCAGACGTAAAGGGTTACTGAGAGCGAAGGAAAGTGAAAAAAACGTCATTGGGGAGAGATAGCAATAAAAGAAAAGAACACAATTCAAGGAGACAGAAAATGGCGATTGATGTTGAATTTAATTTTTTTAAGATCGTAGTTGACTGGAAATCAAGAAGCCGGAAGAGAGTTCCATAGGCGAGAAGTGCGAAAGAAAAAACCCATAAGAATAGAACTTACGGTTGCCTCTAGCCATTTCAACAGTAAAATGATGAGACCTAGCTGCCAATCTAGTACTGCGCTTAGATTCGTGAAGCTGAGGTACCAAAGAGGAAAGCTCAACAGAACAATTGCCATAAAAATATTTATAGAAAAAGCACCAGAAGTTGCGTTAAGGCTGTGGGAATGTGATTAAAGCCGCGATGCTAGGTCAGGCCCTATAACATTGCAGATTCTTCTTTGGCTATTGTAAGGAATCTCTAGATGTGACAACAGTATTCACCGCACGGACAAATGTTCAGTCAGTTATGTGCCATGCGTGATTCACCCTTAGGTGATCAAGTATCTTTCAATACATGAATAACGAGGCATATTTTTTCCCGCAATAGGTTGCCATTTCTTTCTGCGGTAGGCTAGTTGCCATCCAAGACTATAGAACCCAGTTGTCCTGCTATTTACCCATAGACGGAGGGAGAAGAGGATTCATACCATTCCCAAGACTATTAGCACGTAAGTGAATGTAATGGATTCGACTGGAATTCGAACTCAGCTCTCCAATTCCTCAATCCGAACTGCTATCCATAAGCACAAGATAGATTAAAAATTGTCTAGTAAAATACAGTGAACCAACTTAGGGAGGATATTTTATAAAACGACTTTAAGCAGTTTTATTATCTTTATTGTTTATGACTGCATATTATAATATTTTAGGGTAAAGAAAAAAAAAAGAAAAGTTTTATTATTATTATTATTATTATTATTATTAGTAGTAGTAGTAGTAGCTGTAGAGATCGTTTAGTGTCGACTATTATTGTTTTCATTATTATTTGTAGTTATTGTATTTTTACACCAGATCATGGGATACCAAGTCTGTTCAATACTTCAGCCCCTGCTTTAGTATTTGTAACCTAGGTAGGGTTACTGAATGAGGAATAACCAAAACGGAGGTTAGAAATGAAATTGGTAATCTTTATTTATTTAGACAGCATATTACGATATATATTTATGTTAAAATAAAGAAAATGTGATCTAAGTTGAGATTCCCAACCTCCCCAGTTTGTTTTGGCTCCCTTTTTCATCTCGACTGGGTCAGCTTTTATATTTCCTATGTCCGTATATATTTTCTCCTTTCCCACTCCCCTAGCGAGAGAATCTCTTGATTTTGTCCAATGGGCAGAATACAACGGCCTCTCATTTTGAGGATTGTACGGGCCCTACAAACATCAGTTATGTTTAGTTTAATTTATATTTAGATTTTAGTTTGTTTTGGGGTTCATTCCCTCCCCTCTCATTTTGGTCATCTATAAATTTTTAATTATAAATTTTATAATCATCAAATTTTTATGGCATAGGGCGCGTTTTGTAGATCTCCCTTGAGAGGATACGGTATTATGGTGTATGGAGGATAGATTGGTGACGAACGAGTTTTCATGGTGAATGGGAAAATTGTAAGGAGTGAATGGGTCGTGAATCGGATTAGCTATGTATAGGATAGTCAGTGTAGACCAGCCTCAACCCCTCCCCTTTTTCAGCCACGTGCCACAATTGTATTTTAATATACAATAAATATACAGAAAATGTGGTACAAGGCCTAAGAAAGGGGATGGGGAAGAGGACGGTCTTCATCTGTCTTAATTTTAAACTTGTCTATCCACAAGTACTGACCCAATCAAACGAACAATATTCCTAGCACCAAAACAAAACACTTTTACTAACCTTTCTTACTACATCCACCATAACACCACTTTGTCTCTATGAAAAAATTAAATAGTCCCCCTTATGTACAATTCTTTGTTTGTGGGGGGGGGGAATAAAAAAAACAAATTGAAAAATCCACAATGAGTATGTACAATATGAATATAATATATTTACAAGAAACTAAACAAAATAATGTTAGTAATACCACCCCCACAATCCTGTGGCAGAAACATCAGTTAAGTAAACGAGATCAATGCGAGACTATGAAAAAAAAAATCATCCATCCCTAGCACTCACACAGACACGCACTCATTTAGACACGACAACAAAAACATAAAACACACAGGCGAAAAAACGAAAAATCGCCCCGCATCCATCAGAGAACTGATATCACTGGCCACCTAACGAGGGAGGGGATAGGGAGTTAAACTAAAAAAAAAAAATAGGGACAGAAATAAAAGGGCACAATGAGCAAACACACGCTAGCTAAATTTACTGGAAAAAAAGAAAAACTAAAGAATCATAAAAACAAAACCTACACTAACCTAATTTCAGAGATGGGTTGCCCAAGCTCAACCCAGGAAGAACAATAGTCTGATCCCTAACCGACACAAAATGCCATTCTAGGTCAGCCCCTTTTACCCGGCATTAGACCGCATATTAACTCTTCTTACAATAGTGTTCAATATATTTATGAGGATTTGGACATACCTATTAGTGTTCATAGGTACGGTATATAACAGTATTGGAACTGAATTTAGAAAGGCTGCCGACTAGATGGATTATATTTTACCATAGATTTCCAATTTGTTCCACCCTTATTGCAATATTCTTTTGACCTCACACATTTTCATCTTCTTTAACAAGGCCGAGATTGACAGAAAGCATCGTTGAGAAGTAAGGCATTTGAAATATTATATATCTGCCTCTGGTATGTGAGTCGGGCTAGCGCGAGATTCAAGGGCGTGGAATCACCTTTTACTTGCTGTTGTTTCCAGGTCAACCCTGACTCAGGGTGGTAGCACCGGTTAGGATGCCACCTATGGGCAAATAGTGAACTCAAAACAAAAATTACTAGTACATTTTTATAATAAAATGACCAACATCTTAATAGCAAAATGACAATCACTGCAATACTAAAAATATATAAAAATAAATCTTATAGTAAAATTACCAACAATATATTTTCTGAACTACAAAATTGATATCCAAAAAACATAACTTTACTCTGAAATTATAAAATTATACAAGAAAGGTTTGTAATTGAAAGCATAAAATTACATAAAAAAAATGATCTCGGTATTAAATAACCTCTGGAGGTTGATATGACACAAAACAAAATTAAACAACCAATATGAAAAAACTGTTTCATCTCTATGTATAAAACAGAGGATGTCTGTGTGTCTGTGGGTATGATACTTTTTCATTCGAGATTCATCCAACTGATTTTGACCAAATTTGGATCATACATTGTACATTCTACCAAATAACCATTTGACCGAACGTATCTCCAATAATTTAAATGCATTAAAAATTAAAACTACAATATTACCTACTAGAACTATCTGTAGTTTATTAAATAGCACCAGCAACCAACATATTACATCCGATGCTTGCACCTACCAAATCTCATGCAATAACTGTGACTTAAAATATGTGGGTGAAACATGTAGGTCCTTAAAATCTCGTGTTTTCGAACATAAACGAGATATTCGCCTGGGTAATTTAAACAATGCTTCATTTGTACACATAACTAAATCTGATCATAATTTCTATTTTGATTCTGTGAAGATTTTGAAATATATTCATAATAAAAATCTTAAACGGATTTATGAGGCAGGCATAATATCTATCTCACACACGGTGAATACTAGACCCGGCTTCATTAATATTTCTCCTTTTCTAGCAAGATTAATACTCGACAAATGTACTTATAAATTTTGGATTAAAATAAAATTCTTTTTCATTTAAAATATGCTCTATTTTAGGAATACGTTTTCACAACATCGCCCACGTGACGCCCACGTGATCATAAAAAAAAAAAGAAAAAAAACACACGTGATCATATTGTGAAACGGAACGCTGATCTTAAAAATTTCAGTTATTCTGTTTTGATTAGTCTTACTCTTATATCTATCGTCTTTTCATGTTGACTTGAATATAGTCTAATGTTAATTGTTTTAATAACTATGTCCTGAAGAAGGTCTTCTAGACTGAAACGTCTGACGTCGACATTGAAATAACATTAAAACTGCATATTTGCATTTTCGGATTTTTATTTTTCCATATATTTTTCTTCATACTGTCGGATCTATATCCATATATTTGCTTACACATTGTACAATGTAAGAGATAGGTTCTTAGCGTAAAAAATCGATAATTTAAAAAAAAAATCAATAATCGATAAAGCCGATCAAAAATCAATAAATTCATTTTTTTCCTTCGATTTCGTCCAAAGTCCGTATGTAGATTACTTACATGATGAGTTCAACGATACCTCATTTTTATTTCGACGCCATTGCGTTTAGCGAGAATCCGCGAAAAACGAAAAATCGATTTCAACACAAATTTAAAAAAAAACTCTCTCGATTTTCAAGCAATCTAATATAAGTTTCCCTTAACTACAGCCAACAATAACTTGATTGTTTAACAGTCATTTAACGTGATAATTGAGTTCACCCATATTGTGAAAACCCGCGTAAATAGCAAAAAATGGTGATTTTTACTGGTTTCTTTTTTGTTGATCTTTCAATCAATTTTCATCAAACTTAACCATTGCTTTATAAATGTATTTTCTTTTATATCCCTGGTAGCACATTGACAAACTGAATTTCAAAAACTCTAAAATAATTGTGGTCTGAAGTGAGTCTTCATGTTGCCTGTTTTACCCCTTCATGTCCTCGGCTAACTTCGATTGAATAAATACAGACGACTTCTGGTATATCCGTAACTGCATTAATTCAAAATGTTTTTTTTAGTGAAAGTACTTTAAAGTAATTGAAGAAGATAGGCTCTGTTACATCTAAACATGATCCTGTTTTTGCTCCACTCTAATTGAACGCTTTTTTCTGATTGACCAGCTGGGTATTTTTGCTAGTATACAATTTCTTAAAAATTTAACTGTATTTCAAAATATAACTTCGACGTAAAACGCACATATCACCGCCTAATAATAATAATTCTAGAAATCATGTCCACATAAACATAAGTATAAACAAAAGCTGAGAATCGTCTACCATGTATTCAACTGTGAAAGCAGAATAACGTATATCATATTTTATTACTTCAAAGCTCTTAAGAATTAAATGACCCATAAGGTGTTAATATGCTTTCAAACAAATCAAATCAAATCAAAATTCTGGGCGATTAGCTTTGATTGTTATGCCTGTGTGTATTGTAAAGTCACCTAAAATCATTATACTCACCTTATCTAATGCGGGAAGATCTAGGTAGTGGCGTGTTATGGCTACATTTCATGATTTGTTTTTATAAAGTTATTCTTGGTTATGTGGTCTACACTTATCGAGACAATTTTTTTGTATTTCTCTTAAGCTGGGATTTTTGGGATGCGTTGTGTTCCTTTTTTATCATTCCAAGAGCACCTACTATGACTGGTACTATTCTTGTTTTCAATTTCCACATTTCTTTTCTATTTCGCTTTCCAGATCTATATGCTTTGGTAGTTTTTTCAGATTCCTTCGTTGCTATGTTACAGTCCGCTGTGCAATTCATATCAATTAGTATACAAGAGTTTCTTTTCGGTTTTTGACAGTTATATCCGGCCTATTTGCTTCAATCTTCCGGTCTGTAAAGATGGTGTAATCCCATAGAACTGTGATGTCTTTTATTTTTGTAACCGGTGCGGGTTCGTGTTTATACCAGTGTTTATTAACATCTTTTCCAAAGTATTTGCACATTCTCCAGTGTAACTCTATCGTGACTATTTTTATATTCATTTGGCGCAAGTACAGAACATACTGAGATTAGATGGTCTATAGTTTCCTGATATTTGTCACAGAACCTGCATTTTGGATCCACACTATTATGTGCAGTGCTGTTCGATAAAAGTGTCTCACGTAAATTTTTTTACTGAAAATATTTTTAGTCTATTGTTTGTGGGTGAAAATAATTTTTAATCTTACTAATATAAAGACCCCTTCCCGACCACCTAGGAAAAAATTTTTATTCACCCTAATGTATTCTATTGATAATTATAAATTTGGATATAAATGAGATTCAGGAAAAAACTTTGTGCAAAAAAGTGACTCAGATATCGCATTCTAATGTATAAACTGGTAAATTGAAGAAGCTTTTGATAAAATATTGAAAACTAATTTTACAATACACTCAGAACAATATTCTAGAGAATTCTAGAACAGCTTAAATTAAATTCCAGAAAGCCTCATACAGTATAAAAACAGCTTGAAATAAGGCATCTATTATTTCCCTCTCAAAAGCAGGCAGGTCTAGTAGAGAAATTGCATAAATTGCTATAACCTCGCAATCAACTGTCTCTCGAGTGCTTAGGGCAAATAATGATGCCACTCCTGCTCCAAGGAAGGAAACAAGGGGACGAAAGAAAAAGATTGATGATAGAACTTGCTGGGTAATCAAGAGAGAAGTTGTAAAGAATAGAACTATAACTAGTCAATAAATTGCAGCCAGTCTAAGCGAAGAGCAAGGTGTTTGTCTTGCCTCTTCAACAGTCCGTCGGTGCCTGTTAGAACAAGGCTACAAATCTTGTACACGAATGTTTAAGACGCTAATAAGCAAAGCCAACAAAGCCAAGAGACTTGAATGGGCTCACTATTCCAAAAATTTCACCGTAGAAGACTGGATGAATGTTCTCTTCGATGAAACGAAAGTTGAGCTAAATTCAAAAGATAAGCGATCTAAAATCCGAAGAAGAAGCTTTGAAAGCTCTTTGAATTTAGCAGTAAGTACTGTCAAGCATCCGTTCAGTATAATGTTCTGGGGATGCTTTTCGTTTCATGGAACCGGTTTCTTAAAACCTATTGAAAAAAAACCTCAGGAGCGAGCAGTACAAGAGAATTTTAGAGTCTTGTCCGCTCCCTTCTGCTGAAAGGGTGCAAATCAACCCCACCAAGCTTATTTTTATGGAGGATAATGCTCTCTGTCACAAATCAAAATTGATGAAAGAATACTTTGATGAGAAGCAGGTGAGTGTTATGACATGGCCACCCCAATCTTCTGACCTCAACCCCATAGAAAACTTATGGAGCATTATAAAGTACAGGCTCTCGAGAAAGCAGTTAAGCAACAAAGAAGATTTGAGTGTGAATTTCATATCTGAATGGAATTCAATGCTTGGAGATGAGATTTGCCAGAACCTAATCAAGTCAATGCCAAAAAGGGTTGAAAAGGTTATTCAAAATAAAGGAGGACCCATAGATTATTAAATATTTCGAACTATATTACCTATCATAAATGAATTATCCCTCTATTATTCTTTATTTAAAGCTGTTCGGTTATGTTTCTATTGATTACGAGTTGCAGGAAATAGGTGAGTCACTTTTTTTGCACAGAGTTTTTCCCTAAATCCAAAATTATAATTATCAATAGAATACCTCAGGGTGAGTAAACTTTTTTACTAGGTGGTCGGGAAGGGGTCTTTATATTAGTAAGATTAAAAAATAGTTTGACCCCCAAAACATAGGCGAAAAAATTTTTAAGTAAAAAAAAAAAATCAGGTGAGTCACTTTTATCGAACAGCACTGTATATTTACCTGAAAGTTTCTAGTGAAAAAACTCTTGTCTTGCGCTGTAAGAATAAAGTTTCCATTTCAGCCTTTAATGCATATGCTAGTAAACAATCGATGAGTGTTAACTTTATCAACAGCGGCTTTATTAGCCTCGTTCTGGATATTCAGCATGCAGAGGCTTGTCTTGATAGCGTCAATTCATCTGTTCAAGAGCTTTACCTTGACTTATTTTTTCATATTTTTTGCTGCAACATTTGGTTCTTGGATTTTGTTTTGGTTTTCTACAGAATCTACTAAATGTCAATCTCATTTGTATTTACAAACTTCTTTCATAATTAAATATTTTTGTGTGTTTTCGTGTTGTTAAACTAATTATATCATACATCCCTTTATTGTTTTCATGTACATTAGTAACTTAATAGTTGTCTTATATGACAATTCTACATGAATAAGACATCTTCCACTTTCTTTACGGGGTAAAGAAGACATTTATAGATGATCTGCTCTTATCTTAAAATCCATTCATCTGATGTCATTTAGAGTCCAATTCAAGATGGTAAAGCTATATTGAACTACTGAGATGGGAAGGCTATTAATGGCCATAATTCTGTTCTGAGAATTAAATTTAATTCTTTATATCAGTCACACCCTTCTATAATACTCTTTTAACACTATTTCTTTCATTTTGTTATAGTGGATTCCTTTACCCTCATTTACACCGAGGTACTTATATGCTTCTTGCTCTAAATTTTTAATTGTTATCCCAGAGTCAAAGCTAATAGAGAAGGATTTTTGTAGTGGTAAAGTCACATAAAATAATAATAATAATCATAATGATATTATTATTATTTTCTTTTCTTTGATTTCTGGCGTTTACACATTTCTTTCCGGGTCCCGCCTAGGGACCTAAGGTTAGAAATGGCATCATGACACTTTCCACTGAGAAAAAAAAAATATTGCATAGATAAAACACTTCGTAAAGTGTGGGCTGTACTTGTCAGAACAGTTTTTTGTATCTCCTTGAGGCATGGACTTCCAGGAATCCCTTCAATTAATCTACTGCAATCTTTTCCAACCAGTCCTAAGACTCCAACTACAAAAGGGATTGTTGATGTTCCCATATGCCACATTTTCGAGATTTCTATTTCAAGGTCCTTGTATTTTGACAGCTTTTGAATATCTTCAAAGATACATTGCAGTCAGCAGAGACTGCCATATCAGTAAGGGGGAATTTTTTTGTGGTCTTTAATAACAATATCTGGGCGGTTGGCTTTGATTGTTCTGTCAGTGTGTATTGTGTAGTCCCATAGAATTGTAACAGGTCCTATCTCCGTAACCGGGTCTGGGTGGTGTTCATACCAGTTTCTTTCAGTTTCCTTCCAGTAGAAGTTGCAAATTTTCCAGTGCAGATATTGGCCCACTCTGTCATGCCGGGTTTTATATTCAATGGGTGCCAATATCGTGCAACCTGATACAAGATGATCAATTGTTTCTGCATATTTATCACAGAATCTGCATTTTGGGCTGATACAATATTTTAGTATATGTGCTTGATAATTCCTAGTTAGCAAGCATTGGTCCTGTGCAGCAAGGATAAAACCTCCAGTTTCAGCTTTCTTCTTCTTCTTCTTCTTCTTCTTCTTCTTCTTCTTCTTATTATTATTATTATTATTATTATTATTATTTAATGTATTTTAAATGATTGTTGAAGACTAAGCGACAACAGATCTCCTTAATTCTCAGTATTCTTTCAGATTTTAGCAGTGTGGTTCGTGGTTTTAACTCTTTCGCACATATAACATGTTCAATATTTGGGATTATGCCCGGTGTGTCACTTACTACTGGCACTGTCTCCACTCATGTTCCACAGCTTTTATAGTTCTCACATTTAGCCTTAGTCTGTAACTAGCAGCAGAGCCCGGCGTTGCCCGGAGATGTAACAGTAAGAGATAGATCAAGTATCGACCATCATAAAGACAGAAAAATAAAATTGCCAAAGATTATTGTTTAAGGTTGATGGACACGCATGTCTTAATTAGTTTTTTTTTTTTTTTTTTTTTTTACGAATTGGTCAAACCCAAACTCAAACAAAAACATTGTTTTCAATCGTTATGAGTCTACCGATTGAATAGAATTTTATTATAAACAATTGTCTTGTAAATGGAACTTTTAAAGCATTCTGAATGTAAAAATAAAGAAAAAGTGTGCAAGACAATAAGAAACACTACCTACCAAAAAATAAAGTGAAGTTTTGTTGAAATCGGTTGAAAAATGTAGGAAATCCGATCCCATATATAAACGAACACACACACACACACACACACACACACACACACACACACAACCTGGGTTTTATAATAAGTATAACTCGATAGGAGTTCTCCCCCTTTCATTTTCGCGATGCCTCTTAATCATGTTTTCAAATTGATTTCGTGCAAAAACAATTGTGTTTTTCCAATTTTTAGCGCTGTCAAAACCACTGCAAGGTAATTTTACGTAGTCCTGTGAAGTTTTGTTGAAATCGGTTGAAAAATGTAGGAAATCCGATCCAATATATAAACGTACAGACACACACACACACACACACACAACCTAGGTTTTATAATAAGTATGATCTACCCGGAAGGTCATATTCAGTACGTGCTTTTGTTTCTGGCTTTTTTATTCGCCGCAAATCAGTCTGGTTCCTTGGTTTACATTGAATCGCCATGGTGAACGTCTTTACTTTTAGTTTTTCTTTCCTTGTTATTGTTGTAGTCATTATTGTAGTAGTTATTGTTGGTGTTCCTATTCCTTTTTCTATATAAATAATAATAATAATAATAATAATAATAATAATAATAATAATGCCGAAAATGAAAATTATGTTGGGAATGATGCAAAAAGTGATTTATTATTTCCTGACTTTCACGGCGTCCAATTCACATTCGTGACATTTTCCTTGCAGTTCACAAAATGCAAATGTCATGGAAAATTATGACATTATTGTGTTTTAATTAATGCTTCGTGCTGATTGGCTAAAAGCCGTCAGCAAACTACTTTTTGCGCTTGCAACGAGACGTTGTTCATTAACACATACATTCCCATGTGACGGGCACCTTAACAATTGTCCTTTTTAAAATTTTTTTGTCCTTAACTCAAAAAGGCGATGTTATGAATAATTAGAGCGACTCTGGGGATCACAAAAACAGCTGGAATTAAAAGAGTGACAATAGCGAAATTCATAATATTTCAAAAGATGACTTTAAAAAAAAAAAATAATTATAATAATGCTGTCAATGATGATAACGATAAGCAGATTGATACAAAGTTAACCAACAGAATGCCATCCCGATAACATCTACAATGACAAATAAAAAATGGCGAGAAATCAATACTACTTGTTTCTCACTCCATAAACTCTCTCTCTCTCTCTCTCTCTCTCTCTCTCTATATATATATATATATATATATATATGAAGAAATACAATCTTAAGGTGTGCTATATTTATGGGATAAAGTGCTCAATATCAGAGATAGAGCGTGTGTAAATCTAAGAGTGAACATAAAAGTCAACACTTAGAGGCGACAGTCTGTTTTATGGTACATGCAATCATCAGGCCACCTGACGATTGCGTCTAGCATGAAACAGAAGTGTTGACTTTTATGTTCATTTATATATATATATGTATATATATATATATATATATATATATATATATATATATATATATATATATATTAGCGTAATGACTTTTTTGTGGTCCTATGCTCCTGTGTCATAAACACGATGAACTTTTGATCAACCGATATTTTGATTTTACCATATACGCAATAAAGGTATCTGTCTATATTTCTGAGATGAGGTAGGAGGTACACTATTTACATAATGGATGTCTGTTATCAGTTAACTGATAACAGATATACATTAGATATGGCACGTGGCACTAGAACAGTCTACTCAGTGAGCGAAATAAAGTGTTCAGTTCAACATTCCAACCGCCGAGCGTACAACGGCCGAAACGTTCTGATAACTCAGGCAACAAAGATGAGGATGATAGTCCGAACAATGTAAATAGTGTAATAAGGGTAAAAGCTAAAAATATTTCAGAAGCTTTATTTTTGAATCATCTACCATCTATTCAATTGTGAAAGCGAAATAACGTATTTACTTCAAAGCTCCCAAGAAAATTAAACTTCGGCATTAAATGACCCATAAGGAATTGATATGCCATTAAACAAATCAAGCAACCAACTTAATAAATAACAGCTTACGATCTCACCGTTGAGAGTCATAGAAGGAGAATGCAACCCAGAGATAGTCTGTGACTCTGTCGAGTTATTGAACACCAAAGACCAGATATAGTCGTCAACACAACTGTAGATGAATGCCAAATAATGATGGGGCCATACTTGACTACAATTTAACAGCAACGCGAATAGAAAAAAAAATCAACGACTACTCTGAACTGAAGATGGAGATTGCCAGCCTGTGGAAAACGCCGGAGAAAATTGTTAAAGAGACCCCGGTAGAGATTCGGGGAATCGGTTCTATCCCGTTGAAATTTAAAGACTATGTCGACCGACTTGATGTAAAATATACTTTAGGAACACTACAAAAATCTGTACAGCTGGTGTACAGCGATCACACATCGAAAAATACTGTCTGAGGTCCTTGTTCAGATTCGACAGGCATTATCTTTCCTGATACACAAGATATATACACAGCAACAGTAACATCATACACATTCAAAATAAGGAATAATGATATTAAATTGCAGGTCTGATACCTTCATTACCGTTAGAGCATCTCTCTTGTGTTATTAATAATAGCTTTCGATATGACGTGAATAACAAAAGCAGTAATTTACAATTGAAAATATAAATGGCAATAATGATAGTAATTTTCTCAATAATAATATAACAACGAGGGTAAATGACTTCCATTCTTTTGTTTCATGTGTTTCATGCATTTCTCAAATGAATTTTCGCGCGTTCACTCTTCAGAAAACTAAAAAAGAAAAGTGTTATCTAAGATGATTTCTGTGTTGGTGAAGCAAAAGCTGCTGTTGTATCAAATACTGGCTGGAACAAAAAAGAAAATAGCCGTAAGGTGATGATACCATACCACCTAAAAGCTGTAGAAATATCAAAAACATGCCTTGTCAAATTTTTCATATCCAGTTCTTTAAATACCTCCATGAAGAAATTCCAGCTATAATAGTTTTAAAAAATTATTGTAGGGATACAAACGGCGATTCTCTCTCTTTGGTTGAGTTAGTAACATAGGTCACGTGATGAACGGGGAATGATACCAGGGGATAGATTGATGAAGGGCAGTTACGATGTCGAGACTGGAGAAGAAGGACGTCCTTAGTCCATAGCTTACAGAAAAAAGCTTACGGAAAAAAAAACCCATATGGCCTAACCATGTTAATAGAGAAACCACTGTAACTCCAGTTTTCCTTTCGAGAAATATTACAATTAAGTTTCTCCCTTTTTTTAAAACACTGTTTGTTGTTAATTTCTCTGCGTGGAACACGTGTATATGTGTATATAGCCCACAACAGTAGAGCTTACAGAAAAAAACAAAAAAAAAAAAACACAGGGCCTAACCATGTTAACCGCCGCAACTCCAGTTTCCCCTTCGAGAAATATTATAATTAAATTCCCCCTTTTTTACACACTGTTTGTTGTTGCATATATGTTATAATTTCTCTGCGTGAGTCGCGTGTATATGTGTATATATCTAACTTTGTGTACAGCGTAGTGCTATAAATCTCTCTATGAGAATTAATGTTTGTCATTCTTTTCCCACTCAGCTATTCCGTTATGGCCGTGTAGTACGGTGTTATCACGGATATAATAATATCCATAAAAGGGGAAATTTAAATGGGAGAATAAATCTTTCTGCCATAGCAACCTCCCGTCATATTATCATTGCCAGCGTCAAGTAGGTGAGTATCCGTGTCATATATTTGGAGAAAAGAGAAACTTATATTTAAAGTGGCAATTTATTTACCGGTAATATGGGGAAGTTCCCTATTTATATCTCAATGTCTATATGAAGAAGTATATACCCCGATATAAGAGAAACCCGGATATAAGATAGATTTTCTCTGGTCCCAAATTAGAGCCTGTGTTAATGTATATATAATAGACCAAACCCGGATATAAGAGAAACCCGGATATAAGATACTTATTCTCCGGTCCCAACAACACTCTTATATCCGGGTTACACTGTACTATAATGAAACGAAGTGTTATAATTCCTACTGAAGCTAGTGATCAGTATTCAATCCCAACAAAAAGTAATTTTCAAATGCTGATTTTCAAGGCAGGAAATCTTTTCTTTCTTGGAAGAGTGGCGTAACACATTCTTTCTAAGCCATTCCATATTATTATTATTATACTAATTATACTAATGTTTGTCATTCTTTTTCCACTCAGCTATTCCGTTATGGCCGTGTAGTACGGTGTTATCACGGATATAATAATACCCATAAAAGGGGAAATTTAAATGCGAGAATAAATCTTTCTGCCATAGCAACCTCCCGTCATATTATCATTGCAAGTGAGTAGGTGAGTATATATATTACGCTTAGTAAACAACAGTGACCACTATAGCGATATAGCCACCAAGTTCATCTCGCTGGTGTAGCAATATGAGTCAGTTAAGGTCTTGTTAAATTGAAAACTGCTGGACCTGTCGCAAAAACTGGTTACGAAACATTTACTATCGATCGATGGTAAGTGAAGTCAACTTCAAAGGACAGAACAAGAGGCCCAGGTTGAGAGAAAATCACAGAAGGAAGATAAATTATTTTTTTTTTGACGATGATGACAAGATAAAGAAAATTGTTATCTAAAAAACTGACCATACCGCGCAAAAGCACACAGAATGGACAAAGCGAGCATTGGAGAGTTCCAAAGAAGACACTAGGTTTTTTTTTAAGCATTACGCCAAGATCAAGGCGTGAAGCCACTAGGATGCAGGGGGTTGCAGAAGATTTGGAGCAAGAGCAGATAGGAGTGACAGAAGAAAGGATGAGGAGAGGGATAGTGGATAGATCAAGGTAACTGGAGATGTCGATTGACATTACATTTGAATAGTTGGAGATTATAGCTCTCAGGGAAACAGGAATAGGAAAGTGAGTTCCACAGGCGAGAGGTGCGAGGTATGAAGCTATTGGTAGAAGAGACGGCTACATTTAAAAGTTTCTACAGTGTAAGGGTGAGAGCGGGATGCCAGCCTCGTAGGGCGCTTGAATTCATGAAGTCTGGGAACCAGTGAAAGCAGCTCATCGGAGCAATTACCATGAAAGTACTTGTAAAAAAGACAGAGAGAGGCGACGGCGCGTCTGTGAGAGAGCAACAGTAGACGAGATGCCAGATCAGGGCCAATTATATTAAATATCCGTCTCTGGATCTTGTCAAGAACTCCGAGGTAAACAGAAGGTGCACAAGACCATATATGGCAGCAATACTTCATGCAAGGGCGAATGGTTGATTTGTAGATTTGAAGTATCGATTCCGGGGAGAAAAATTTCTTGGTGCAGCACAGAGAGCCAACTTTCCTTACGGTGGACGAAGCAGCTGACTCAATGTATTTGTTCCATCTCGGGTCAGCAGTCAACGTGAGACCTGAAGACGTAGAGAGTTGCTCGCAAAAATTTGACTATCAGACATTGTAATAGGCGGCAGGGAAGAATCTCTATGGTGATTAATAGAGTGTTTGTTGACAGGGTGCAAATTCTTCCAGTCAAATGCTTGTACCTTAAATATTTCTCTTCGGTCAAATCATTACTCACGAGGGAAAAACAAAACAATTTTTAGCAGTAAACAAGATTTTATTCTTGGGTTGTAACCTACTGCTATGAGCGAGCGAAGTTGAGATGAGGTGTAGGTGATTGGGAGAGGGAGGTGAACAGTCTAACGGGTGTCTTCCCTGTCTGTTCTCCAAGGCCTGCTTCGTTTCTCTATGTGACTTTTCTCGGGATGGTCAGTTTTATAGCAAGCATGGTTCTTTGTCCTGTCGTCTAAGAAAAACATTCAGCGACTTCCTTGTCTCAGCCGCTCGTTGAAGCCCACTTCAAGATACTGATAAACATCGGTCGAAAATAAATATTCCGTAACCATTTTTTTGCGACAGGTTCAGTTATTTTTCATTTAACAAGACCTCAGCTGACTAATATTGCTACTTGAATTGGGTGACTATTTCGCTACGGTAGTCATTCTTGTTTACTAAGCGTAACTTAGTATAATAATTGACATAACAAATTGCTTCAAATTTTGTTCAAGGTCAGAATTTCTGCTACTGAGATCCTTGACATCAAGTTTTTTGGCAAACAATTTTTTTAGGTTAAATTCATTTTTTAGTAGACGTGCGTTTCAAGACCGGTCGAGTGTTGCTCCAAGATTATGAGCGTTAAAAGCTACAACCAATCAATAAAATGCTGAAAACTGTGGTAAAATTCGGTAATTCCTTCATGTGTATTGTCGACGAATAATTCCGTTCTTTTCGCCTAGCTGGAATCTGACAGAATATTCTAGTCTGGAAAGCATTCAGTACTACAATATAGGCACCATGTCAGATTTTATTATTTTTATATTTACTATTTTCTCAGTAAAATTAATTTTTAAGGGATTCTTTTATTCAGCGCCACTCCCAGGCCTGTCTGGAAAGTATCCAGCCATTTATGGTCTGAAAACAAATTTTCACAGATCTTCCCGCTTGGTCATTGTGAATACATAGGCAGAAGCTCACTCAGTGCGACCTCATTACTGTCTGAGTACCAACACGGGAGACTGTTCATACATGCGTACTAAGATCGCTTCTGATTGGGTGCCAAGTTATATCAGGGCTGGTCAACCTGTTGTCGAGATATTTAAAATTGCTGGATGTTTTCCGGATAAACTTCGTCCCTGTGTGTATGTGTAGGCAAATGTATTAAACCAGTCGTCTGCTTTGCAAATCATTCGTTTGTTCGTTTATCAACTGTCCCGTGATCTAAAAGAGAGCCCGTGTTTCTTCCTTGCTTACTGCAATCAGTGAAAACAGCGACTGAATAAGATGCCACTTTTTATTAATAGAGATTAAAAAGAGGCGGACAGAAAAGAAATAAAGTATTTGTTTTATTTTATTTTCTATATTTTGTTGAATCCGTTTTCTTCAATTAAAAGATTTGTGTCTACTTTGCATTTTGGAAATAACATAGAAAAGAACAACAAAAGCGACAATGATGACGACAAGAAAAAAGAAAGAAAATAGGCAGACGGCGAGCTGCATGATTCTGATTTTATTCTAGATTCAGTGACTCCAATTTAAAAAAAAAAATCCATTTTATCCAAGTCCTGAATCAATATCAGCTCTTCTGAGAAACCATGGTTCATCAAATACATCGCTTGTGTGTGTTTTTCTTGACAGAATTCTGTTGCTTGATTTTCTTTCTTTTTTTCTTTCGCTCTTTCCTTCTTTCGCTCTTTCTTTCTTTCGCTCTTTCTTTCTTTCGATTCCTTTTCTCTCTTCCCTTTTCTTTCATTCTCATTTTCTTTCCCTCATTTTCTTTCTTTCATTCTCATTTTCTTTCTTTCTTTCTTTCTTTCTTTCTTTCTATTCCCTTTTCTTTCATTCTCATTTTTTTCCCTCATTTTCTTTCTTTCATTCTCATTTTCTTTCCCTCATTTTCTTTCTTTCTTTCTTTCTTTCTTTCTTTCTTTCTTTCTTTCTTTCTTTCTTTCTTTCTTTCTTTCTATTCTCTTTCTCTCTTCCCTTTTCTTTCATTCTCATTTTCTTTCCCTCGTTTTCTTTCTTTCTTTCTTTCTTTCTTTCTTTCTTTCTTTCGTTTCTTTCTTATCCATCTTTTTTTTTCTCTCCCATTTTTTCGATTTGTTTTAATGCTTGCTTCTTCTACTTCGACCTTCAGATATTGTTCAGTATCGTCTGATATTTTCAAACTTTTTCTTTTCATACACTAACTGAAAATGTACTTGCAACACCCTAAAGGATGGTGTTGATTTCCACCTGGGTAAGTTTAAGCATACGAGCCGGTAAGAAGTAAGACAATAAGGAGAAAAGGCTTACCGTAGTTTAGATGGGACGTTTTTACCCGTGAGGAAGATATATGACAGAATAGATAACAAATGCTCGTGTGTGTGACTAGCTATATCTATATTTTGTTTTCCTTTCTCCAGAACCCCTCCCTCCCAGGTAGACCCCGTTACCTCAAGGGAGTTAATTATATTAACATTGTTTATGGAGTAAAAGGGAGCTAACTATGCAAATAATGACTGCTTAATATATGTATACAACATCCTCCCTCCCCAGTTCTTTTTTTCCAGCTGTGTTTTCGTCTGAACTCAAGTTGTTTATTTAAACACCCAAAGAAGTGGCTGTGCTCCAGTTCGGACTGTTTGCTCCCTTGCAGCGGCTAGCTATTCTGGGATCTCTGCTTGTCCCAGAAAGGGGAAAATTCTGAACTCATATGATTGCAAGATGGCTAACAAATGTCTGTTGCGACGCAGTTTTCCGCTGTTCTCTGTCAACATAAGACCTAGGTTGATCACATCGCTTGATAACCTTCCTCCTTCTTGGTCAAGATTTATCATCATGGAGGCGGACGTAGTCGCAGATGTTCAAGGGGAAGAGTTCACGATGTTTTGGATTTATTTTGGCCTTGTCTTGGTATGTGGGTAGCAATATCCGAGGCTCCCGTTTCATCAATTTTGATGCTGTTGAAGGAATGTTTTCTTTTCTAGGTATTTGTCATCCTCTGTTTTTATGCATTTGAACAGGCTCCTTTTTACTGTTTGTTTCGTTCGTTTCATCATGTCATTGGATTGTGCAAATTCTGGGCTACTGATGTCCTGTTTGAAATCCCACTTTGCTGAGAATTTTCTGAATTCTAGCAAGTTGAACTCTGGACCATTGTCAGAAAAGACTTATTTTGGAATTCCATGTCTTGCAAATATTTTTTTTGATGTGTTTTATCACATGAGGTGTTTTCGAGGAGTTTGATGATATTAAAGTATTTGGAGTAGCAATTCACAACGAAGAGGTAAGTTCACCCTTGCACCTTGAACAAGTCCGTACCAACTTTTGCCCAAGGTTTTTTTAGAGATCCCGTGATTCATAAGCGGTTCATCAATTTTGTATTCATGGCATGCATCTTAGTTTGTTATCGTATCTGCTGTGTCTTCATTCATGTTTCGCTAGAGCAATGATTGTCTAGCATGGGATTTTGTTTTTTTCAATTCCCAGGTGCCATTCGTGCAGGATTCTGCGCATTTCTAACCGGAGTATTAAGGGTACGATAATCTGTTGACTCTTGATAAAAGAGCCCATCTTGATATGTAACCTCTGAATTATAGTGGTGGTATGTCTTGAGATAGGGGTCAAGTTTGTGGCGATATTCTCTTGCAGAGATCTGATGTCGCAGTTTTTTTAAGTGTGTCATCTTTTGCTGTTTTAGTCACTAGTCACTGGAGACTTTTTCCATTGATTGGGAGTGATGACATCACAAAGAGGACAAAGTAGCTGATTTCCTTGTCGGAGATTTAGGAGTGTTGTCTTGTAATAAGGCTCGGCTTAGTGTGTCTTCTACCTGCATTAGCTTGCCATTTGTATATTCCAAATCAAAGTCATATTTTTGAAGTCTTAAAAGGAAGCGTTGTATTCTAGGTGGAGCTTTGGTTATTTGTTTAATCATTATCGGATTGAGAGGTTTGGCATCATTGTGCGCGATGAAAAGTTGTCCATATACATAGTCATAAAACATACTAACAGGCAAACAGAACTGACAGTATTTCTAATTCTAGAAGTCACGAGTTTGCTTCTGACGATGTTAAGGATCTACTAGCATAAGATATTGGATGCCACTTCTAGTAGGACTCCTAATTCTTGGGTGGATGCATTAGATGATACTTCGATTGGAAATTTGAGGTTGAAGTACTTTAATATTGGGCTCTCAGTAATCATTGGCTTAAGATCTAGAAGTGCATCTTTTTGAGGCTTGTCAAAAGACTAAATTATGTCCATCTCGAGAAAAAGACTTAGTGGTGACGTTTTGGCTGAGAGGTTTGGGATAAATATCCCCAGGTATGTGATCATACCTAAAACGTGTTGTAGTTCTTGTTGGTTGGGTTAGGCATATTTATAATGGCCTTTATTTTCCTTGTATCTGGTGTCATTCTCTTGTTGGATACTGTGTCCCAGATAAGTCAGTTCAGTAAGGTTGAATTGAAACTTAAATTGATTCAATTGTCTGATGGCCTGTAGAACTTTAATTGTTCTGGTCTCGAGTAGTTCAGATGTGTCTGCCCAGAAGATAATATCATCCATTGCATCCCGACATCCTTCTATAGGTTCTATGATTGTGGCAATAGGGGCTTGACACACCTTACTGGCACTGTGAATGCCATATGGAATGCGTAGATATTTGAAACGGCCACAGGGAGTGTTGAAAGTGAGGGGTGTAGAGCTTTCTTCGTCGACTTTAATTAACCAGAAAGCATTTGAGGCATTCAACGTGGTGAAGTATTGTGCTCCTGTCATTTCCTGAAATATGTCAGTTGCTGTGGGTAGGCGATAATGTTCTCATTTGATTGGCTTGTTAATATTTCGAGGGTCCAAGCATACTGGTAAGGTGCCAGTGGACTTTTCTGCCACTACTAGAGAGTAGAACCATTCTGTTGGTTCAGTTACAGGAACGAATATGCCTAGACACATTATTTACATTATTAGGACTATTGTCCCCATCTTTGTTGCCACAACGTTTCTCCTATTTCCTTAACCGGGTATTGAACTCACACTCTCTGGGTCCTGTCACAGCAAAAATTGCAATATGAGCACTAGTAAAAAAATTATTTCTGAAGACATTAGGTTTATAATACCCAGAAATTCATACACAGATGTCCTGAAGGACACATGGTACAGTGGATAAAGGTGTTAGTTAGATCCAGTGACAGAACCCAAAGAGTCTGAGTTCAATACTCGGCTAAGGCAGTGGAGAACAGGAGATAACTGATATCCATTAAACATGGCACGTGGAACTAGAGCAGTCTACCTCAGTGAGCGAAATAAAGGGTTCAGTTCGACATTCCAACCACCTGAAGAAGGCCAGAGCGTACAACGGTCGAAACGTTGTAATAAAAAATGGAGACAAAGATGAGGACAATAGTCCGAATAATGTAAATAATGTACATAATACCTCATCTCAGAAATATAGACAGATACTGAATATTCCTAGCTGAGTCATTCTTTGCAGCTCCGGTTTTAGTTCCTTTCTGAGGGCAAATAGTAATTTGGGTGGTGGATTTATAATGAGTTTTCCTTTTGGGTTCACTGTTATGTGATGATACTCTGGAAGTGTTCCTAGTTCCGCAAAACAGTCTTTAAATGTTGAGAAGAAAACACCATATATTTCAACTTGACAGGGAAGAAGGAAAAAGGTTTACCAAAGTCTAGGAAGGACGTTTGACCTGATGAGAAATAGAATAGATAATAAATAATCGTGTGTGTAGAGAGAGACATCTTTATTTTCTGTTCCATTTTCCGGAAGTCTTTTCTGTTAGGGCCCTTTGCCCCAATGAAGTTAATTATATAAACATTGTTTATAAAGATAAAGGGAGCTAATTATACAGACAGTTACTGCTTAATATATGTATACTATATACATATACAACAGTAAATTATATGATGGTAAAATTTTCAAAATTTTTTGCCATCTTGTGATTCAGAAACATTTCTACAAGTGCACCGTCCGTATATTAGGTTTAGAAGGGGACGCATGCAATTAGATGGGTCCAGTGTAGTGAAAGAGTTGAGTACAAGAAAAATGCGGAGGTTGGGCTAGAATGCCGATTGATTGGTCAGAATACCTCGTTGGCGTGGAATTCTGACAATGATGGACTCCCTGTGTATAAGTTTTGGATATAAGACCAAAATGGCGCAAGGATCTTGAAGCGTTGATACGCTTTCTGCACCCAGATTCCTTAGATAGGCTAGGCCGCACGTAGCGGAATCCTAACGTAACGGGTGGACATGCGTTACGTTGAAGTTATTCTTCCCATTGCCTCCTCGAATCGATTCTACTATAGATGTCCCTCTCGTATATTAAAAAGAGTAAGAAAAATAGAGGATCTTTCTTTGATACGGTCTATGAAATGGCGTTGGTGACGGAATACAACAGCAGTCATGTCATGCAGACGTATACCTGTTCTTTTTGTTCAGTTAGAACTGTTTGAGTTTCGGCCTTCGTGAGAATGAATGTTCATTTCGGAGAAAAGAATGTTCATTTCGGAGAAATGAATGTTCATTTTGGAGAATTATTGTGCAAGTGGGAAACGACATCTTCAACGTTGGTCAATGCATACTCATACACGCGTATGTAGGTAGTACGGACGCCGCAAAGTTCGGCGCATTTTAAGGATAACAGATACCGGCTGAACGTCGTCCACGGCACAGATCAGAGACAACGTGACGCAAGGAATACTAGAAACGTTGAGTATCGTTTACTTAAATAGGATTACAAGCACACGTGTCTCTATCTAGTTTTTCCATTTACGTCACAAAAAATAGTTGCGGCCATTTCCATTGGTTTCGTGGAGTCTTCAGAGGTATTAAAACCTACTTTGTGTGCGCTCAGTGGTGAGAGCAGCTTTTGTCTTCAAGTGATTGACGTCTGCAAATATGACATAGCACTGTGGATCGACATATTCCATAGAATGTTCGTTCTTGACACTCTTGGCCTAATCTCTGATATCATGCGCTTACGGCTATATCACGTGGAAATACCGGCTCTCGTACGATCACCAAAGTTAAGCAGCATCGATCCTGGCCAGTACTTACATGGATGTGCGTAGTGGGATGGGTTAGACGCTTATTGGAGCGGTACAGTGAATAGACTTTTTCTAGAATCTTTAACAATAGATTGTATATACAATGGCGGTGTGGACAAATATTAACGCACTTGCAAATTTTTAATTTAATGTATTTCCAACTAATGAATAAACATATTTAATTAACTCTACACAGATGCATAATAACTAAATATGTATTGAAAACAGAAGGTAATTTGATTTAATAGAAATAGATCCCATTTATTCATTTAAAAAAAAAAGTATTTGTACAATTTCAGATTTTAAAACTTTGAAATTGCTTTAACACTCAAGATTATTCAAGTGGAATATTCTAGACTGTTCCAATAATGTTATTAGTAGTTATTTTAGTTACAGGAAAGTCTCAGATAATCTGAATATTCCATTTTCTAAAATGTGAGGTATAAATACCTCAAAACTGTTGAAAACCAAAGAACAGAATTTCTACAAGATCTTTGAGGAAATTAATGCGTCAAATGAAACAAAATCCAATGTTTACTCGTCAAGAGTCGAAGGATGATTTGATTTCATCAGGAATCTGTGTCACTAAACGAGCAATAAACAATGAAATTCATAGGAACAATCTAAAACCACGCTTTCCTCGGAAAACTCCACTACTGTTGAAAAGACACAGAGATGCCAGGTTCAAGTTCCTTCGTCAACATAAGGATAAGGAAAAACAGTATTGAGAAAGAGGATTATGGAGAGACGAAACCAAAATTGAGTTGTTTGGACGTAATTCTAGAAATCATGTATGGAGGAAAGATGGCGATGCCTTCAAAGAAAAGAATACAGTTCCAACACTAAAATTCGGTGGTGGCAGCATCATAGTTTGGGACGTTTTTCCGCAAAAGGTACTTGTAACATATCAGTAATAGATGGTAGAATTAATGCCGCATCCTATCAAAATATTTTGGAAGCAAAAAAAAAAATGAATGATTTTAGTTGAAAATCCTCCTGATTGGATCTTTTAAGAAGATAATGATTCTAAGTACACTATAATATCTACGAATTGAAAATAATTAGTAAATATCCTGAAATGACCAACTCAGTTCCCAGATTTAAACAATTGAGAATCTGAGGCGTTACTTGAAAAGATCCAATCGAGAGACCCAACAAACATCTCGGATCTGAAGACTATATGCGAAGAAGAATGGAACAAAATATCAATTAAAATTTTCAAATCATTAATTGAGAAATACAAGAAGAGGTTGATTCCTGCAGAAGTGAATAATGGCTATTCTACAAAGTATTAAATGAAGATTATGCATTCTTTTTTGTATTGTGCGAATACTTTTTTCACCCATTAAAATTGATAAATGGGATTTATTTCTATTAAATCAATTTTTTTCTGCTTTCTATTGTATATTATTTATTATGCATCTGTGTACATTTAATTATATGCAAAGTATGTTTATTCATTAGTTGGAAATACAATAAATGAAAATTTGTATGTGTACGAATAATTCTTCAAACTGTATGTGCGCCAACTTCTTCTCTTCTTTTTAATATACATACTTTTCTCTCGTTGGAAGCACTACAACCCCTTTCTTATATATATATATATATATATATATATATATATATCATAAAATTATTGGTAATCCGTATGGAATTTCCGAGAGTATATAGATCCGTTGATTGCTCTATGTCAAAGACAGAGCAAAAATGATTATATAATGACAAACAGACACTAAAAAAAAAAAAAACATAGGTGAAGTCGATGAAAAAAAGCTTCAAATCTACAGACCTGTAAACCAAATGAAAATGAAAAAATTTACTCTAGGTTTAAAAATTAAGAATAGTGATTTCATACTGCGAGTCGGGGAAAGAAAGAGGTTAAGTTACCCTCGTGTATGAAGCGTTGAAAGGAAATAGTGTTTCGTCTCGGTTGTATTAACTGACGTTAGGGCCCGTGGTGACCTAATTTAACATCCAGATTGTGGACATAAATCGTTACATGAAATGGTAATTGAGAATACATTGGAAAAAAAAAGAAGATTTTTAGTGTAAAGCCGAAATTCTGTCTGGATCCTTCTTCGGTTAAGATCTTGACACATATGTATTCAACTTAAAAAAAAAACTGTTATAGTTTATATTAAAAATAGTGGTTGGTTAAGAACATTAAAATTTTCAATATATATATATATATATATATATATATATATATATATATAATGAATAATACAGACATACAATGTCCATTTTTATACTGATCCTTATCGAATCAGTTTTTTGATGTTAAAATGAAATTCATCAAGGAAGACATTGTAGTTTTTTCTAAACCAAGTATTCTTCTTTCATGTGCCGTGTACCTTCAGGACGTAGACGATCATGGCTCTCCATTTTTTTATGTCCGTTGTAGCTCTTAATAACTTTTGACTTTTTGTTATTTACCCCCAGACCCTGTTCTGTCATCCATTTACTTAGGCCCATCAAGTATGTCACACGTTGCCTTCCCTTATACCTCTTTCCCTCTATCCGTCTTCTGAGTATGAGGTTTTCCAAGCCCTCCTTTTTCATTATGTCACCTAGAATCTTCAGCTGCCTCTTCCTGATGTAAGTATGTTTCCGCTTTGTTTCCATTCACTCCCAAACCTCATCTTTGCTCACATGTTTGATTCATGGTTTCCTTAGCATCCTTCTGTAGAACCATACCTCTGCTGCTTCGAATCTCTTCATCATCTTTGAGGAGACCGTCCAACATTCGCTGGCGTAAAGGAGGACATATATCATTTAGTAGCATTTACTCTATTCTTTGTTACCAAAGAAATCCTCCTGTCTTGTAATACTCTGCCTAGCTTTCAGAATGCGTCTTTGGTCATCTCAATGATAGCATAATGTAAGAATACTACAGAAATTGAAGTACTTTCGATATTTTCTACAATCATCTTCAGAGTTATATTACAATAAGTTTGTCTTTGTGTATGTGTGTGTGTGTGCACGCGCGAGTTTGCTAAGATTCAGATAGAATTAAAAATATATCTGTCAAAAGACAATATGAATAAAGACAGAAGGAAAATGATTATTCTCATCACTAGTAACAGAATAACATTTTGAATAATAACAGGATTTTATTTAACAGCACAAAGAATCTGCAGCCCTTAATATTTGCAGAAGAATTATACAGAGATAACTCTTTCAGAAACCTCCAATGTTTCTTATTTCATCCATGACGCTAGAAGAAAGGCATACAAAATATCAAGGTCACGAGTCCCGTAAATCGTCATGCAGTCTTAATGGTGTTTATTTGGCAAGATAGACTGACAGAGCCCAACACTCTCTAGGTTGGTTTCAATTCAGAGTTTTCCTTCTCCTAGGCTAGTCACCAACCAAAGCTATAGGACCCAGTCTGTCTTGCTATCTACCCATAATTGGGGTGAGAAAAGATGGATTCGTAATTTTCCCCAAGGGTATTAGCACGTAAGTGAATGCAGTGAACTCGGCTGGAATTCGAACTCGGCTCACCGATTCCTCAATCCATTACTCTACAGTTTACGGAATATATAACTACAAAAAAAATCAATGACAACAATAACAACAGTGGCAATAAACTAGATAAAAACAGACATAATATTACCTAACAACTCCTTAAGATCTACTAATCTAAACAATTTACCCATTTTTAACACTATCAAAATAACTAGAACGACATCCAAATTTATTACAGGTCTGATCCGAACACAAATTGTCCATATGAATAATAATTCTGAAGCAGGTAGATATAAGATAAAATGTCACAACTCAAATCGAGAGCTACAACAAACATCCTGGATCTGAAGACCATATGCGAAGAAGAAGGGAACAAAATATCAATTAAAACTTGCAACTCATTAATTGAGAATTACAAGAAGAGATTGGTTGCTGTAGAAGTGAATAATGGCTATTCTACAAAGTATTAAATGAAAATTATGTATTCTTTTTTGTATTGTACGAATACTTTTTCAACCATTAAAATTGATAAATGGGATTTATTTCTATTAAATCATTTTTTTGTTTTCTATGCATATTTAGTTATGCATCTGTGTAGTAGTTAATTATATGAAAAGTATATTTATTCATTCGTTGGAAATACAATAAATTAAATATTTGTATGTGTACGAATATTTGTTTCCCCTCACTATATATATATATATATATATATATATATATATATATATATATGTGTGTGTGTGTGTGTGTGTGTGTTTGTGTGTATAAACAAATAAAAGCATTTAGTCGTTTTCGTTTATGAGGCATTAGATTACATCACTTAGCATCCTCCATAATTTACCTTGACTTTCAGCTAGCATGAAGTATATTGATGTGTGTTCTTAAATTTAAAAAAAAATTGTAAACCTTTTTTATTCAGTTTATACACACTTGCTGCAAAATAAAATCTTTACATTTGCTATGATAAGCCCATCAGAGGACGAAACGGATCGATAGTAAAAAATTCCTTTTGTCTTTATCCCCCCATATATATATATATATACAAATGACAGAAGGAACAGAGTAAAATTCCACTGTTCTTAGCATTTACTTATAGAAAAATGCACAATACAAAGTACAACAATATATTATTGTTATTTTTATTATAAAAGATTATCACGAAAACATTGAAATCACTACGCAAAAGCATTAATGTTTCAATCATTTGATTATACTTCTTCAGGCAATGGTAAGTTACTTATACTTTCATTATAATCTTTTATAATATATATATATATATATATATATATATATATATATATATATATATATATATTGGCTCCTGAAATAAAATTTGATTCCAGTTGAGCTTTCTAGGGAGGAGGTATGGGTTTGTAAACAGTGACTATTATAGCTAATATAGCGAGACTCTTCGCAAAAGCGAATTGAGTCACTGTCGGTCACTGGGCGTGTTTCTAAAAATAGATACGCTAAAAATCCACCTACATCCCTGCCCGCTTAGTGGTAGAATCTCCGACTGACACGAATTCAATCGGGTTTCGATCCTAGCTAGAGGCAACCGGATGTCTAGCCACACTGATGAGCTGTGAAACAGCGAAACAGTCTGTCTGTGGATGACGTTATATATATATATATATATATATATATATATATATATATATATATATGTGTATAAACAACTACACATGTACACATCAAGTGCTCCAGACCAGCTGCAATCTTCATCAGCTGGATGATGTTACGTTGCAACCGGTCTATGTTATTTCGATGCGACTCGATAGGAATTTCTGGGTAATCCATGCAATGCCTTCCACCGCTTTTTCACCACAAATCTTAATCACCTTATTCGGCTTTTGGATAGCAGCACACTTGAGGAATCTCTTTAAGGAAGCAGCAGGAAATCCTCTACAGCCAACCTCAAACGGCACTACGGTGCAGCCGTATCCCCTCTCACGGACTTCAGCCACCAGTTCCTCATAACGAAGCAGCTTTCTTTCATGGACCTCTTCAATCCTTTCTTTCCATGCCACTGTCAACTCGCCAAGCAACAGATGTTGCTTCTCGATATCAATAAACTCTAGATCTGGCCTCAGTCCAGATACAATAACTTCCACTATCAGTGTAGCATCAACTAACACTCTTCACTTCCTTGAAACGTCCGACCTGGTCATCTGCCTTGTGTCAGTCAAACCTTGCTTCAGGAAGGCAATCCTTCGAAGGTCCGTCGAGGGTATACTAGCATTTCTCGCAGCTGGTGCCACAACCTCCAGAACCAAGTTATATCTGAAGGTGTACCAGCCATTATATATATATATATATATATATATATATATATATATATATATATATATATATATATAAGGGCCTGAAGATTGTGTTCAAGCATGAAACAGACGGTCGCCGGTTGGTGTTCTCCTTAGCGTCCACTTTTATATTTACGTACGCTCTGTCTCTGATATGTATTTTTATACATGAATATAGCCTAACTTAAAACTATATTTTATATTTTTCGCGCGTGTTTTTAAAAATCATTATCAGAACGCAACGCAAGTTTTAGCGCAGTTGCAATAAGTTCATGGTTTTGGAAAAGATTGTAAGTACTTCGGTTAACACAATCTACAGAGCCTTCCTTGGTGAATTTCATCTTAACATCAAGAAACTGATTAGACAACTGGGAAGCATCAGTCTAAAAATTAGCTCATGCAATATGTCTATATTATTCAATAAAACATACTTGAATGAATATATGATGCCTAAATATATATATATATATATTATATTTAAGCGTCATGAACATTCATAGAAACGTATGGCTTAATGATTCTTGAAAGAGTTAAGCCAGTTTTTTCTATCGAGTTTAGATTTCAATGAAGACGAAGGTAACCTTCAAAATCATATCGAAATATAATTGTACTCGTTCAAAATTTGATTTAGTAATTTCCTAAATCAGTTATTAAAGTGATTTTTATCTCAGACAGGGTCTGAGGACAAGAAGGAGACATGGGGAAAAGGTTTTTAAGTAAGGTCAATGTCGTTTTAGATAGAAAAGGACCCGTGAAAAGGAAAATATGTTTCCATCTGGCTGTAAAAAGAAAAATTATTTAATAGATTGTTTATTAGTTTATAAGTTGGTGATGAATTTAGCTTAATAACAGCTTTTAGAAATTTGAATGGAATTGTATTTTTGTTTGGACTGCTGTTGCTAAATTACGAGAAATTTTTCTAAATTTTTGTTTTTCTAGGCCACTGTGGTTTTGAGTACTTTTAGCCGGAAAGAAAGATTATGCTTGGAGGAGAAAGATGTTGCTCACATTATTTTTCTTCGAATAAAATCAAATCAAACTTCTTTTTCACTTCTCTTAAGCCCGCTCTTTTCAAGACCATTTTCTAGTTGTTTTTTTTTTTTAATATTTGCTTTCATCCTTTTTTTTTTCTTTCAAAGAAAGTCTTTTTTATATTCTTATCAATATTTCCTCTCAGTTTTTCCTTTTCGTTCTCTTTTCTCCATCGACTGTCCCCATTTTCTCCAATTTGCCTTTTTACTTTCTTTGTCAGTCATGTTTTTCTGACTTCTCTTCTGCTAAACATTTCATATCTTGTAGTTAATGACATTTTCTGTTTATGTGGCTGGTAAACTTTTACGTCAACGCATGTGTCTTTTACGCTAGTTGTTTTTTGTGATGTGAATGCCGCTTTCCTGTTGTCGTTCATCATCTCCCAGTATTTACTAAATCCGATTTTTTGCTTTCAGTCCATTAACTAAAAAGCTCTTTTCTAATAGCTGACGTCATGACTAATCCCAGTGCACATGCGCATATTTAGCAAAACAAGCTTTCTTCCGATTGCGTGAGTCTTTGTCTGATTAACATAAGTCACATTATGTATATATGTGTGCATATGAGCATCTACGAGTGTATAGGTTTTTATTTATGTATCTGCAAATGTATATGTGTGTGTGAAAATTATTTTCATAAAAATTATGATTATTTTATTATGACATTATAATGCCAGAGCATAAATACACACACACGCACGCATACATGTACAGACATATAAATAAGTGCATTAATATGTTTGAAGATGACATCGTTTGATGTAATTCTATTCTCCCTA
>OZ010606.1:80051553-80221553 GCA_963932145.1 Acanthosepion lycidas
TTAAAGAGAGGAGTTAAATAACGGTTTAAATGAGTGAGATACAGAAAAATATGAATTATTTTTCGATGCATAATTCGGTACCGAATCGCTGACCTAAATTAAAATTAAAAAACAGACACCGGAAATGTTTGTATACATTTGTGGTGACACTACGCACAATAAAAAACAATATGATCTAAACTTAAAATCCAGAAGATGGGAGAGAGAGAGAAAAAAATGGTGGGTATTTATAAGAGAACCGATGTGTAATCAAGAAAATTTGACAAAGCAAGTAATATCACCTACAGGTTACAAATTTAACATAAACATATAAAAATTAACGAATATTTAATCTCGTAAGGACCTACAATTTATATGCCCAAAACACATACCTAGATACACACATGCACAACAACATATCCATATTTACTCGCACATACATACATACATACATACATACACACTCACACACACACACACACACACACACACACACATATATATATATATATATATATATATATATATATATATATATTTAAATAAGTTTTTCGTGGTACAGAATTTAATAATAAATAGGAAAAGACAATATTTATAAGGCATTTTTAAAAGCAAAAGCTAAAATAAAAACAACCAGTTTCTTCCCAAGACTTATCAAGTTTATTTATTCTAGGAATTTAAAAAGCGTGTAAATTAATTTTTAATTAACGAATGTAATCGAATGTGGGGGGAATTATGAATTTCAAGAAACTAGAGTCCAGTAATATTCAGACCCAGCCAGCATTCTCTCTGTTTACAAAGGGAAGGCTCACGGGATCTGATATACAAGGACTCTAGAACCTTGAGGTGAAATGTCGAGTGGGACCTAGATAAAATCATAAATCAGTCACCACTAAAATTTTCCACACATTTCCTAATAACCAACTGACTAACAGTTCTGGTTCTGCTATTGCTGAACATTTAATAAATAGAAGGAAATGTGTGGAAAATTTTTTCCCCTATTCGATTACATTCGTTAATTAAAAATTAATTTACACGCTTTTTAAATTCCTAGAATAAATAAACTTTATAAGTCTTGGGACGAAACCGGTTGTTTTTATTTTAGCTTTTGCTTTTAAAAATGCCTTATAAATATTGTCTTTTCCTATCTAATATATATATATATATATATATATATATATATATATATATATATATATATATATATATATATATATATATATATATATATATATATTACTTATATGGTTCCAACGTTCGCTTTCTGACCATGAGACCTGGGTTCGAATATCTCCATGGCCAATTTGTCCGGAAGGAAACTTTCTGATGTTATCGGAATGGACCAAAGTCGGTCCTAGCGTGGGGCACCTTTGGAAATTGCCTGAAAAACATACCAAATGTTGACTCAAGCCTGGTGAGTAAAACTGGGTAGACGGAACTCTTAAAGACCGTCGATAGCTGTGCTAGGACAAAGTCAGAAGTTATCGAGGCCGAGGGGTTGAGCGTGCTGGCCTTGTTCAAATTGTTGATCAAGCTAAATAACATACACTTTCTCAGAAACTGTAACTAAGGTCTGCTCAACAGAGTTGCAGAATAAGCCTCAGTTTAGCTTTGTTGGTGTTGAACAAACACAAATGTGCCTGAACATACCTAGTAGACGGGTATCGTCGAATACGAGTGGCCAGCTATTATATATATATATATATATATATATATATATATATATATATATATTATTTACATTTTTTACTTTATTCGGACTGTTATCCTCATCTTCATTGCTATATTCACAGCGTTTCGGTTGTTGTACGCCCCAGACAAGAAGAATCATGAAATTTTGAACCGAAACATTTATTTCGCTCACCAGGGGAAATTGTTCTAGTTCCACGAGCCGTGTCTCTTCCGCTTGTGTAAGTTATTCCCCTTTAACTCAACTCTCCAAGTTCTACTGTTGTGTCTCGGAAGTGAACTCACAACTCTTTGGGTCTAGTCACTGGATCTAACCAACATCTTTATCCACTGGGCTATGTGTCCTTGAGGACCCAAAGAGCTCTGAATTCAATAGCAGGCCACAGCAGTGGAGAAGCTAAAAATTTTGGAGAGTTGAGTTATGGGAAATAACTGAGACATCCGGAAGAGGCATGGTGCGTGTAACTAGAACAATCTACCCCAGTGGAGGAAATAAAGTGTTCGATTCGAAATTCCAATCACCTGAAGAAAGCCGGGGCGTACAACGGCAGAAACGTTGTGAATATGGCAATGAAGATGAGGATAACAGTCCTAATAATATAATACCCCATCTCAGCGATATAGACATATATATATATATATATATATATGTGTGTGTGTGTGTGTGTATGTGTTTGTGTATGTACATGTATGCGTATGGAAATCTCGAGGAAATAGCAAGGTATCCAATTTGTGACTCTGTTATCTGTCATTAATCCATAAAACACTTGCATAAACCTTATCAACGCTAATTAATAATCCTAATAAAGTCCCAGAATGGATCACTGAAAGTATTACATAACTCCTACCAGAAAAGTTGAGACAGATGACGAGAAAGATTATAGGTCAATAATATGTCTGTCCACTACATATAAATTGATCACGCCTGTCCTGACGAAATGTACTTACTCTTTTCTCGATGATAACAACATTCTTCCCTTGGGAATGAAGGGATGCAGGAGAGGTTCATGTGATTGCAAAGATCAACTAATGATAAGCAAACTGATCCTGGACAATTGCAGGAAAAGATGTAGAAATCTTAGCAGAGTATGGATAGATTACAGTAAAGTCTTTGATAGTGTGCCACAATCTTGGATCCTTGAGGCTTTGGAAAAGTATAAAGTCTCCTCGGTGATATTAAATTTCCTTAAACAAAGCGTAGGAATGCGGAAAATCACATTATACCTAAATCACACCATAGGAACTGACATTTCAAACTATCTGAATATCAGACGATGAATCAAACTGCCTGACATTCCTTCTGTTTTGTCTGTCCTTCATCCTCCTTTCGCATTAACTAAACAAAAATAGCTATGGTTACAAAGTAAGCAAGAAAGTATTTAATCACTTACTCTCCACGGATGATCTCAAACTCCTTGCCAAAAACGACAATGAGTTGAAGCGTTTCCTCTGTGCTGTAAAATGTTTCAGTGATAACATTGGTATGGATTGCGGATTAGATAAGTGTGCAAAAGTAAGATTCAAGTTAGGAAGAATTATAGAAACACACTTAATAGACCTAGATTTTGTCAAAGATTAGGGAACTCGAACAAGAACAAACCTATAAGTACCTAGGAATTAGCAAAGGAGATTGAAAACAGCATACTGAAATAAAGGAAACTGTAAGAAAAGAATATTACAGACGTGTGCATTTGGTATTGAATACTGAGTTGAATTGAAAAAACAGAATATCAGCCATAAATACCTTTGCAGTTTCAACATATTTAATTTAACCATAGTTGACATAAAGTGAATGGACGCCAAAACGAGAAAGCTTCTTACTTGCCATCGCATGCATCATCTCAAGGATGATGTTGAACGTCCATATGTGTCCAGATCAGAAGGACGTAGACGATCAGTGCAACTAGAACTGTCTTAAAAAACTACAACAATCGGCCTTCAAAGATACCTGGAAACTACAGAAGACTGGGTGATGATCTGTGTCAAAGAATATGAAATAATTAAGAAACTTTATTCATTAATAAAGGAAACCAACAAGTTCAAAATAGAATTTCAAGTGGGTGCACCTACTGCAGCCCCCCCTCCCCCCAACCCCCCCAAAACAAATGCAGATACAGAAAAGATGGCAAGATAAAGTTCTTCATTGTCAATACCCTGTCTGTACCAAAACAAACTGATGTAGACAAGGTGTCTACGTTGTTCAGGGTTAGAAACAGAAACCGAAGGTTTTATTCTTGCTGCACTGAACCAATGCCTGCTAACTAGAAATTACCAAACGCACTTCCGGAAATATTCTGTTAGCCCAAATGCAGATTCTGTGATAAATAACCAAAAAAAAAAAAAAAAAAAAAAAATTGAGCATCTTGTATCAGGTTGTACGGTATTGGCATCCCCTGAATATAAAACACGGTATGACAATCTGCAACTTTTACGGAAAAGATACGGTAAGAAATTGGTATGAACACCACCCAAACCCGGTTACAGATATAAGATCTGTGACAATTTTATGGGATTTTACAATACACAATCAAAGCTAATCTGCCAGACATTGTGATCAAAGAACACAAAAACAGAATGTGCTTTCTTATTGACATGTCAGTCTGTAAACTGTAAAGTATCTTTGAAGATCTTTAAAAAACACTATCAAAATGTGGCACATGAGAAAATCAACAATTCCAGTTGTAGTTAGAGGACTCGGATTGAATGGGAAAAGTTCCGATAGAGTCATTGAAGGGATTCTTAATAGCTCAAACCTTAAAGAAATACAAAAAGAAAAGAATTGTACTCACAGGTACAGCTGACACCTAATGAAGGACTTTATCTATGTAAAATATGTCATTTTAGTCTTTTGTTCCTCAAAGAAATGAACAGTGAAAAATATCATGATGCCATTTCTGACCTTAGGTCTCTGGTTGGGACCCAGAAAGAAATGAGTATGGATCAGAAACCAAAGGAAATAACAACAACAACAACAACAACGAAATCTGTAAAAACTACTTCAACACCTAGAAATATGTTCAGTGCTGGGAGGATGAAACTACATAGCTACTTCAAATATGGTGAAAGTTAGAGGAAGGAAATGTCGCATATGTTGAATAAATCTATGTACTAATATCTAAATATTGTCGTTGAATTATACTTAAATATATAATAATAATATAAATAGACTCGTTTGGAAAAACCTTAGGTATTTTGGCTTGCAATTGAACAAACCAATGCCTAAGGGAAAGTAATGAAAAAGACCATGAAATTGAGGCGAAAACAATCGTCCAGAATTCAAGCTCAGAGTCCAAAGAAAAATCCTCTAAAACGAGTACAGCAAAACTAACTACGTAAAGTGTTCAGTACACTAACTTAAATATGAACCTAAAGAGCCAGGTAAACCTACATATACGTTTCACCTATACGATCCGTATACCTGTCCTTTTAGGTTCATATATATATATATATATATATATATATATATATATATATATATATATATATATATATATATATATATATATAAAGGTTAATGGTCAGAGATGAAACAGACCAGCAAAAAAATGTGCTCAGTACACGTGAGAAAAAATAAGTGAAAATAAAAATAACATGTAGAGCTTTTAACTGTGTGTATGTATGTACACGTATTTTCAAGTAAAGATTTAATAAAAACACTCTATAGCTTTGGACTGATTTAAAATACAACAACATCAAACGGCTCTAATATACATAGATAGATAAAACAGACAAAAAGGCGGACATTGACTATCCTGAGTCTGGATTTTGGAGGTGAATAGGTAATCGAATTTAATATTCATTTATGGTCCCAACTTATCAGCGATCCCAACGCATTTTTCATCCCGTACAGTTTTGTCTTTTTTCATTCTAAGCCAAAGAGAGCCCTCCTGGGTATGATGATAAACTACATCCGCATTCTGGGTAAGACGATAAGGTACGTTCGACAGCAAGGAGGTTTTGCGGAGCATTGAACAACCTCTTAATTGCTGGTATTCCTAGGTCCACCCTGATCCAGGAAAATAGTTAACCTCCCAAACTGGGGTCAAATCCCTATGAAAGTGTAAAAATGAATTTTAATACCAGCAATAATTTTTTTTTTGGTGGGGGAGAATTATTACCAGCAATAGATTATTACCAGCAATAGTTTTTTGAAGGAAAAAAAATATTACCAGCAATACATTTTTGGAAAAAAATATTACAAACAATAAAAATCTTGTCGGCATTAAATAATCCATTGTGGTTAAAACAAATCCAAAACGAAAGAAAGCGGACGTTTACAGCGAAACGCGTCGTTAATAAATTTACCACTTTTTCTTAATGTTTACTTTTGTTTCTGATACTAATCTCTACCTATAAAAGGCAGGATGTGTGTGTGTGTGTGTGTGTGTGTAACGAATGCACGGCCGCAATTTTCGACGGATTTACACCAAAATTTACATGCACATGCTCCAAGTTAGCAGGAAGGCCAAGACCGACATTGCATTTCCCAACTCCCATCGATAGTGGAAGTAATCGATTTTTTCATGCCTCTACGGCAGTTTTCATGTAGTTTGCAGCCATTTTCTACTGGCCAGAGTGAGAGCCTATAGCTGCCTTCCACGAATAGGCAGGAAGATTCTATTGGCCAGTGTGAGAGCCAACAGCTGACTGACACGAATTTTAACTAGCATGCTAGCATGCAAAAAAAAAAATGGATAGCTGCATTTGTCACAAGTGGGAAAAATTTAAATCTGCACGGCCCTTTACTTCAATTGGCTCATTCGCTTGCTTAAACTCAACGTTGATTCTGATTCCGCAGAACTGGGTTGGATGTGAAAAAGTATTTGTTGTTAACATTCTTTTTTCATTCGGTTTTTCCAGTTACGAGTCCTTTTTTAAAGCTGATCATTTTGTTTAGTTCTTTTTTCGTAATAGATTTAATGTTTAGTATAGAGCTTAGAAAGAAATTCGCAGTGTGAGATAGGCAAGAAGTAAGGCATGTAGCAACATCAGCACGGCAAAGAGCACTCCTTTAAAGGTAAGAAAGGGCAAAAATATTTGAAGTCAAGTGATAGCGATTGCTGTATGAGTCGTACGATTTTTGAATCAAGCACTGGCAACGCCGGGCCATGCTGCTAGTATAAACTAATATAAACGCTACAAGCACACACATACATGGTTAGAGTTTTAGCATTATATAGATCTTTAATGTGTTACGTTTTAATTCAGTCTCGAAAAGGAATGGCGTGTTAAACTGTCGCCGAATGCAGCATTTATTTCTGTCACGCTGTTTTAAACCTTTTCGTTTGGTCTTCATAGTGTTGAGCAAATTAAAAGTCATACTAACTTTGCTAATATTTTATTCAAAGAGACAGTTACACTTGAATGATAAATGGCCAAATATCCTAAACACCAATAAAAAAGAAATCAAACGACAATTTCTCAGGTTTTTTTTTTAGATTGACAATTCTGTCACAATGTTGTCTCTTCTGAATTAACGTAAACATTTCAATTGTACATATTTTTTCTTTTTGTTCCATTACCCTTGTGTATAAAGTCAATAAACAGAACAGCATTTATACTTCTCAAGTGTTTTAAATTTTCGATTATTTATTCGAAATCAACAACAGGATATATAATTTTTTTTAGAGAAACGTGAAAGGTAAACACCATTCAAATGAGTGAAGAAAAAATCTTTTCAGTGTCTTTGTTTTTAAGTAGGTAAAAGTGAAATCCTACAAATAGGATTTAGCTCTGACACAAAAGGTGACAGATAAATATCGGCAAGGCTACGTTTTTTATTCCTTTTTTTTAAAGTAGATCTCGGAAACCATAGTCTGTGGAGAAAATTTAACTATCTATATATATATATATATATATATATATATATATATATATATATATATATATATTTTTAAAGACATTTTTATATTTATACATTCTTTTTATAGATAGAAATATTTAATTAAATGATCTGTTTTATAATAGACAGTATTAAACAAATGTCCGAGAAATTTTCATAAAAAATATTCGTCATCCGACAGGAATTGAACCGGTACCCTATACGGAACCGTCATATAGCCTGAAGTACCTTAACCGATTCTCTGAAAATTTCTCGGACATTCAGGCCAGTAAATGTTGTTTAATACTGTTTATTATAAACAGAACATTTACTTAAATATTTGTATCTATACAAAGAATGTATAAACATAAAAATGTCTTAAAAAATAATTGCCGGACTATGTCCATTTCATAATATATATATATATATGTGTGTGTATGTATGTGTGTGTGTGTATGTGTATATGTGTGTGTGTGAAGAAATATAGTTATAAGGTGTGCTATATTTATGGGATAAAAAATGCTCAATATCAGTGATAGAGCGTATGTAAATATATGTGAAAATTGAAGTCAACACTCAGAGGCGAGAGACTGTTTCACCTGTAATTAAACAGTCTGTCGCCTCTAAGTGTTATATATATATATATATATAGATATATTGTGTATGTGTATTTAGGGATCAATTTTCATTAATACATGTTTCATTAAATAATATAGACAAGTTTTGCCTATTTATTTTAAGTAAGTTCCTTTCATATCGTCTGATAAGCTTAATAACATTATCATTGAAAGTAGAAAGAAAATCACCATATTGATACATGTTTTTTTTCTCCTATCTAAGCTGTCAGCATACATAAGCCATCATCAAAACATACGAGACGCTGGAAATGAAAATCGTACCACGGCCTATGACATCACACATGACCACGCCAGAGTGAAAACGAGACGTGTTAAGTATGGGAAGCCAATGGTTTCTCTTATCAATTATAGGCATTTAAGTATATTTGTGGAGTTTATATATATATATATATATATATATATATATATATATATATATATAACATCAAAACGTAAAAAAGCGTTACAAAATTGCCATCATGTTTCGATGTGTACATCTCATCAGGCGTTAGTGTATACGCATAAAATTATATGTATACGCTTATCAACTGATGGATCTTATTGTAATCCAAGTTTCACGCTTACACGACTTGAGCGGCTTGCAGTGTCCAGGTCAACATGCTGATGCAACTGATACGCTCTCATTGTGTAAAAGTCAAGTTTAATATCATCTGTTTTGGGTCCACTATATATTGAGGTCACCACAGATCAACTCCTTTCAGGAGAAATTTTCTTTATTGATATTAAATTCGATTCAGACTTTCTGATATTTCCTGGTTTCAATCACATGGTTACATCTATCTAATAACGGAAATTATGTAATTGATTAATGAATTTAGCTTAATTAACCTTTTTACTACATTTAAAACCTCACATTTTTCGAAAATATCAGCTCAAAATATATTTTATGCACATTTAGAGTATTTGGCAAGACTTCAGCTATTAATAGGGTTTATATATATATATATATATATATATATATATATATATATATATATATATATATATACATACAACAAACTAATTCTTATTTTAACAGTTAAAATATAATCCATGAAAATGACAAAATGTATAGCCGAAAGTGCTCGGATAAAAAGAATATTCAGACAGTTTTTATATACTTTATAATCCGAAAAAAAAAAAAACATTGGATCGCATGAGAAATTGTATGAAAAAAAAAATCAGAACGCCTTGTCTGTCGTTTTCAATGAAATGTGCATGAAAGAAGGATTGCTGCCTAAACACACACACACACACACACACACACACACACACACACACACACACACACATATTAATAAATGTACATATTTTACTTACCGGTAGCACGACTCAGACTTCATGCACAACGCAATCTTCAGGTACTAAATAGAGACTGACCGTTGCATAATTCAAATTTTAACAAATATATCTTTATTAATATATTTTCATATATATTTATGAAAATTTAAATTATGTAATGGTCAGTCTTTGTTCAGCACCTGAAGATTGAAGACCAGGTGAAGATTAACGCCTTTCCTAGGTGTCAGTGGCAGCCTCCGGTATGTAAACAAGTGGTTGAACCAGATGATACGAAGCACTCACTCGATTGGAAAAGAGGAGACCATTCGCGAGAAGAATAATCCACGTTTGGAGAAAACCCCAAAGCTACGCACCAGCTCACCGATATTGATGGACGAAGTCTGGTACTGAATAGACAATAATTTTACGTTTGGGAAATTTCGTCCCGTTCTTTTCGCTAATTGGTAGAACAATAACATTGTATCTCTCTATATTTCTGAGATGAGGTATTATGTACATTATTTACATTATTCGGACTATTGTCCTCATGATTGTCGCCATATTTATTACAACGTTTCAGCCTTTCAGTATCTGTCTATATTTATGAGATGAGGTATTATGTACATTATTTACATTATTCGGACTATTGTCCTCATCTTTGTCGCCATATTTATTACAACGTTTCGGCCTTTCAGTATCTGTCTATATTTCTGAGATGAGTTATTATGTACATTATTTACATTATTCGGACTATTGTCCTCATCTTTGTCGCCATATTTATTACAACGTTTCGGCCTTTCAGTATCTGTCTGTATTTCTGAGATGAGGTATTATGTACACTATTTACATTATTCGGACTATTGTCCTCATCTTTGTCGCACTATTTATCACAACGTTTCGGCTCTTCAGTATCTGTCTATATTTTTGAGATAAGGTATTATGTACATTATTTACATTATTCGGACTATTGTCCTCATTTTTGTCGCACTATTTATCACAATGTTTCGGCTCTTCAGTATCTGTCTATATTTCTGAGATGAGGTATTATGTACATTATTTACATTATTCGGACTATTGTCCATGACTCTTCAGAGGCACTCAGCTGATATTGGGTGATGTTGACTACTGCTTTCACTGGTGCGTGATGGACCTTGTGCGTCACCTTCTGATCTTTTAATCTATTTAATTTTTGTACTTGGCGAGCCTTGCCTACATCGAATTCATCTGAAGGATTTATCCAGGTCATTTTGGACTATAGTCCGAATAATGTAAATAATATACAATAACATTATAGTATCGCAAATTCAAGGCAATACGTTAATTTTGCTGATAAGGAAAACAATTATACGGGAACTGACATTTCCCCAGATATCTAATTAAGACTGTGGCCAAATATTTGAATACACTGACTCTGGTGATCCTGTCCTCAGTGATGAGTTCGTTCCCATAATATAAGAGAAGTAACTGGTCGTTGAGTTGTTAACCATGATCTGTCCTGGGATTTATAGTGCAGTGGTTTCCTGTTGCCTTCTCCACGGTGGGTTATCGAGACACCACCTCTAGTTAGCTAGCCGTTGTGAATGTTGGACGATTTCCTCAAAGATGAAGAAGAGACTCGAGGGGACAGAGATGTGGTTCTACAGAAGGATGCTAAGGATATCATGGACCGAACGTGTGAGCAACGATAAGATCTTAGAAAGGTTGCAAACAAGGAGGAAGCTTATACTTAATATCAGGAAGAGACAGCTGAAGTTTCTGGGACACATAATGAAGAAGGAGGGTCTGGAGAATCTGATACTCACGGGTCGAATAAAGGGAAAGAGAGACAACGAAAAATAACGCGTGACATACCTGGCGGAATCTTTCCGACAAAGAAATAAATACGTTATATATTTTGATAGTAATCATTTTTGCCTTCTTCATTTAGGGTTTCACAATATGATAACGCAATTTATTTAAAATCTGATGAAGAATAATTTTTTTTTATTTCTGGCCAGTGGAATGTTGAAAATTCAAAGAATCTAATAGTTCACCAGCAATTCATATGCCTTGCTTAGATTCGATCGAATTTTCTGGAGATATTCATTTGGTATGTTTTATTTTGTTGTACGGCATATCAGTTTCAGTGGGTTATTCAATACCTACAAGAATTTTAGGATAGATTCGTATGATTAGAATATCTTTAGATCAGGTTTCATTGACATATTTTTGTAAAGAGGGTTTTTGTCGAGAGTCAGATGTATTGCTGGTAAAATAATTTTTTAAATGTATTTCTGGTAATATTTTTTAAAAATGTATTGCTGGCAATATATATATATTTTAAAAATGTATTTCAAATAATATTTTGTTTAAATGTAGTGATGGCAATATTTTTTTTAAATGCGTTGCTGGTAATATATTTTTAAATGTATTGCTGGTAATATTTTCTAAATCTATTGCGGATAATATTTTCTTTCCAAAATATGTATTGCTGGTAATATTTTTTAAATGCATTGCTGGTAATATTTTTTTTCGCAAAAAATGTATTGTTGGTATTTTATTATAAAAATCTATTTTTATACTTTAATATCAGTTTGGGAGCTAATTATTTTCCTATTGCCAGGACTCTAACAGGGTCTATTACCCTGGGTCAGGGTGGATGTATGAACAACGACAGCTAAGAAGTGGTTCTACGCTCCTAAAAACCTCTCGATCAAAGGCCTTGCTGCCGGTTGTAGATTGTCGTCATACCCAGGACGAGGAAATGTTCGTACAGAGATGAATAAAATTTGGTAAATACTTAAATGAGGAACAACTACAACAGAGGTCTTCCAATGATCTTTATTGGTTTTCTATGATGACGCTTATAGGAAACAGATGAAAAGGGACAAAGAATGCAATGGAGAAAGAGTAATGCAAATGCAGAAGGATATATTTTATAGATTATGCAAAGACCTATTTGAAGGAAGCTTTAGTCAGTTATGTGATATACGCGTGATACACGCTTTGGCGATCATGTATCTTCCGATACATGACTGACGAGACAGATTTTTCCCGCAGTAGGTTGCCATTACTTTCTGCAGTACATAGAACCCGGTCTGTCCTGCTATTTACCCATAGCTGAGGGGAGAAGAAGAGGATTCCTACCTTTCCCAAGAGTATTAGCATGTAAGTGAATGTAATGGATTCGACTGGAATTCGAACTCGGCTCTCCGATTTCTCAATCCGAGGTGTAAGAAAACAATTTACTTCAGTACAGAAGAATGTTAAATTCAAAATACTACATTTTCACAAAATGCAAAAGATCACATGACATAATGCAGACAATTCTTCTGTTCATCATGACTTATTAAGGATTCTATATGGAATTCATCTACAAAGTGCTGGTTAATACTTTAAACTAAATCTGATGACGAGGCCTCGATTGTGGGACTGGGGGAGTGTGGAGTTACTCTTTGACTGTCATTACTTTCAGGTTCATCCAGAGTGGTAGTACCTGTTGGGGTTGTTCTTGATAAGACAAACTTTTTATATGCAAGCTATTGGAAAATCAAGTATCTTTCGATACAAAACTGGCGGGGGGAGAAGAAAAGGATTCCTACCTTTCCCACGGGTATTAGCACGTAAATGAATGTAATGGATTCGACTGGAATTCGAACTCGGCTCTCTGATTCCTCAATCCAAGCCGCTATCCATTATTCTACTGTGCCTTCCATCGATTAAGAAAATATGTTACAATAATTCAGATCTTATACTGGGAACAAATATATGTCTGAATATGTCTGTTCACTGAACTTATTCAATCTTTACAGAGAGAATTAGAAGCCCTACCAGAATCCATTACCGGCGATAACAATCTTAGCAACATATGATATGCCGATGATAATATACATAGAAAGGAAATTGGGCATCTCGAGGTGGTGTAATTGTTAGGAAGCTTGTTTCGCTAGAACTATTACGACTGAGTAGTGAATTTGATCCTTACTGGGTGCCCCATATTTTTGGCCTAGTGCCACATCTGAGCTACGCTTGGAAAATCACTATATAGAAAGGAAACGATTGCAAATCCTACAGAAAAAAAAACACTTTATACTTTACCTTGACTTTTCGGTTAACCGGATGTACATTTTATGAGCGTTCTTAAATCTAAAAATTCTGAATAACAAATGGCATTTTTAATGGGTTGTTAGGAAACTTCATATCTATTTTTAAGGGAAACTGAAACGCAAAACAAAATTATGCCATTAAATATTTATTCCATTAAATATGAATCATTTTGTTGCACAAACTTTCTCCATTTTTCCTTCAACTTAAACATTCCATCTTCTCAGATTTCCGGTGTTTTTATCGGAAAAGAACTCATTCAGGTAGTTTTTTTTTATGTCATCCAAAGTATTAAAATTTATAACATTGAAATTATTCTGTAAGGATCTGAATAAATGAAGATCCGAAGGAGCCATATCTGGTGAATTTGGCGGGTGGGCTAACACATTCCAGCCAAGATGTAACAATTTTTGCCGGGTCACCAAAGAAACGTGAGGTTTGGCACTATCCTGATGCAACACAACATCTTTCTTGTTTGCTAATTCTGGGCGTTTTTCTTGAATTGCTGCCTTTAATTCGTCCAATTGCGAGCAGTAATTTACAGAATCAATTGACTGGTTATTTAGTAGAAGCTCATAGTACAGGATTTCTTTCCAATTCCACCAGATGCACAGCATGACTTTCTCAGGATGAAAACCTGCTTTTTCAGGTGGCTAAAGTTGAATCATGTCGCTTACCCCAGGATCTTTTTCGATGAACATTGTTTTAAATGATCCATTTCTCATCAACCGTCACAATCTGCTTAAAAATATGTATTTTCATTGCGTTTATACAGCAAATTACAGATGAAATGCGATCCAAAAGATTCTTTTCACTCAGATCAAGTGGTACCCGAACATCGTATCGTTTTTAGCGCCCAAGTGTCACTAAGTGCTCATGGAAGGTGGGTTTTGATAAATTTAGTGTTACTCTCAATTACTGCGTTGGGTAATACGAGTTATTCTCAATGAATTTCTTGATTTGGTTGTCATATTTAGTGGGGAGGTGAGTCTGCCTGAACGTTCTTCATAAATAAGGCTACAATCACCAATTTGAAACTTAGCGAACCACTTTCGTACAGTGCTGTCAGCTAAATCACCTTCACCGTACACAGAACATATCTTTTTGTTGCTTGCCAGGCATTTTTGTCTTTACGGTAAAAAAAAAGCATCAAGTGTCTAAAATGCACCTTATAATTTTCCATTTTCATAGGGAGGCAAAATTGTCATGAATTAAGTAATTTTAAACTTTCTTTCTCAAGAGATAGTTTGAAGTGTGTTGAAGTCGGGAATATAAGCAGATTATATCTGTCGATAAATTTGACGTGTTGGACCATGAACGACTAAAAATCGGTATGAAACTTTCAGACAACCCAATAGTTCTGCATATAAATACTTGTTGCATGTGGCCTGATGAAGCCCATCTGAGGACAAAACACGTCGGCTAAGTTAAATTTTCATATTGTCTTTGTAAAGATATATTTTTTAGTTATATCTGAATTTCTACATCCGTAACACACACACACACACACACACACACACACACACATATATATATATATATATATATATATATATATATATATATATATAGTGTGTGTGTGTGCCTGATGATTGCAAAACCAAGAGACCCAGAGTTATAAACTCATATATATATATATATATATATATATATATATATATATATATATATATATATATATAAGCAAGTTAGCCCAAGTATAAAGAAGAGGTTGCAAATATTATTTCATTTCATTACTTTTTATTTTTTAATAAATTGACTTACTGAAGAGTAAAACTGACAGCAAAAATGCAATGTTGATAGTGTCTCTATCTATAAATGCACAGTTTCTGAAATTGAACACTCCTCCAAGACATAAATTGTAAATTAATTCTTTCTTTATTTCGTTCTTTCTTTCTTCACTGTCTCTTCATATCTATCTATCTATCTATCTATCTATCTATCTATCTATCTATCTATCTATCTATCTATTTTACTTCAAACATTATTATTTTGGATACTCGTATTTGAAATAGATGCCCCATTTTTTACTCTTACGTTAAAAAATGTTTCTTCCATCTTTCAGTCTGCACATTTAAGAAATCCTTGTAAAGAAAATATGATCTCCGACAAGTCTCTAGGCATAATACATACTGTTTAAAACAAAAGTATTTTCATTACAATAATGTTTGAAGTAATAAACATGCCAGATGAAGAATAAATCCATATATGAAAGTGGCACACTGAATACAGTCTATTATTACTATTTTAGAAATAGATATTATTCACTGAAACGGACACAATGTATGTATATATCTACATACATATATCTATGTATGTGGGTGTGATTATATGTACAAGGTCTATTAAAAAGTACCGGGAATGTTGCTATGGTAACACAGCTGATGTACACAGAATGAAGCCGTTTGATACGGATTGATCTTGGACTCTGTCACGCATACATACAAAGTAATAACGTTCTCGCGAACTTTCGTTGTTTATAAAAATGTTTGAAAAAAAGTGTGGAGAATGTCGTCGTCTCATCACATCACAAATGTTACAACTGTGATTATGGCTTTGCAGCATATTTTAGCCAAGGACAACTTTCCCCAGGTCCGACAACCATCATATTCCTTAGATCTCGCCCCTTGCGACGTTTTCCTCTTCAAAAATCAAATCCCACTTGAATGCAACAGGATTTCAAGATGTCGAGCTGCTCACTACCTCCAAAATTCCAATCACCCGAAGAAGGCTTGAGCGTACAACGGCCAAAACGTTGTGTATATGGCTATGAAGATGAGAATAAGAGTCCGAATAATGCAAGTAATCATAATACCTCATCTAGATATAAATTTCTGCTTTTTCTCAAGAACTACTAGCGTGTGGAAGAAGTTCCTGCGTTAGTACTCCCCTGAACGCTACAGTCTTGACTTTTTCAAGTCGTGTCAATCTTCATCCTCATCATCTTCAATTCATTCTATACGCCTCACTCAGTAATCTTGAGCGGTTGTTGAGCTTTGTAATTGGTGAATTGTGGTATGTAAAAAAAAAACCCCAAAACACTACTGTTCTTGTGTTTCAAGACATCGAATCCGCTGACAGAAATTCCAAATTGACATTTGCAAATATTCATAATCTGCCAGCTTGGAAATCAGTCTATTATTAAAAACAAATAGGGAAAGGCACTATCAATGCTGCACGCGGTCTTCAAGTCTCTTTCTCGCGATATCCGACGAGAATTCGCTATTTTTATGAGAGCACAAATATTAACAGTAATAAGCCAACGGCGTTCATTCCGTTATGAATCCACGGGTTTCTTTCGGTGAAACAATGATTTCTTTGGGGGTGGGTGTTTTTTTTTACCTTGCTTAATCATTTTTATTAAATTGTTACCGATAACTGGAACAATCGTCGAAGGACAGAAACAATGAACTATATTAAATATTTTATTAAATAGAGCGCTTATTTAATAATACATCCATTTGCTTCAAGTCACTGAAACTTGTAGCTATTAGCGAGGAACATTTCTTTCAAACTTGTGCGCTGGCGTTACAGAATCAAAAACAAAGAACTGTACTGGATAACTGAAAGCCCATCACTTGCTGACTTCCAACAGTAGCAACTAAAAACGGGCAGCCCATGTAACTCGAAAGGAAAAAACAGTATAATCAAGATGTTTACCTTCCGCAGTACTTCAAGATGACCCCTTTTGGAAAGAGCGATAGGTAGCACTGGCTGCCCGTTCAATGAATGCCGAATGTTTCCTTATAAGGAAAAGGTTAATATTATCATAATAATCATATTATTTTTAAAACATGTCCCTTGAATCTGTCTCTTGTCCTCACTCTATGTACATAGACTGTAGACATCGATATAGATGTTCTGTCGATTAGACATGAGTTCCAAATGTATACTTATACACAAATATAAAAACACTTATAATTATTTATAAATGTAACTATATTCTCTCCTTGCATTATCTCTTCTTCTTCCTCTTCTTCTTCTTCTTCTTCTTCTTCTTCTATAGAACATTTTATGCTATAAGTAATACTTATTTCAAATCAGATTAAGTTGGTTTTAAATTTTCTAATTTACATCAAATAACGTTTCAGAAATACACTTTTTATTTTTTAAACGGAAAATTGAATTTTGTTTACAAGTGTCTAAAAATGACTGATGTTTTTACGGAAAAAAAAATGTAAGTCTATTTCAATTAATATAATTTCTTCTCTTCTTTACACCAAAGTATTTTGCTTACCTGATATATTAAATTTATTCCTTAAGCTTTCAGTTAAAGCTAAATTGAAAGCTTCAATGAAGCGTTTTCATTTTATTCATTTAAAACATTAGGTATACCTAATTCGTGGAGATAGCTATTTAAAAGTAACAAATAAATATCAATAAATATAATGCTTATTGTCCGTTTCCGATTATGCCTTTCTGGTCTGGTGGCTAGCCATTCCCTGTCGTAGATAACTGCTCAAACACATTTATGTTTATTCAGAACCAACCTGTGGTTTATACAGTGACTCTGTTGAGCGAACCTTCCAGTTTCTGGGAGGGAACGCATAATCTGGTGTGATCTACAGTTTGATCAAGATCAGTACGATCAAGGTGCCTGTCATGCGGAAGGGATACTCGCGGGAAAGCAATTCTATCCACCGTGGAAAGTGTAATTTATTAATGACTAGCAGTAGAGCCCGGCGTTGCCCGGGGATGTAACAGTAAGAGATAGATCAAGTATCGACCATCATAAAGACTGAAAAATAAAATTGACAAAGATTATTGTTTAAGGTTGACGGACACGCATGTCTTAATTAGTTTTTTTTTTTTTTTTACGAATTGGTCAAACTGAAATAAAAACATTGTTTTCAATCGTTATGAGTCTACCGATTGAGTAGAATTTTATTATAAATAATTGCCTTGTAAATGAAATTTTTAAAGCATTCTGAATGTAAAAAATAAAGAAAAAAGTGTGCAAGACAATAAGAAACACTACCTGCCAAAAAAAGTGAAGTTTTGTTGAAATCGGTTGAAAAATGTAGAAAATCCGATCCCATATATAAACGAACACACACACACATACACACACAATCTGGGTTTTATAATAAGTATAACTCAATATGAGTTGTCTCTCTCTCATTCCGCGAAAGCGATGCCTCTTAATCGTGTTTTCAAATTGATTTCGTACAAAAACAATTGTATTTTTCTAATTTTTGGCGCTGTCAGAACCACCGCAAGGTAATTTTACGTAGTCCTCGGACGTTTTGTTGAAATCGGTTGAAAAATGTAGGAAATCCGATCCAATATATAAACGTACACACACACACGCGCACACACACAACCTGGGTTTTATAATAAGTATGATTTTGATTAAAAGCAGCTGGATAGAATTATCTACAGTAACAGACAAGCGACATTCATTCAAATCACATCCACATTCAATGCAGGAGAAACAGACACATATCCAGCTTTTCATTTCAGCGTTATTTCACGTCCACGGGATATGGGAGCAAATGACCCATCAGAGTATTATTATTATTAACACCACAACGCCTAGTTGGGAATTTCTGTCTTTTTCTCCCTCCCACTATTTTCTTGAATCAGGGAAGGTGTTTAGCATGCGGTCTGGCTCAAATGTCGTGGGAAGCAGACGTCAGTGGGGACTATCCATTTTCGTAAACCCAGGTTTAATGATTGTATTCTCGTATTGTCTGGGATTATAGACAAGCAACAATCGCTCAAATCCCACCGACATGCAAAAGATATCAGAAGCACTTCCGTTCACCGTTCTTTCGCTTTCGTGGGATATGGAAGCGGATGACGCATGTGGTTGCTATTGTTAACACCACGGCACCGAGGACAATTGCATATTTGGCCCTGATAGTTTGTCAACAAGTGGTGTGACCCAATAACGCATAGTTCCAGTTGTTTTTATGAAGAATATTCACTCGCAGAGGCCGCGTAGCCCAGCATCTTTCCAGAAGTCTTTTGATCACTTGTTTAATCGATGTTTTCTGTTGTACTTCCGGCTTTACACTATATTAGTCATATAATCCATAATGTTCGGCACGTCAGTATAGGTATTTAGGTATTTCCAACTGAGACGAGATGTGATACAATGTCGGGTTTAGTGTGGCGAACCTGAGCGCGTACACCCGGGCCAAGGGTAAAAAATGTATGTTTGCGCTGACATCGGTATGACTATCGATCCCCGTCTCTAGCACATGAGTGGACACAGCCGCAGGTAGCTGTTCTCAGGACCTGTTACTTCAGTATTTTGTTTTTCTCAGTTGCGTCTCCGTTGGGTACGTCAGTGTATTATAATTTTAATTCGTGTCGTATAATATATCATATAAATATATCTACTGAATGAGTTACCCACATCGGTTAGTTGTTAATATCAGTTTTGTTTGGAAAGCATTAAAAATCTCTCATACATAGATGCCCTATCAAGCGGCATTCAAGCTAACTCCTTCGGATTGTTCTTCATTGGGCCTTCATCACAATAGGTAGAGAAGAGTAGATGCGATAGGCAACAATAAACTACAGAACTCAAAATTAATCGCTGTATTTAAGTATTGCATTACTATTCAAGCATACCTTTTAAAAGTTCGACGATAATTCTGCCGCCACCTAATTTAAAGACAATTTGATGTACGTAGGTCCTTACTTGTACGAATAATTACTTTTATTTCATGGGCGACTTTCGCTGGATTTTGTAATTAATTTTAATTATTCACAAATTTATTTCCAAGTTATAAAAATTGTATCCGTACAAAAAATTTGTCCCAAAAAATCACGTAAAAATAGCCGAAAATAATCACAGTAATGAAAATTTAGGAATCCAAAATTTCAGAATTGCGGGTCTGGATCCTGTTTTTAATTTGCTCTTGAAGTCGGCCAGATTCTAAAATGCTATGATATGTTGAGTCAAGTTGAAAACACGGATAATACACGGCCTTGTATAGTGTTGTAACCTATGGAAGGTTACTGAATAGAATAATCACACGAAGTTTGGTAACGAACGATAATACTTGGTACAAGAACAACACATATAAGATTCAGCAGCGGCGCGTAGAAGTAGCAATCAAGTGAGTCAAGTGAATTCCACAATGAATTTCCAACTGCAGGATGTCTACCAATCGCCTCACGCAGTCAGATGTGGCACAAAGCCGAGTTTAATATGGGGTATCTGAGCCCGTAGGCTCGGCCAAAAATTCCACGCAAACCCCGTATAAAATGGGGTCAGGTAGCTGTTTCCCCAGACGTGAATCTGCCCTTCGACATGGCCTTGTCTGGGGATCCTCTCTGCCCGGAGGCAGAGACTTTGACCAGCACAGCTGGAGATGAATCTCCATCTGCAGACCAATATACAGTATTTACTACTGTATTTATGTGAATAGGGACATACCCATGATCGTCCGTAGGTATGCTACAACACATACAAGAAATTCGTCGCAAAAAATCGCCGAAAATAATCGCAGTAAAGAAAACTTCGGAATCCAAAATTTCACGATTGCGGGTTTCCGATATGTTTTTAATTTGCCCAAGGAGTCGGCATGATTCCAAAATGGTATGATATGTTGGACTACAGCATCTAGGAGTAAAGTTGAAAGAGTTTGACTCACTGACTCTTGCATGTATTTATAGAAATGAAATGGAATTAAATTTTGTAATAGTTGAAAAACTTCTTTTCTTTTTTTTTTGGTTCATAAACTTCGTGTTTTAGTGTCAGGAATTGTGTCGAAATGGCGTCCGTTTTGGTTCCATGTTGTTGCGACTTTTGGCACGAAAGATGTATCTCGAAAGACTTGTCTGACAATTCCCATTTTGTCTTCTTTTCAACAATGGATTTTAAGTGCACAAAACAGTGGAACACGAACTGCACATGCGCTGTCGATATCCGCATGCGTTTTCCCCTTTTCTTCTTTTATTAATGCATCACACGCACCTGTCGAGAACGTGCATCAAATGAGCACACACATTGGAATCGAGGCCTGCTTTGTGGCTGAGATAGTTGCCTATTTCTCATCGGTCTCAGGAGACCAACTAAAGATCAAGTTTTTGAAATTTGATTTTTATGTTAGTCGAGTCCTTTCCAACTGAAATATTGGAAAAGTACAATCTTCCTGATTTTTTTTACGTTTCTCTCTTTGTGTTTCAAATAGACGAGTTGAGGAAACCTATGTACCCTGACCACCAATTTGATTAAATACTCAGAAAATTTAATCCCACCACTTAATTAGAGCAGCGAGCATTTTACTCATGGACATGAAAAAAGAATTTTAACAGATTTCCAGAGACTCCCATTATTCCAACTATACTTTTATTCCAACCACCGCGTTTCTAGCCAACATCTATTTTATATATTTAAAAGTCCATTCGTCCTTGTTTTGAATAAAGCTGTCACATCTAGGCTGGTGCTCCTACTGTGTATTTAGAGATTCTTGATGAAGCCCAAAGATGAATCTGCAATGTTATTGGTGCTGACCTGGCAACTCGTTTTCCATCAGTTTCCCACCGCCGTAATATAGTTTCTCTGTGCCATTTTCTATAAATTATTTCATGGTAATTGTTCTGATAAACTTTCAGCTATGGTGCCGAGACTTTAGGAATTTAAGCGCACTACTAGACTGGCGTCGATGTCTCAGCATTTTCCAGCTGAAATGATCAGATGTAAGTTCTATGTTAGCAGTTTCTTCTCTCGCACTTCTTGCTTATAGAACTCTCTTCTAGCTTCTATTTCCAGTCAACTTTGATCTTCAAAATTGTAAATGCAATGTTAATCGTTATCTACTGTCTTTTAAATTCTTCTTTTAATGTTTTCTCTCCTTAAAAGTTCTTTTTTTGTCTTATATTCTCTTAGACTGAGTAACCCTTTGCGTTAAGTGCATTTAGTTTTGTGCCTGGATAAGTTAAGCTTTCTATATATCTAGCAGCTAGATAGTAAAACAAACTCCTTCAGTGGGTTTGATAGTCACTTAGTACTTCATTACACATGCCTTAGGCCAGACTAGGCCAAGCCCTTTGTAAATATCTGATTGGACGCCGTACGTAGAACTGAGGGGAAGAACGTTTTCTTACTGACGTTTCCTAGTGTAGTAAATTCGATCCTACCTGGGTTCACTTGAATATAATGACGTTGATCCAGACTATACTCTATATAAATATTTATACACACACACACACACACACACACACACAATACCATAACTGAATTTATATACCAAGCACTTGACAATAACGGAGAAGCTCGAACCGTAGCTTTAGATATCTCTAAAGCGTTTGATAGGGTCTGGCCCGCCGGCCTTCTTCGTAAGCTTCAGGGATGCGGCATAACAGGACGATTATTTGACCTCATAAAATAATTCCTGTCAAACCGTGAAATGAAGGTCGTCCTAAACTGGATCTCATCCAGTTCCTTTCATACGAACGCTGGTGTTCTCCAAGGCACCATTCTGGGCGCTACACTATTTCTGATCTTGATCAACGATCTTCCTGATGTCATCAACTCCCAAGTTGACGTCTACGCTGACGACATTAATATTTACCCCTGCCTTAATAGTAGATCGTTGACAAAACTAACCGAGAAGGTGTTCCAATCTGTGGTTGATTGAGGCAGGAAATGTCTTGCAAACTTTAATTCTTCTAGAACGAAACTGCTCTCAGTTACCCACCATAGAGAACCCTCCCTGCCTCCCATCAAGATGGCTGATGCCAAACTCCACGAGAGCGCCTCTCTTCGCCTGTTTGGTCTCACGCTGTCCACTGATCTGAAGTGGAACAACTGCATTGAATCTATAGCTTCATCTACCGCGAAGAAAGTTGGTTCTTTGTGTCGTGCCAGAAGGTTTTTCTCGCCGGAATCCATCCTTCAAATCTACAAATCAACCATTCGTCCTTGCATGGAATACTGCTGCCATATATGGTCTGGTGCTTCCGCTGTTCATCTCGAGGTCCTATACGAAATCCAGATCGTGATTGGTCCTGATCTGGCATCCCTATTTTTACTGGTTCCCAAACTGCACGAATTTCAACGTGCTACCAGGTTGGCATCTCGGTCCCACCCTATCAGTGTCGAAACGGTTAAATGTCTTCTACTCCAAATTCTTCTTATCTCGCACCTCCCGTCGTTGGAAGTACCTTCCTATCACTTGCTTCCTGATAGCTATAATCTTCAAATATTCAAGTGTAATGTCAATCGACATCTTCGGATACCGTGACCGTGATCCCTGTCCTTCTCTTTATCCTTTTCTCAAACACCCCTTCTTAATTTTCTTCTCACTCTCTGTAACCCCTTGCGTGCTAGTGGCACTCCCGCCTTGCTTGGGGTGAAATGCTTAAAAACACATACACAAACACACACACGCATGCGCAGACACGCCTAGAACCGGACCATTAATAAAGGTTTATGCCATAATATTACTATAATTATAATGATAAATATTATACTGTTCAAATATTATCCCAATATTAGCCCGAATCCGTATCATATGTGAAAATGTGATCTTTATGAAATATTTATGTTGCTGTAGATCATCTTTAAGATCGAATGTATTTGGTGTTGTTGCGACACTAACGTAAAGATGGCGATGTATCAGCTGTGCATTAGTTGTTCAAACTAAACAATTCTAGCAGATATACGAGTCAGAAGGGATGCCAATCATCCATTTTATTAAAATATGCTGAATCTTCTCTTTTCTTCCTTGTTCTCTCTCTGCTTTTCGCTTTTATAACAGCTGAAAACTGACTCGAACGGTATATAACACCAACCATGCGAGTGTATGGCCAACCATCGACTGGAAACAACTTGGTTTCCACAAGTTAAATAAATGTCCGAAGTACTTTGGAGCTATGGATAGCGGCTCGGATTGAGGAATCGCAGGGCCGAGTTCGAATTTCATTGCATTTTGAAAGGTATGAATCTATCACTTCCACGATAGACTGGGGCCTATAGCTTTTCTAAATGAAGAACTAATCTATTGCCTTGTTGGTCTTGACTTTTCTGAGCGGAGAGACGGGATTAATATCAACATTCCTGTGTAAAAGAAACCGACTAGCTATTACCCTACTTTGCCTTGAATGTCCCCATGAAGCACAATTTTGAGATGGAGGGGGAGTAATAACGCAAAATTCGCTAACTGAATGAATGATGATAATGAAAGAAAAAGCAACAGTATACATCAAAAGCAAGAAAATAAGAAGTAACTTTACGATCCTCGTTTAGCATATCATCAAAACAAGATGACCGAATCTGACGTGCCAAAGAAATGTAAGTCTGGCAATGAATACCCCGTCCAGAAATTTAAACAGTTGTAGGATAATAAGATTACCTTCAACAATTAACATCCTTCGAAATATGTCATAAATACAAAAATTAATGTTAAACTAAAAGAAAATAGAATCCATGGTCATCAGTAAAATGATGAGCCCGAAATGCGATTTGCAGGTTTAAATATCTGGGAAGCGTTCTGACAGAGGACGGTAAATGCGACACTGAGATCCATTGACGTATTGGGATGGCCAAGGACACATCCCCAAAGCTGGGCAGATTATTGCGAGACAGGAGGATTTCTTTGGTAACAAAAAAAAAAAAAAATAATGAGCTGTCAGATGACATCTGTCCTTCTTTACGACAGCGAATGTTGGATGATTTCCTCAAAGATGAAGAAGGCACTCGAGGCGACGGAGATGTCGTTCTACAGAAGGATGATGAGGATATCCTAGACCGAGCGTGTGAGCAACGATGAGGTCTTAGAGAGGTTGCAAACAAGGAGAAAGCTTATACTTAACACCAGGAAGAAGCAGCTGAAGTTTCTGGGGCACATAATGAGGAAGGAGGGCCTGGAGAATCTGATACTCACGGGTCGAATAGAAGGAATGCGAGACAAGGGAAAATAACACGTGAAATACCTAGTGGCAAGTGGATGCCAGAACGTGGTCTAGGGGAGGTGGCAGAGGAAAGGAACTTGTTGAGAGCAGCAACGGATAGAGGGAGGTGGAGAGCCATGATCGTCTACGTCATGAAAGGACACGGCACATAGAAAGAAAAGAACTGAGACAAGTTTAATCTCTAAAGTGTTGAGGCAAATGAGATTTGTGGACACTTGTTATCTATTGGCCTCAAGTCGTAATCATAAGACATCTGGTGCGAAATTTCAAATTCATGAAATAACTTTTAGAATACGATTAATTTTCACGTGTGTTGATAATAAATATCCATTATATCCTACAATATTATCTTCACCTTATCTTCTGATTATCTTCGTCATCTTTTCTTATTCCGTTCTCTATTCATATATTCTTTTAAATGCGATAAAAACGTGAAAAGTAAATAAAAAAATAAATATTTTTTAATGCGCCCTCTCTTCTATCTTTCTTTTGCTCTATCTTTCCATAAGCCATTTTAATGTATAGTAATTTACATTCCTACCTGATTTTTATTTTTATTGATGACTTAATATCAAGTAACTAAGCTTGTCGTTCTCCGTCTTTCTGTAGTCACCATCTCTTCTTACCCCCCCCTCTCTCTCTCTCTCTCTCTCTATATATATATATATATATATATATATATATATATATATATAGAGAGAGAGAGAGAGAGAGAGAGAGGTTTATGTTTATTAAGAAAAATAGAATAATTTATAATAAATATGAGGTGTCGTGCATATTTCTTTCTAAATAATAAACTTAATAGCAAAACCAACGAGAGCAATGGATTTAAGACCAATGTCCATCCCCCGTATGTTGAGGAACTCAATAACTTCGAATCGGAGTTAATTGGCATTATTAAAAAAATAAAATATAGGAAGATAAAGAATAATAACGTGCAACAACAAATTACTAAGGATATAAAAGAAATAAAGGAAGCCAAGAATATCTACGTAAAAGCTGATAAATCTAAATTCTTATATAAAATGAGCCCCAATAATTACAAAAAATATTACATAAAGAGGTAATAAAACATTATATAAAAGCTCCAAATGACATAGAAACTAAAATTAACAATGAGGCTAGTATCTTAATTAATAAATTTGGATTAGGTAATCGGGTTGAGAAAATAAACCTAAACACTTGCTTTATCACCATAAAAGATCATAAAAGTAATTTTATTAATTACCCTGAATATACACTTATAAACCCTACCAAGACAGAATTAGGTAAAATAAGTAAAATAATTCTGCAGGATATATGTAAATCCCTTAAGACTTTCCTTAATATTAACCAATGGCAATCTACTAAGGATTGCATTAAATGGTTTGAAAATTATAACAAAAATAAAAAGTGCTCATTCATTAGGTATGATATTAAGGAATACTATCCATCTATTTCAGAGCAAACCCTAAATGAAGCCCTCAGTTTATCCAAAGAATACATCCAAATTTCTGATGATAAAATAAACCTAATTAGACATTGTAGAAAAACATTGCTATTCCATGATAATACTTTATGGATAAAAAAAGATATTAACAGTTTTGACAACCCTATGGGAGCGTATGATGGAGCAGAGGTGTGCGAAATAGTAGGGTGCCTGCTGCTCCATAGGCTTAATGAATATATAGACTTTAATAACCATGGGTTGTACCGCGACGACGGTTTAATCATAGTGGACAATAGTAACCCTAAAAAATGTGACACTATCCGTAAAAAACTGCACTGGTTTTTTAAAAAATTCGGATTCAATCTCGATATAGAAACTAATTTGAAAATCACCAACTATCTAGATATTACGTTGAATTTACAAAATGGCACAATATCCCCGTATAAAAAAGAAAACCAAGAACCCCAATATTTAAACATAAAATCTAACCACCCAGCCCATATCATAAGGCATATTCCAAAAAATATTGGGTATAGACTTTCTACTAATTCCTCCAATAGGGACATTTTTGAGGCCAATAAAACAAGTTATGAAGAAGCCCTATTTAAGAGTGGACATAAAAATAAATTAGAATATATTAATATAAATAACCACAACAGTAATCAGAATAAACGTAATATTAGGCAAAGAAAGATTTTGTGGTTCAACCCCCCCTTTTAATTTAGCGGTAAAAACAAAAATTGGCAAGATATTTTTTTATTTATTAGAGCAACATTTCCCCCAAAAAACTGAGTTACATAAAATATTCAACAAAAACAATGTAAAACTTAGTTATTGTTGCATGCCGAACGTAGGGCCTATAATAAATGGATTGAATAAGAAAAAAAACTAGGAATAATCCACGCAGTAATCCTCCTACTTGTAATTGTAGAAACAAAAACATCTGTTCATTACAGGGAAAATGTCAGCAAGAATTGAAGTGAAAATTTACAAAAATAGCGAGGATACCGACCCTAAAACATACATAGGTGCTACTCAGGATAAATTTAAAAAAAGATATTATAACCACATGAGTAGTTTTAAAAAAGAAAAAATTAAACATAGCACCACGCTATCTACTTATGTATGGAAAACCAAACAAGATAATATAGACCCCATCCTTAAATGGGAAATATTAAAAAAAAAATGCCCCAAATATAAAGCAGGTCATAAATTTTGTAAATTATGTGCAGAGGAGAAATTAGCCATAGCTTTATATGATCAACCTAACCAACTATTAAACTCCAAAACTAAAATCCTTAACGTATGAAAAATCTTGGCTACTAAATTAGACGTTTTCTCGATTATTGTCATTCCACCTTAATGTTCGCGTTTTTTTTTGTTTTTTTCCCCCCTCCCCACTTTTGTTCAATAAATATTTACCCCCCCCATACCCACTTAGGTGTTTGTATTTGTGGTTCTTTGGTCACGTGGTATAATTTTAACTGTCGCCTATAAATATGCGTTTCTCTTTGCCTCGTTAGCCATTCTTTCCCTGACGATCCGTTTAGGTGAAACCTGGGTAGGTTTGTCTGGCTCACTAGGTTTATCTATCTATCTATCTATCTATCTATCTATCTATCTATATATATATATATATATATATATATATATATATATATATATATATGTACAAGGGGTTACTGAAAATTTATTGGCCAGACCAAAAAGCCTACGATTTAAGTCTGATGCTTTGTCCAAATTTCGGAGGGTGGATGGTTCAGGGTATTTTTCCGCACCCCCTTATTTTTAATTAATTGTCTTGATTCTTTTTTTGTTTCTTTTTCGTTTACTTACCTACCAACTTCCATTTTTTTACGCTCACTTTTAGCCCAACCCCGTCGTTTTCAAAATTCCTTCCCGAAGTCATAACTGATCCTATCTCAGAAAGATCACGATTCGTACAGATACTACACTTTGATCTTAGGCGGAAAAGCCTTAATCCTTTCAAAGTATGCCTCTTGGGACCTTACATATCAACCCCGGTGTCCCATATTTCAAAACATTCTGCAAACTCTTGTTTTAGGGAATAGCTTCCACGACACGTTCTCCTTAATCCCGTCTGTGGCCTTACAAAGGTGATGGTTGGTCTAGGAAAAGACAGAGGTCATAGGCAGTGTGGCATGTATTGTAGGAATGCTGACAAACCTGTTTGGTGATATGTTTTTTTGTTTTCTTAAAAAAAAAAACCTATATGGTCAGTGTGCATTGAAATGGCGTATAGGTAGCGACTGAACAATTCTACAAGAAAGTTTCTTTATAAATTGTAATATTTGAATTTAGTGGTTGCGAAGTTACATCAAAGCCACGCAACCAATTCTACAGATGTTTCGAATAGCGTAATTCCTTTCCGAAAAAAAAACTCGTATAACCATTAAGTTTTCGAAAAATGTATTTCGTTTTTATTTTATTTACAATCATCGAAATAACTTATTATCAATTATAGATTTAACGCCATATTAATTACTTAATTTTCTCAACAGTCTTTGCTTGCTATTCCAGCATTCACATCGAGAGAATCGGAGAGGTCAAAGAGTTTACTTTAATAACAGACTTTCTGTTTGTCACTGACTCATGTATTGAAAATGTCAAATGTTAAAAGGATGACAATATTTCTCAGTGGCAGAATTATGGTAAACAATCTTTACTTCACTTGAACAGGAAATCAAATAGGAACTCGCGGACATTTTCGTAATGACAAAGATATGATGACCTGTAGATATAATGAGAGAAAGGGAGAGGCGAGGAAGAGAGAGGAAGAGGGGGAGAGGAGAGAAAGGGAGAGTAAAGGGAGAGTGAGGAGAGGGAGGGAGAGGAGGGTGAGAGATGGAGGGAGGGGGTGAATGGAGAGAGAGGGAGGGAGAGAGGAAGAGAGAGGGGGAGGAGATAGAGTGTAGGGGAGAGAAAGAGGAGGAGGGAGGAAGAGAGGGGAGGGAGTGAGGAGGAGGGAGGAAGAGAGGGGAGGGAGGAAGAGAGGGGAGGGAGTGAGGAGGAGGGAGGAAGAGAGGGGAGGGAGTGAGGAGTAGGGAGAGAGAGGAGTGAGAGAAAGGGTGAGAGATGGGGAGGGAATGAGAAAGTGGAAGGGTGGACAATAATAATGGGAGGGAATTATTTCAGGAAGACAGGCGAAAGGCGGGAGACAAGAATTTTTTAAGGGAGGCAAGAAAGGCGATAAAGCCACCAGAATGAAAGTCAATGAGAAATTTCCAGTAAAGAGAAGTAAGGGAAAGATAATAAAGGAACAGGTCTCAAGGAGACAGAAGAGGCCGATTGACATTGCATTTAAATTTTTGAAAATTGTAGTTAACTGGGAAGCAAGAAATCATAAGTAATATCCACAGGTGAGAAGTGTGAGAAAACAAATTGTTAAAGTAGAAGTGGCGGTTGCATCGAGATAGTTCAACAGTAAAATGATTAGACCTAGTTGTCAATCTCATAGCATCCTTAAATAAATGCAATCGCGGGAAAAAAAGCTCATCAGAACCGTTGACTTGAAAGTATCTGTAGAAAAGACAGAGGGAAACCACGTCGCATTAGTGAGAAAGGGACTGAAGTTGAGATGCCAGATCAGGATCTATTATATTGCAGACAATTTTGTCAAGAATCTCGGGAATTACAGTAGGAGCACTAGACCGTACAGGGGTGCGATGGATAAATTGTCAACTAAATTATGCAAAAATGAAAATAACACTAAAATCTCATTTTAACAGATACATTTACCAAAATTACACAAAAATATCTTGAAATACTAAAGAGTAAATTTATTCAATAAAAACGCCATTAATTTCAAACTCCATCTCCAGATGACTTCGGAATCTCCTGCAACTCTTCTAGGAGGTCTTGTTTAAATACTGCTATAATCCTTGCCTTCATTTCATCTTTGCTGTTACAAGGAGTTTTATTTGTCTCTCGCTCAGACTTGGCGAAATGGAAACCATATTGTTTGGCCGGAATAGGCCGTGTGAATTAAGATGCTTGGCCAATTTGGTGTTGTTTAGAGGCTCGAGTATTTTGCCAGAAATAGGAAACAGACTGATAGGGCAATATTTTGAGGAGCCACAGTGTTCGCCGGATGTTTTAAAAAAAGGAACTACACAGTAGGTCTTTTAACAAACTGGAATACAAGAAGCAATGAGGATTTTGTCGTAATGTTTGGAGAGAACAGAAGCCATCTTAGGAGCATATTTCATTAGGACGACTGTCGGGATACCGTCAAATCTGTCTAATTTATAAATGATCGTAGAAACAAAGGACGGGGTTATGCGCCCTTCACAGAGTGAGCTTCTGTTCTAAATGGGGTGGGGAATCGGGGAGAGATACTCCAGATGAGTCTAGAGCAGAGCTGAAAGAGAATGTCCGAACAAAGCACTCAACTTTATCTTCAATAAATGTCAATACTTTAAATTGGTTGATGTGAAGAGCGACTGGGGATTTGCTTTTGTTCAGTGCACTCTGGTTTTGTACACAAACACACACACACATAATATATATATATATATATATATATATATATATATATATATATATTGTTATGGGACCTTACCCATAATTACATAATGGACTATTCCATACGTAATAAATGCTGCGCCTCAAGAGGAAGCAGGGAGTTCAGTCTGAAGTCGGGCGACCGGCTGATCGGCTGATCGGTTGAACTCTCTGCCTTCGGGCGGGGTGGAACCCGAACGAGACTACGCCGATCGGCGGAGTCTCTTTCGAGGAGCTAAACCAACCCTAAGCCCGTTTATACAGGTTCAAAGGGCATATTTTTGGAGATCCCACGTTAAACCAGCCTTGTGTCACATGATGCGCTCGTGGGAGGGTGACTAAATACCGTTCAGTCTGAAGTCTGGAATGAAGTCCGTCAGGAGTCTGTCAGTCAGTCAGAGCGAGTCAGTCAGTCGAGTCAGAGGCAGTCCGAAACAGAGTCGTGTTCAGACAATTACTACTAAACCTGATTGTTCGTACTAACACTTTCTACTATCTGTATATATTCCTGTTTTTAATATATCTGTGTTATTCCATATCCGTATTCGAGTTCTTATTTGGTTCTACCTTGGACTATCACCGTGGTACAAGGAACTGGACCATAACAGTGGCGACGAGCCCATTCGAACTCATTCGGTGGAAGAAAAAAATGTTCGCCACAGCATAACATATATATATATTAATGCATGTTTCATTAAATAATAAAGACAAGTTTTGTCTAATCATTTTAAGTAAGTTCCTTTCATATTGTCTGATAAGCTCAATAACATTATCGTTGAAAAACGATATACGTATATACGAGTTTGTCGTTACTTGAAATTTTGAAGGGCAGACATTTTTGTTTCGTCCGTGTGCTGTTTGATTTATTGAAATTGTCATCTTTGATAATGGCTTGTGTAAGCCGAAAGCTTAGATTTAAACATGTATCAGTATGGTGTTTTCCTTTCGTCTTTCAACGATAATGTGATTAAGCTTATTTACTGGGTCTATTCATTTCGAAATCCATCTTAAAAACTTCATCCTTAATTCTGAAGACCGAGCGTTATATATTTACATCATATAATTTCATGCTAGACAAAACCGACGTCTCTCCTTGAGGCCGGAACATTTTCTATGCCCGAAAAAAAAAAAAGAAAAAAAAGAAGCGAGACAGCGGCCAACCACCAAGCAGTCTCCAAACAGATTCTTAAATTAACAAACGAAATAATATTTTAAAATAGAAAAAAATAATCACAGCGAGATTGATGAATCGACTGTGATAATGAAAGAATAGCAGAGAAGATACGAGTTAAGTTTATATTAACAATTAATAAACATGGAATGATCAAGACAAGTTGTGGAAAAAGATTGATTGAAAAGTAACAGAATTTTGTGGCAAGTATTTCTTTGGTTTTACTAACTGCTATTCTTCGATTCATTCCTGTTAGACATATTCCTCCTGAAAAGGAATTTTACATTTGCGAAAGTCTCTTCTCTTTTTCATTTTAGAGTTTCATAATTTCTTCCGTTAACAATATGGCTGTCTTCAGAAGGGAGAAGAGTTCATGGGATCGAAGAGATTTTACGTAAACCAACAACAGTAAACAAGTATGGAAGAGCAGAAGGATAATTAAAGACAAGCCTATAGAAGAAATACAATGAACACGTCTCGTAATAGATAAAACGGCATAAGAGAAGCGTATTTGAAAATCGGGCATGCGCGTGCCAAAGCGACAAATGAAATCGAGATAAGTAAAAAAAAGAAATATACATGAATATATAAAAATATCTATCTATCTATCTATCTATCTATCTATCTATCTATCTATCTATCTATCTATCTATCTATCTATCTCAGTCTGTTCATATCTATCTATCTATCTATCTATCTGAAGAAAAAAAAATATTCAGAATGAAAATAAAGGAAATAAAGAAGAAAAGGGAGAATGAAATAGAGAAATGAATCAAGTGAATTAAAAAATGATGGATAAACAATAAAAAATGTAAGAACGAAAGCGAGGCGATGTTAGAGAATCTAAAAAGAAGGAAAGCAAAGAAAGAAAGAATCAAAGAAAGGAAAGAACGTAATTGAAAATATAAAAGTAAGAAAGAAATCACCGGAAGAAATAAAGAAAGGAACGAAAATGGAAAGCAAGAGACTAAAACTAGCAAAAGAGAAAGAAAAAAGAAAGAAAGAAAGAAAGAAAAAAGAAAGCAAAGGAGGAAGAGCGATAAAGATAGTTAATGGAAAGGGAGAAATGCAGAAAAAGGAAGAAAAGAACTACAAACAATGAAAGAGAAAACCAAAAGAAAGAAAGGAATGGAAAGAGATTAAAAAGTTTGAGTGAGAAAAGAAAGAAAGAAAGAAAGAAAGAAAGAAGGAAACAAAGAATAGAAATGAAAAGGAAAATGAATGAAGAAAGGAGAAAAAAAAGGAAGAAAAAATGGAAGAAAAAAATGGAGGACCTGACAATATAAAAGAATATAATCTCACAGAGCAGTGTGCGTGCTGTATCGAGCACATTGGAGTAGTAATATTTACTTTGCACAACCAGAACCACGACAACATAGCCTACAATTAAATATGAACTCATTAACAATGGAATACATGACTAACAGTATAGTCCTTGGTTTTTGACAGGCTCCCATCAGCTTATGAGTGTTTAGTGTAGAACGCAATGATATATTGAACTAAACAGAAAATACGAGACAAGTTGGCGTATACGCTAGACGCATGTGTACACGCGTGTTCGTGCTTGCGTACAACATGTTTTTTTTAGTCAACTAGTTGAGAGCAACAATGGATGGCCTTTCCATTCTTGCTACGGCGTCAATTTTCATTTATCAGACGTTTCCATGGCAATAGGAAGAGAAGAAGAAGAAGAAGAAGAAGAAGAAGAAGAAGAAGAAGAAGAAGAAGAAGAAGAAGAAGAAGAAACAAAAGAAAACGTGCCTTCTGGTTATGTTGTTAAAGGCAAGACAAACGTGGAGATGACTTCTGAAACGCTCCGCTTCTCCAAATAGCCCCAGGATAAAATATTTCTTTCTTTCTGTCTTTCTTTCTTCTAAAGCTTCATTCCCCCTTTTCTCTCCTCTTGCCAGCCCGTCGTCTTTCTCACGTTGAAAATCAAATGGTTTTCTTTAATCACCCAGATCGATAGAAAGATTCATTAGGTTCAAGTCCGTAACACAAAGCAATGGAACAAGTTGAACGGGAGATGCTCTTCTTCCGAGCGTCTTTCTATTCAATACAACGAACTTCTGTCGAAAGCAATCTTGAGAACACGAATGCTATTTGAAACTTTAGCCCACGGGCTTGCAAAGCAGGATCCTAGGCTTAGTACCAGATCGATGGTATTACTTTGCAATGGAAAATAGGTTCGCTCTTGAAGAAATAGACCCTTCTATTATTCGTAATCAGACTATTTTTAATTGAAAAAATAAACATTGATTTTCAGTAAAAAAAAAAAAAATCATGTTATTCAAAACAAGAAATTTAATATTTTCCATCAGAATATTTTAGGCTTAAAATTATTTCAATAGATTTTTTTCTGAATCTCATGAGCTTGAGTTCCAAAAACATTTCAAATACTGTTTTGGATTTGCTTATCTGCTAAAGATAAAATTTATGTTCATGGGTAAATTTATTTTTAAAATATATGTCTCATCCGTCGGCGCTCTTCGAGGTGGTGTAGTGGTTAGCGAGCTTACGCCACTTATAACCAAATAGTGAGTTCAATTCTCACCGGATCTTTCATAATTTCGACCTTGTTCCACATCTAGGGTACGCTTTAAGAAGTTCCACCGTTTGATTTTAATCATTTTATTTTGAGCTCATTTACATGTCTTTATCGCTTTTCTCTCCTATTTTCCCCCTTTCTCCGGTCTTCCTCAGTTGACTCATATTTTAAGGCTATTTTTCGGGTGTACTTTTGAATGTCAAATCTTTTCATGCGTTTTATCCCTCTTATATATCACATCTGAAAGGGGGGATTGCCTTCCCACGTTCGAAATATTCCAGTCACCTAGGTGAATGGGACGGCTTCCTATTTCGTTTGGTGTCATAGCTAAGGTTTATTCTCTCCTAGTTAGTGGCTATTATTACTGGGTCTGTCTATATTTCTGAGATCAGGTATTAGGTACATTATTTACATTCTTCGGACTATTGTCCTCATCTTTGTCGCCATATTTATTACAACATTTCGGCCGTTGTACGCCCCGGGACACATGGCATAGTGGATAAAGGCGTTGGTTAGACCCAGTGACAGGACCCAAAGCGTGTGAGTTCGATATCAGGTTAAGGCAGTGGAGAACTTTCAGAGGGAAATTAACAGGAGATAACAGATAACTGACATCCATCAAACATGGCACGTGGAACTAGAACAGTCTAACCCAGTGAGCGAAATAAAGCGTTCAGTTCGACATTTCAACCACCTGAAGAAGGCCGGAGCGTACAACGGCCGAAATGTTGTAATAAATATGGCGACAAAGATGAGGGCAGTAGTCCGAAGAATGTAAAGAATATCGATTATTACTCTTTATATATATATATTTTCAAGCACATCACACAAAGCAAGGCGGGAGTGTCACTAGCACGCAAAGGGTTACAGAGAATGAGAACAAGAGAAAAAAGGGGTCTTTTAGGAAAGGATAAAAAGATGGACAGGGTTCAAGAACAAGGCATTAGATATCGATTGACATTAAATTTAAATATTTGAAGATTATAGCTATCAGGGAAGCAAGTAAGAGGAATGCTGTTCTACTGTCAGGAAGTACGAGAGAAGAAGCTGTTGAAATAGAAGAGGCGGTTATATGTAACCGCTTCGACAGTGAATGGGTGGGACCTAGATGCCAACCTAGTAGCATGCTTAAATTGATGCAGTTTGGTTACCAGTGAAAGTAGCTCGCCACAGCAGTTGCTATGAAAATATTTGTAGAAAAGACAGAGGGAAGCCACAGCACGTCTGTGAGAAAGTGACTGTAGACGAGATGCCAGATCAGGACCTCGAATGAGTATATGGTTGGAATAATTAAAACCTTTAATCTTTAATCCTGTTCGCCAAAATATAAGTTATGGACTCAGTGTTTTGTTTATTTCATATTCATGTAGAACGAACCTTTGCATTCGCACGTGAACATGAAATAAACAAAATTCTACCTTTCATCGTTAATTCATTAATACGAAAAAATAACAAATTAGATTTTAAAATTTGCCACAAACTCACAAAAATGGTTTAATCAATTGCAATTCCCCCTCCCCTTAGCCAAAAAAGAAGGTCAGGACTAATCCTAGAATTAGGATTTACCACAGGGCCCTTAGAATATTTAGCCCAAAATACCGAGATGAAAAGTAGAAATACATTGAAAAAAACGTGTAGATTACCCACATAACTCCATCATCAACTCTAGAAAAAGAAAATACAAAATCCACAAGTCCAACAAAGTAAGCACTTCCGAGAACATAGTCACCTCCGACAGCAAAAAGACAAATTTCATAATACTAACCTCCAACGATCCATCAACAACATTTGGAAACAAAGTAATTATTTCCATGATAATAACAGATGTAGTAAGAAAAAAAAAATTCGATCCAACACCACATCAGATGCTTGGATGTATAATATAAATGGCGCGTAAGTTGGAAAAGCTAAATAGACGGAACATCTGTAAATCTAAAAGCCACATCTACGAACATAAAAGAGATGTCGGGTCAGCGGTTGATCATAGATGTCGGGTCAGCGGTTGATCAGAGATGTAGTGTCAGCGGTTGATGAGAGATGTCGGGTCAGCGGTTGATCAGAGATGTTGGGTCAGCGGTTGATCAGAGATGTAGTGTCAGCGGTTGATGAGAGATGTCGGGTCAGCGTTGATCAGAGATGTAGTATCAGCGGTTGATCAGAGATGTAGCATCAGCAGTTGATGAGAGATGTCGGGTCAGCGGTTGATCAGAGATGTAGTGTCAGCGGTTGATCAGAGATGTAGTGCCAGCGATGTCGGTTCAGCGGTTGATCACAGATGTCGGGCCAGCGGTTGATCAGGGAAGTAGTGTCAGCGGGTGATCAGAGATTTAGCGTCAGCGGTTGATCAGAGAAGTCGGATCAGCGGTTGATCAGAGATGTAGTGTTAGCGGTTGATCAGAGATGTAGTGTCAGCTGTTGATCAGAGATGTAGTGTCAGCAGTTGATCAGAGATGTCGGATCAACGGTTGATCAGAGATGTAGTGTCAGCGGTTGATCAGAGATGTCGGGTCAGCTGTTGATCAGAGATGTAGTGTCAGCGGTTGATCAGAGTTGTCGAATCAGCGGTTGATCAGAGATGTCGAGTCAGCTGTTGATCAGAGATGTAGTGTCAGCAGCTGATGAGAGATGTCGGGTCAGCGGTTGATCAGAGATGTAGTGTCAGCGGTTGATCAGAGTTGTCGAATCAGCGGTTGATCAGAGATGTCGAGTCAGCTGTTGATCAGAGATGTAGTGTCAGCAGCTGATGAGAGATGTCGGGTCAGCGGTTGATCAGAGATGTAGTGTCAGCGGTTGATCAGAGATGTAGTGTCAGCTGTTGATCAGAAATGTAGTGTCAGCAGTTGATCAGAGATGTCGGATCAACGGTTGATCAGAGATGTAGTGTCAGCGGTTGATCAGAGATGTCGGGTCAGCTGTTGATCAGAGATGTAGTGTCAGCGGTTGATCAGAGTTGTCGAATCAGCGGTTGATCAGAGATGTCGGGTCAGCGGTTGATCAGAGATTTAGTGTCAGCGGTTGATCAGAGAAGTCGGATCAGCGGTTGATCAGAGATGTAGTGTTAGCGGTTGATCAGAGATGTCGGGTCAGCTGTTGATCAGAGATGTAGCGTCAGCAGTTGATCAGAGAAGTCGGATCAGCGGTTGATCAGAGATGTCGGGTCAGCTGTTGATCAGAGATGTCGGGTCAGCTGTTGATCAGAGATGTAGTGTCAGCGGTTAATCAGAGATATAGTGTCAGCGGTTGATCAGAGATGTAGTGTCAGCTGTTGATCAGAGATGTAGTGTCAGCAGTTGATCAGAGATGTCGGATCAACGGTTGATCGTAGATGTAGTGTCAGCGGTTGATCAGAGATTTAAGGTCAGCGGTTGATCAGAGATGTAGTGTCAGTGGTTGATCAGAGATGTAGTGTCAGCGGTTGATCAGAAATCTAGTGTCAGCGATGTCGGGTGAAAGGTTGATCAGAGATGTGTGTCCGATATAATTATTTGTTTTGTTTACGGATGGAATGCAATACGATATTGGGAATTGAAATTCATGAATAATGTTGGTCTGAACCTGTTCTGATTTCGCCGGTGAGAATTTACCCAGACCCCGCTTATGCGGGATCGGGCTCGAAGATTGTCTTAGCTTGTCATGGCCATGGAATTTAGCCACAACCACCACCTCCACTGAGGCGGGATGCGACACAAAGCTTTCTTACCTGGTCATATCCGTGGAACAGATATTACACTTTGATTATAGTCCCTGGGTTGCAGACAGCATGGGCATTTACCCATGCCCCCCGACGTACACACTGGGGCGGTATGTGACACGAGGTCAATTATTTAAGGTGGGGAAACCGAGCGTGTACACTCGGGTCATTGGTTAAAATGTACTCAGCCCACGCTTACGCGAGATCGGACAGAAAGTCTGTCTTAGCTGGTCATATCCATGGAACAGATATTACACTGTGATCATAGTCTCTGGGTCACGGATGTCATGAGTATTTACCCATGCACCCCCATCACCACAGGGGCGGGATGCGACACAAAGTCACAAAATGAGGAACCCGAACGCTGACATACGGGCCACTGGTCAAAATTTTCCTAGCTCCCGCTTAAGCGGGATCGGGCACAAAGCTTGTTTGAGCTTGTCGACCGCGAATCGGCATAGGTATTTAGCCACGGTTCCCCCCACTGAGGCGGGATGTGAAAACAAGAATAGTTATTTAACGTGGGGAACCCGAGCGCGTACAATTGTATCATTCGTAAAATTATTGGCCAATTTAAAAATTGTCATGGGTAAAAATACCCATTTCTTTTCCGCGGTCGAAGACAATGATCATATTGTTCCGCAGCCATGACCAGCTAAGACAGGCTTTGTGCCCGATCCCGCGCAAGCAGAAGCTGGGTAAAAATTGTTCAATATTTTGACCAGTGACTCGAGTGTACGCGCTCTGGTATCCCACGTTAAACAACTGGCGTTGTGTCGCATCCCGTTTAGGTGGGAAGACCTAAGCCGTTTCCACAGTGTTGCACCATTGGACCCATTTTTCTCCGCGTTCATTTCAAGTTCCTAGTCCGAATATTCTAACTATTTCATCATCTCTCTCCTTCCTTACATTGACATTCAGGTCTCCCATGATAATTGTACATCCCTGAGATTTGCATTTAGCCTCTGGGTTGTCTAGCACACAGTAAAAATTTTCAATAATTAACTCATAATAATTGTCACCAAATTCATATACGAATGCTTTTAATCATCAAGCTACTGTTAAACCTGGTATCGCTAACAAAACTAACCTGGCCGTTGGTCTCGAAAATGACTTCCAATTGTTTGTTGACTGGGGTAGCAAATGGCTGGTTAACTTTAATGCCTAAAAAAAAAAACTTTTATTAAAGTTCAGTTACCCACCATAGAGAACCCTCCCAGCCTCCCATCAGGATGGCTGATGACAAACTCCACGAGAGCGCCTCTCTGCGCCTGCTTGGTCTCACGGTGTCCACTGATCTGAAGTGGAACAACTGCATTGAATCTATAGCTTCATCTACCGCGAGGAAAGTTGGTTCTTTGTGTCGTGCCAGAAGGTTTTTCTCGCCGGAATCCATCCTTCAAATCTACAAATCAACCATTCGTCCTTGCATGGAATACTGCTGCCATATATGGTCTGGTGCTTCCGCTGTTCATCTCGAGATCCTAGACAAAATCCAGATCGTGATTGGTCCCGATCTGGCATCCCGTCTGCAGTCGCTATCTCACAGACGTGCTGTGGCTTCCCTTTGTCTTTTCTTCAAGCACTTTCATGGCAACTGCTCCGTCGAGCTATTTTTACTGGTTCCCAAACTGCACGAATTTCAACGTGCTACCAGTTTGGCATCTCGGTCCCAAGGTATGAATCTATCACTTCCACGATAGACTGGGGCCTATAGCTTTTCTAAATGAAGAACTAATCTACTGCCTTGTTGGTCTTGACTTTTCTGAGCGGAGAGACGGGATTAATATTAACAACCCTGTGTAAAAGAAAGCGGCTAGCTATTACCCTACTTTGCCTTGAATGTCCCCATGAACCACAATTTTGAGATGGAGGGGGAGTAATAATGCAAAATTCGCTAACTGAATAAGAAAATAGCAAATCTGGTGTCGCTAACAAAACTAACATGGCCTTTGGTCTCGAAACGGATCTTCACTCGGTTGTTTACTGGGGAAGGAAATTACTGGCTAACTTTAATGCCTCAAAAACAAAACTGCTCTCATTTACTCACCACAGAGAACCCTTCCTGCCTCCCATTCCTGCTTGGTCTCACACTGTTGGCTGACCTGAGATGGAACAATTACACTGAATCAATACCTTCATCTACCTCAAGGAAAGTTCTCCGTGTCGCGCCAGAAAACTTTTCACGCCCGAATCCATCCTTTAAATATATAAATCAACCATTCGTCTTGCATGGGATATTGCTGTCATATATGGTGTAGAGCCTCGACAAAATCCAGAGACAGATATGCAATGAGGTTGGCCTTGATCTGGCATCTCGTTTACAGTCATTCTCTCACAGACGTGCCGTCGTCTCCCTTTGTCTTTTCTACAAATACTTTCATGGTAACAGCTCCAATGAGATGGAACAAATACATTGAATCAATAGTTTCATTTACCGCAAGGAAAGCTGATTCTATGAGTCATGCCAGAAAGTTTTTCTCATTTGAGTCCATCCTTCAAACCTATAAATCAACCATTCACCCTTGCATGGAATACTGCTGCTATATATCATCTGGAGCCCCTGCTGTTCATCTCAAGGTCCTCAACAAAATCCAGAGACTGATATGCATTATGATTGGTCCTGATCTGGCATCTCGTCTACAGTCACTTTCTCACAGACATAGAGTCGCTTCCCTTTGTCTTCTCTACAAATTCTTTCACAGTAACTGCTCCGACAAGCTACTTTTGCTGGTTCCCAAACTGTATGAATTTAAACATGCTACTAAGTTGTCATCTCAGTCCCATCCTTTCACTGTTGAAACGGTTAAATGTAGCCGTCTCTTCTATTTCAGTAGCTTCATGTCTCACACGTACCATCTGTGGAACTCCCTTCCTCTTACTTGCTTCCCTGATAGCTATAATCTTCAACAATACAAAAGCAATGTCAATCGACATTTCCAGATGCCTTGATCTATTCCGTTCTTCTCTTCATCCTTTCCTCTTTCACACCTCTTTACTCTTACTCCCACTCTCTGTAACTCCTCATCAAAACGTTGTGATAAATATGGCGACAAAGATGAGAACAATAGTCCGAATAATGTAAATAGAAAACGACATGAAAACTAATCTATTTCTTGTCGAATGAAATGGGGAAGATTTATCGCACGCTCTTCTTGGTATGACTATACCGGAAAAGCGGAAAGATCTTTCATTGTTACATTGGCATTGTTACACTGACAAAATCAGAAACGATTGGTGTTATAAGAAATTGCTGGAGTACCCTTGATTCGTGGTAACACCGAAATTTCGCTTCATCCAAGAGACATCATCTGATGAAGGTTTTCACTAAATATTGGCTCTGAAAAGATTCGGAATAGCCAAAGGATAACCAAATTCAGAGGGACGATGGAGTAATGGTTAGCGGCTCGGATTAAGGAATCGGAGAGCCGAGTTCGAATTCCAGTCGAATCCATTGCATTCACTTACGTGCTAATACCTTTGGGAAAGGTATGAATCGTCTTCTTCTCCCCTAGCTATGGGTAAATAGCAAGACAGACAGGGTTCTATAGCCTTGGATAACAACTGGTCTACTGAAGAAAGAAATAACAATCTACTGCGGGGAAAAAAAATCTGTCTCGTCAGTCATGTATCGAAAGATACATGATCGCTTAAGCGTGTATCATGCATGGCACATAACTGACTGAAATCCTCTATACATTTCTTGCAGAAAGGCCGTTTCTTCTTGGAATCTTTTCTTCAAAATGGATCACCTTTTTGAAATTGTCAGTTGTTCAGCAAGGCGAAAAGGATTCATGTTCAGACTGAATTAAAATTTGTTTCTTTGAAATGACGATAATCAATTTTCTTGTTGAATTAAGCCTGTCGTCTGTTTTCTTTGAGTTGGTCTAAGGGACACAAACCATCGAAAAAAAAATTTCTTATTTCCTCGAAAAGCTTTCTCTCACCCCACAAGAGGAAAAAGAAAAGACGCCTCGCTATTGGTGCAAATTTCCTTTAAAAATGGCATAAAAATCGCGGAGTTAAGTTGAACCAAAACAAATAACCTCTTGATTTGGGCATATATTTGAAAAATAGCATTTGATCATTATCTTTTGATTACGGCCGCATCACGTTGAAACACTAGTTCCAGTACGATCACCGACTTTAAGCAATATTGAGCCTAGTGTGTATCTACATGGGTAACCGCTTAGGATTACCAGGTGCTATACGCTTCGATGTACAGTTGGCGTAATGGATAAGGACTCAGAATTGATAATCGGTGATTCCAGTTGCTTTCCTTATATTAACTTACGCATAAATGCCACCCCTTCTTCCTCCAGCTATGGGTTAATTAGTAAGTCATACATCACAAAATCATTAATATCACAAAAAATTCTTAAAAACTAAAAAAATATTTCTGGCTTTAAATAACCTACAAAGGGTTGATAAACCGTGAAAACGAATCAATGCATCGATCATGTTCCCTGACGTATTTTTTGTGCTAAGTTCTGGCATTTATTTTTGTATTTAATGGCTATTACACAAAATGTTTCATATGTGTTTTAGTAATTAGGTATTGTGCTTTTAACATATTTGCTGATTCTTTTAATTTTTATATTGCGAAATTCTTTTTCAATTATAGCAACTTCGTTCCAGTGAATGCAATCATATTCTTTTTCCTTCCTTATGTGGTTTGCCATATCTGACTCTATTGTCTCTTCGGCTTTCAGGTCGATTTACTGCTTTTCGTGTGTGGCTAGGAACTTTCATTTTTGTTTTTCTTTCCTCATGGTATCTTGTACATGCAGTTTGAGGTTTATTTTCATTGTATACAGCGCAACTGATATTTCACTGTATATAGCGCGATTGCCACTGGATATTAACGCACGGCCTTTGATTGATGTTTGTTTGGAACTAGGGGTTTAAATATATTCTACAAGTCTTAAAATTTAAATAAGGAGTTAAAATTCATTAAGGAAGAGGGTTTACATAACTGTCCCAACTTGAATACAGACACTTGAAACGCACATGGTCTTAGATTAACTCTATGCTTTTAATGTCTTCGTCTAAACTAGGATATCTTATTTTCTAAATTTAAAAAAAATAATTTCTTAATTATTATTAAAAAATAAATTTAATAGGAGTAAATAGGTTCGCCTACTGCCTGCCTCACACTTTTCCGTCTTTTGGACAGGGGTAGAGGTTTATCAATTGTTTCCTGTTTAGGATTGTGTTTCCGGTTCCTTTTTAATTCTTCTCATTCTCTTACACTCTCAGTATCCCCTTGCATCTTAGTGGCATTATCGCCTTACTTGGGATGAAATGATTACAACAAAGTCTTACATTTAGTCTGTGCGTGATCTAACCATACCTGTCAAAATAATTAAACTATTTGTATATGTGTCACAAAAGAACGTGGAATAGTGGGCGGTGGTTAGCGGTGGTTAGTCTCCAGATGCATTTATAGTGAGTTCGTTCTTCACTGGATGCTCTGTCGCTTATCTTTTAGGTTTCACTAATTTTTATACCATTCTGTTTTTATAAAGGAGAAGGGAAATAATACTCTGTTAATAACTTGCAAGATTAGTTCGTTAACTGAGGCAACAAGTTCATAGCTTTGATCTTACCGTTTCTCTCCTTCACCTGAAGGAATACTTTGAAATGATTCCAGAATTCACACTGTTAAAACTGTATAAACCTAAGAGAATTAGTCTGCATCAAGCAATCGTCATTAAGCCATTTTATAGCCAATATATCAAGGACTTTGAAAATAAATTTCTTCTTCGCCTATTGTTCAATTTAAATTGTTCTCCTCCATTTTTTTGGAACAATTATGGCTGCTCGCTTTTCGATGACAATTTGTCTGGGCATCCAGAGTAGAGATTTAGTACGTTTGGCACCAAGTCAGCTTGGCGATTTTTTATACTAATGCTCACACATTACAAGACCCAAGAGCCACTCAAAGTAGAGGGCTACTGATTGAAGTGTGGGATATGAGCGTAAGAGAGAAAGTAGGAAGTGGATATTATGAGGATAAATTGCGATTGAATTTTGATTTGAAGAGGTAGCAATTCTTTGGAAGGAACTCTTTGAGTGGGACACATCTTTCTTACCAATTCAAATACGTAGGGAACGATGGTGAGTCAACATTGTGGACGTGGCAAGGAAGGTCTTGGTTGCAAAGGTTTGAACTGGTGGGAGTAAAGAATGGACTTTTTTGATCATTTGCCATGGAAGTAGCGATGACGTTGTGTCCGTGAAGAAATGGAGTACAGCGTGGAAAATAGATCACCCTCAAGAGGCCGTGTAAACGATTTTGAATTCTCTCAACACTGAAACTGTCGATTAAGAAACTTCAGCACAAATATGGCAGTTAAGTTAAACTACAGGATAATGTGGTAGTAATCATTTTGGTTCTAGTGCTCACAACGTTTCAACTGTTGTATCTTTTATATATATATATATATATATATATATATATATATATATATATATATTGTTTCATGCGATTAAACCACATTTTTAAATCAGTTAATTTATAATATTTATGCTCTGTAAATTTACCATTGAGCACTGTTTTGTAAAAATAAAAATATCAATAAGAACACCAGATTATATATCTTACTGTTCTTTCTTTTTATTATAATATATATATATATATATATATATATATATATATATATATATATATATATATATATATATATATATATATCACGCAAATTTAAACATTATATATATATATATATATATATATATATATATATATATATATAATGTTTAAATTTGCGTTTCCTTTTATTTATTTGATATGTAAAATTGTAAATTCAAACTTTTAGATTCAAAGTGTGATTATATAGCGTTTCTGAAAGAGGATTTTTACTGAAGTCATGGATTGTTTTTTTTCAGAGGGGATTTGTTATAGTCTAACTGAATGTTTTTGGGGGCATATAAAAGAATACGCTTGTTAAATGTGTCTTCATTCATTATACCTTATCTACTTTGCAATAAAATATATTTTCTTTGAAATTTCTCACAATCCGCCCTTGGAAGCTAATATCTTCCAGTGTTGTTATGCATTATATTGACATGTAAACTGTAAGAATCAGTGCACATGCAGACCTATTATAGGGACGAATATAATGTGAAAGCTTCTGATTAAGGGAGGACACTGAAAAGATCCTCGTTCTGAGTCAGGACACAGATACAAATTTCATCATCTGATTATGAAAGAGAATTGTTGCTCTTATTCGTGAGATGATCATGGCACATATTGAGTGACACACACTGCGAATAGCCGTGAATCAAACGAGCCGACTCAAGTGTTTCTTCAACTCACTGTTAATCGCCTTTGTGATCAGCAATTCGGAAATGTACATATTTAGTAAATAATTTGTTAGTCCTGATCTATTAGGTTGGTGCAAAAATAATGACGTAATAATGTCGTTTTTTGACGTTAAAAATACGTCAAAAAACGACATTATTACGTCATTATTTTTGCACCAACCTAATATTAATAAAACACCACAAATGTTACTCTAATCAATCATCGCCAACATATTACATTCATTCAAATTGTCAGTTTAGGGAGCTTGATACGTAATGGATGGCTCAGTGTTATGTCCTTATGCCAGACTAAGTTATACTTATATTTACATATATTTAGTTAGCTGTTAATTATTCTCCGTTATTATAATTTTTTTCTTTCATCTTCGATGATCGGACTATGCCTAATTATCGAGTAGTGTGAATAGGACTCCATTATTGATTTCTAGCTTGCCGTGTCAAAAGAATATCTTTGAATCAGGCGCTCACCTTTATAAAATGTCCTTGAGCGATGTTTGGGTTGGGACAAACGTGCGAAACGTTCCGTTGTTCTCTGAAATGAAAATCAATTCAATAATATTTCGTGTTTTGTTTTCAGGTGCTTTGATAAGGGGTTCTTTTTTAAAAAGTTTTAATTGGTTTCCCGAGTCTTTAATTTCATTCTTTTTCCCCCCCCTGGAAGCTTCCCAGTGTTCTATGCACGCTGACGGCTTCCTTTATGGATCAGAGTAAGATTTCGTTCCTGGTTTCCAATCGAAAATCAATTAATTTATTTTTGATGACTGAATATCAAATTAAGTTGGGTCAAATTAATTCGGAGGGTTGCTTTATTTTCAAAGATTTTTATTTTTCAAAGGTTTTATGAAAGTAGCCAGAGAAATTGTCGCCTCATAAAAAATAAAGAACAAAATAAAATGACTAGATTATAACAGAATAAATATTACAATTCAATATTTAATGAGTGGTCCCCTCTTGTGGTCTTATGATAGACTAATCTAAACTAAATAAATATCATTATTACTGAAATCGTCATTGGGGATATTCACTGGTGGTTTTATACCAGGCTTATTACACATTATTACCAAAAAGACTTCGGTTCTCATCGTGTTCTCTTCCCTTATACTAGACTAATATATATATATATATATATATATATATATATATATATATATATATATATATATATATATGTGTGTGTGTGTGTGTGTGTGCGTGTGTGTATTAGGATATTAAAAACACCTGTTGAAAATCGCTACACAAATGTTTCTTCTCCTAATATCCTAAAATAAATAATATTTAGTTTTACTTTGGATTGAGCCCTTTTAAAATAAATGTTACGGACAGTTGAATATATATATATATATATATATATATATATATATATATATATATATATATAAGTTATAAGGAACTTGGTAAACCGAATTGGTAAATCCAAAGAGGATGAAATCCTAAGAGCTCAATGTTAGGACAGAGCTAATATGTAATGAAAAACAAACCACTTTAATGTACCATTACGATAATTTATTTCACCTAAATCCTTTTTTAAGGATTCAGGATCATCAGGTAAATCTTCCAACAACGAATTGAGAAAAAAAAAAAAAAATCTTAGGATTTAGGTGAAATAAATTATCGTAATGGTACATTAAAGTGGTTTGTTTTTCATTATATATATATATATATATATATATATATATATATATATATATATATATATACGTACATTTATATACACACACACTAAATATATATATAATATATATATATATATATACACTATATATATATATATATATACATTATATATATACATACACACACACTATATATATATATATATACATACACACACACACACTATATATATATATATAAATATATATATACGCACATTATATATATACATACACACTCTCTCTATATATATATATATACATACACACACACACTATATATATATATATATATATATATATATATATACAAACAAACTATATATATATATATATATATATATATATATATATATATATATTGGTAACACGACTCGGGGTTTCATGCACCACAACGCAATCTTCACTATTTTATTAACAATAGCACTTAATATGCGATTGAGTTCTCTGTGCCGCTGGCGTATTTAGTATAGAGAAAAACGGAAAATTCCCTTCGTTTCTGCCGTGCGACTATGGACTAGAGTTATGAGTGATGTCAAATCAGTCGGGTCTCGATCCCGGCTTGAAGCAATTGGATGTCTAGACACACTGAAACAGCGAAACAGTCTGTCTGTGGATGACTATATATATATATATATATATATATATATATATATATATATATATATATATATATATATATAATTGGTACTACTAAAACACAAAGGGTTACAGGGCATGGAAGAATTAAGAACAGAAACGTTAATCATGAGCGGAAAGAGAAAATAGTAACCAAGAGGACAGCAGATAGCGATTGACGTTGCATTTAATGTTTTAAGATCAAAATTGTCTGGAAAGCATGCAGCTGAAAGGGAGTTCCGCAAGGGAGAAGTGCGAGAGAAGAAACTGTTAGCATAGAACTTACAGCTACATCTATCTAGCTTAACTGTAACTTGATGAAATCTCGACGCCAGTCTAGTGCTGGTTCAAAAAGGCTAGGTACTTGTTATATACCGTACCTATGAACACTAATAGGTATGCTCCAATCCCCATAGATACATTGGACACTATTGTCAGTGGGAGTGATATACTAAGTAGTCCACCACTAACAGTGGTTTACCTATTTCACGGCCCTGGCGAGTATTGTATTTTGTTGATGTTATAAAGATTATCATTTCATTTGCAACCACCGTTTTGGTTATTCCTCATTCAGTAACCTTTTCTAGGTTACAACAGTACCATAGCGAACATCTCATCCGAACAATTACCATGAAAGTATTTATAGAAAAGGCATAGAGAGGCAAACTTATGTCGATGTATTATATATATATATATATATATATATATATATATATATATATATATATATATATAAGAAGAAATATAGTCTTAAGGTGTGGTATATTTATGGGATAAAGTGCTCAATATCAGAGATGTAAATATATATATAAAAGTGAACATTGAAGTCAACACTCAAACGCCACAGGCTGTTTATGTTTCATAATGGAGGCCGTAAGCAAGCACGCAATGTGCATGCGCGTGCGCACTCGCACATTCACATGCAGACACAGGCATACATACATACACACGCATTCACATACGCACGCACATACCGACACACACACCCTCTCTCTCTCTCTCTCTCTCTCTCTCACACACACACACACATTGAACGCTTCTTTTTAAATGAAAAATGAAGGTTTAATGTTTAGATATTTGTATTATTTATTTTTAAATGGGGGAAAAACATCGGGATCTGATTGTTGGAACAAATTCTGCTTTAAAGCAAGAAAATTACTTTTTTCTGTTAATTTTTTTTTAAATATCTTGAATTAACCATTAACAAACAATCTTTATGTGTTTTTTTTTTCTACTTATCATAAACTAGATTGAAGATACAGTGGAGAATTAAAAAAAAATGAAAACAGACGTGAAAAATTGAATTTGAATCGCTACTCAAGACAGGTAATTTTAAATGAATTTTTTTAAGACTACAAAACATTTTTTTGTTATTATGAATAGTTGGAATGCGCGATTCTTTGTATTGAAAGTGAATGCAGAGAGGGGCACAGTTTTTAAATTAATGATAAATGTTACACTAACCTTGAAAATTAATGAGAACATTTCAATATAAAATTATTCAAGGTCATTTAACCAAAATGTTTAAGCAAAAAGATGTCTTTTTTTGAAATTACAGTAAAATTTAACTAATTTAATTGTTTTTGTTATTTATTCATTTTTAAAACTTTTACGTTTTGACTTTTTAAATTTATCATTTAAATCATTTTAATATTCAGCTTTCATCATTGATATCGAAGAGTTTCAATTTTTTTCTCTAGACGATTAAAGTTGTTTAAAGGACAGTCCCGAGTCTATAATGAAAACGCTGGTCTCGGATTCTGCTGGGAATAATTAAAAATCTGAAGCAAAAATTCCAAATTTTCCGATTACTGAAAATTGATAGAATACTTGTTATATAGGAATAAAGTGTCGCCGACACTTGACTTTGAACATAAATCGCCAGAGAGTAAAGAAAGCCGATCCCATAAATGGATCAAGTGAACATAGAGGGAACGCATATATAGAAAGTCACGTGATATCTAAATTATCGTTATTTCTAGTCTATCCTCTATTACTATACGGACCGCTATTCTTTACTCTATTCACTATACTATTCGTCTATTTGAGCGAGTATTATCGAATAAGTACTATTAGTGCGAGTGATATTCGAAGGCATCTAACACCAGTATTGTTCAACGGCGTTACTATAGTTGTATCTGCGATTACAAAGTCTCTACTACAACGATCATTACGAAAATGACAACGAATATTCCTTGACATCACACAATTGTCAAACAAGTGTTCTTTGACATCGCAAAAATACTGAAATGGGTTGTGAAATATTTGGAAGTTTCTTCCCACGATCCCCAATGAGAGTTGACATATACTAGGTGTATTAAATACATTAAAATAGCTTAATCATGCGGATACATGGTATGAGAATAAATCAAAACTATTATCCTGTCATCCCTATGATAAGTTGATCACCGGGAAGATTAGATTGAATTACTAAAAGATAAGAATAAATAGAGACAGTAGAGGAAAACCTTCTATACTACCGCCGGTACAATTTTCGGTCATTAAAATTACATTGTTAATTTTATGAATAAGAAGAAAAAGTAGATTTCCGAAGAGATCCGCGCTCACATCCTGTACCATTGATCTTCGTCTGTCGTGTAGCAAAGTGTCTATTTACACGGTGATAAGCCGCTAAAAACAGCATAAGAACAACGTCCAAATAGTGTCTTAAAAGCGACTAATTGAGGAAATCATTCAGCGAAAATCTTTCGGTGACTGGCTTGAGCAAACCTAAAAAAAACATTTTATTGCTGTTGGTGTTCGAGTCTTTATAAAAGTAAATCTGTCATCCCAAATCTGCCATGTCAGGACTTAAAAAAAAAGAAAAAAAAAAGGAACAAATCTCTTTCAGTGTTATGCTTGATTCTGGATAATTTCAGGAAGGACAATCCTGGAAGGAAGCAAAGAAATCAACAAATGTCATAAAGAAAGAGAACGCCATCTTGTAAGATGGAAACCAAAAAAAAAAAAAAAAAAAAAAACGAAATGAGAGAAACAAATATACGTGCAAGGTCAATTCGTTATGCAAACAGAAAACTTGGCATATAAGATTTTCTGGGTGTGGCTGAATAAGGACACACAAAAGAAAATGAAACATTAATCAGTGAAAAGAATGTCTTTTTTGAAAGCGAGAAAAAGAAGAGCGCATCAGTTTGAAGGAAACGAAAAACAAAAATTACATACGAGTGCATGCATATGCCCAATAACGGGGATAATGTAGGGAAACATAGAGTGTCATTCACTGTCTCTCTTTTTTCTCTCTCTCAACATACACCCACACTCACGCATCTATCTATCTATCTATCTATCTATCTATCTATCTATGTGTCGTGTGTTTTAAGCAGCAAATGTTCTTTAAGGCAAGTTTTTATTATTAAAAACAGGAGACGTTTTGTGTCGATTAATTTTATTGATCGTCTTTTTCAAATGACAAATAATAAATATAATTTTAGAGCCCTCATCTTTAAATGTATATAAAAAATAAAATAAATAAATGAAATTTAACACACACACAGACACACATACACACGTTAACACCTTGACCATGTCAGTAAACTCGCCAGTTCTACAAAATTATCCCTACATATCCTAATGATGTCTTAAGAAGGTCGAAATCTTGGACCAAAATTCTACCAAAATGAACTTTAGACAATTTATAACTGAATGCCCTCCTTATTTCAGGAGGATTTTTCGAAATTTTTGAAAAGTCGATCTATAAAATTAATCGACAGAAAAAGTCTGTTATCTTGAATAAGATATATATATATATATATATATATATATATATATATATATATGCATATTTATATATATTTTAACACATTTTTATGTTTATACATTCTATTTTTATAAATACAAATATTTTAGTAAATGCTCTGTTTATATCAGATATAACAACATTTACCCGCCTGAATGTCCGAGAAATTTCAGAAAATATGTGTCCTCCGACAGGAATCGAACCTGTACCCTATACGGAACTGTCTTATAGCCTGACGTGGTTTTACAGATTTTGTTCAGTTAGCAAAGTCGATTTTACTGTTTTTAAACTATAATTTTCCATGATTTTCTCACGTACTTTCATATCTGCTCGATCTTGCTAACCGAACTCTCCCCTGTGGCGAAATCGATAAAAGCATGTCAGGCTATATCATGGTTCCCTATAGGAGACAGGTTCGATTCCTGCCGGAGGACACATATTTTCTATGACAATTTCTCAGACATTCAAGCCGGTAAATGTTGTTAATACTGTTTATTATAAACAGAGCATTTACTTAAATATTTGTACCTATAAAAAGAATGTATAAACATAAAAATGTCTTAAAATAATTTGGATTTTGTCCATTTCATAATGTGTGTATATATATATATATATATATATATATATATATATATATATATATATATATATATATATATATATATATGCGCATGAGTGAATATAATGAACTCCACTGGCATTCGAACTCGCCTATCCGACTTCTCTAGCTATTCATTCATTCACACACACACACAGACACATATATATATATATAAAATATACATATATATGCCATATTTCTGAGGGACGATTTTGATAATATAATAGTGTTTTTTAACATTTCACCCAAGCATGAGAATAAAGCCACTAAGACGCAAGAGGTTACTGAGTGTGAGAGAATATGAAAAAAAAAATCATCAAGAAGAGGGAACAATAAATGATCAAGAATTAGGAAGACAGAAGATAAACGGTTGGCAATGCATTTAGATTTTGACATAGAAGAAAGAAATGTCGAACTTGGTCAATTGCGTACAAAATATTTAGATAACTATTTAATACAGAAATCTAAATATTTTGTAGGCAATTTTTATTTATTTATTTATTGTAGATAATAATGCTTGAGTGATAAATGTCTTACTAATTAACCCATAGCTGGGGAGAGAAGATGTGTATTTATATCTTTCCAATGGATATTTGCGCGCAAGTGAATATAAAGAATCTAACTCGGCTCTCCGATTAACAAATCCAAGACACTGTTGGTTATACCACCCGTACACCCAAGCTTACAACACCTGGTATTTCCAAGCGCTTACCCATCTAGGTAATGACCAAGCTCGACGTTTCTTAAATTTGTTGATCGTACGGGACCCCTTATTTAAATGAGATATGTCCGTAAGCGTATAAATGTCATAAACTGAAAACGTTATTTTACCAGAGATAACGAATAGCGACAAACAAGAGAACATTGCAGATCTATCGAAATCTTAGCTTGGACACACACGCTTATGTATTATGCTCTACTTTAATATTAAATGTGAAAAAAATGTATATGTTGACAATCGAAATACGTATTTCTATCACCTGCAATCCGACTGAAAGTCAACAAAACAGAAGACATTCAACATTCTCTATAAATATTTATATCGTTTTGTGATGTCAAAGAATACGCGTTGTCAGTTTTGTAATTCTCGTTGTAGTAGAGACTTTGCAATCGCAGATACAACTATAGTAACGCCGTTGAACAATGCTGATGTCAAACGCCTTCGAATATCACTCGCACTAATAGTACTTGCACGATAATACTCTCTCGTATAGTAAACACCGTATATTCGAATAGTAGAGATAGTATATATATATATATCCAGGAAAGAATGAGTCGCTCTGAAAGAGTCTCCCCAAAAGTAGCTTAACGGCATAAAAGTGCTCAATGCCATAAGAAATGGCAGAGCTTCAATGTTATTTTAAGAACCAGGTTGGCAGCGAGTGGCCACTACTAGAAGTTTCATGTGACTGCACACAATCTTCAGGTCGCCTTATAGTAATGGCCAGTCACTTCCAACATGGTTTTTAAACTAATATATATATATATATATTGAGAGAGAGACATAATTTAGAAAAGAAAGAAAAAATTATATTAACATGTATACAGATATTAAGAGCGCAGTTAAATGGTAGGGTCCATGAAGATGATTGTTGTTAATGGCCAGTCTTCTGAAACCCAGGAAATCAATGAAGACATTGTGTAAGGATCAGATCTTAGACCTACCCCCCTTTTTGCTTTATATTAACAATCTGCCTAAGTAACCTACCTTAAGTGGCTCTTTGGCCTGATATTGGATGAATATTCATAAAAAATATAAAAATGTTTATGCTCATGCTTTCTTTGACAGACTTGTAACTTTTAGTGAATATCTATGCAGATGATACAATTGGTGCACCTCTCAAAATATAGATGACAAGAGCCTAACAGCTGATCTCTCTTCTGACCGAAATCTAACAGTCTAAGGGGGAATAACTTAGCTTAACATATTCAATACCTGTTGTGGTAAATCCTCCTACAGTAGAATGAACTCTTCCTCCTCTCATAAATACAAATTGCGAGAGTAGGGTGAAGTGGAGTAGTAGACGCAGTGCTAATCTGCTTATTACTAACACTATTGTTTTGTATATATCTTCAATATACTTTTTTCAACCTACCTTCGTCTTCCGTGTCTTTCTTTCTGGCCCCTAAACAGGCCACAACACTATTTCAGAAAATTGATGCCCATTTGAGTCGGACGGAGCGCAGTGCAAAGTGAAGTGGAGTAGTAGACGCAGTGCTAATCTACTTATTACTAACTTTATTGTTTTGTATATATCTTCAATATACTTTTTTCAACTTACCATCGTCTTCCGTGTCTTTCTTTCTGGCCCCTAAACAGGCCACAACAATACCTCAAAAATCAAACTAGTAACATGCCATCATCACTGAGTAGATGTTGAATTTTCGCTTATGGCAATGAACAGGTGCTTGATCAAAGAGGCTTGGACGTCTACTGAGATTCAAGTCTATTCAAGTTCTCAAATGGAATATATATATATATATATATATATATATATATATATATAATATTATATTTTTATATTAAATTTTATCATGTAATTTAGTAATTATTGGTTAGAATAAATTCTTTACCCATATTTTAAACATCTGAATAGATATTATAACATGACTTCGTTGTCCAGCTTTTTGAATTTTCCTATACTTGTATTTTGATTGGTCAATCTAGCTTTTGTAACAACGTTTTCCCCTTAGGAGGGATTGTTAATTAATTTGAAACTTAAAAGCATTTATTTTACATTCAACATCATCACTTGATAAGACACCGAGGTTGTTGAAACAAAATGGCTATTTTTGTAGTGATTTTATAACATATTTACGTTATAAATTTTTTTTAAAATAAATAATTATATATATATATATATATATATATATATATATATATATATATATATATATATATATTAAAGACATTTTTTATGTTTAACGTTCTTTTTATAGTCGTTTTTATTGTCGGACTTTGTCCATTTTTTAATATATATATATATATATATATACGGTGCATTGCTAAAAATGTCGGAAAAATGGTCGTTTCATTACTCCCGCTATGCTTTATCTTCATTCGACCGTAGTTGGGATCATTGAGCCAATGCGAACGATCTTTTCATTAGCTATGTAGTATCTGCTACGCAAGGGCTACATACAGTTTTGAATTCAGATTTACCTTCTCTTAGACCGGTTGCCACCCACATTTTGAACAATTTTTTTGCCATATTTATTACAACGTTTCAGCCGTTGTACGCTCTGGCCATCTTCAGGTGGTTGGAATGTCGAACTGAACCCTTTATTTCGCTCACTGGGGCAGACTGTTCTACTTCCACGCGCCATGTGAATTTTTTCTAAGCTCTATACTAAACATTAAATCTGTTACGAAAAAAGAACTGGAAAAACCGAATTAAAAAAAGAGAATGTTAACAACAAATACTTTTTGACACCCAACCCAGTTCTGCGGAATCAGAATCAACGTTGAGTTTAAGCAAGCGAATGAGCCAATTGCAGTAAAGTGCCATGCAGATTTAAATTTTTCCCACTTGTGACGAATGCAGCTATCGATTTTTTTGCATGCTAGTTAACATACGTGTCAGTCAGCTGTTGGCTCTCACGCTGGCCAATAGAATCTTCCTGCCTATTCATGGCAGCCATCTATAGGTTCTCACTCTGGCCAGTAGAAAATGGCCGCAAACTACATGAAAACTGCTGTAGAAGCATGAAAAAATCGATTATTTCCACTATCGATGGGAGTTGGGAAATGCAAACTTGATCTTGATCTTCCCACTAACTTGGAGCATGTGCATGTAAATTTTGGTGCAAATCCGCCAAAAATTGCGGCCGTGCATTCGTAACACACACACACACACACACACACACATACACACACACACACACACACATCCCGCCTTTTATAGATAGAGATTTCACTCAATTCTATCTTTTTTGCTTTTTATCCTAAGACTCAGGTAGGCATATTCTTCATTATTACTAATTATTTTATTGCTAGTTTTATTCCATCTTCTTCCTCTTCAATGTGGCTTGTCCATTCAGGACGTTGGCGATCATGGCTGCCCGTAATTTTCTGTCCTTTGTATTTCATAATAAATATTGTCATTTTGTTATCTCCCCTACACCCTGTTCCCTCACTAATTAAGTTTACATTGTTTATGCGTCACGTGACTTCAATCTGTCCTGTGAGTATCAGATTTTCTAAGCCCTCTTTCATTATTATGTGCCCAGAAATTTCAATTGTCCTCTCCTGATGGTTCAATCCATGATATCCTCAGTATCCTTCTGTAGAATCACATTTCTGTTGCTTCAAATCTTTCCTTCATATGTAAGGAGATTTTCCAGTATTCACTGCTATATAGAAGAACTGACATTATGTAACAATTCAGTTCTCTTTTCTTTGTTTCTAACGTTATTTTTCTGTTTCTTAATACTCTGCTTAGCTTTTGGAAGGCACCTTTCGCTATTTCAATGTGCCTTCCGATTTCAATGTCACGCTTTCCGTCTTCTGTTAAAACACTTCCCAGATATTTAAATTGTAGTTGTTTGATTTTGGTAGCTCCAATTTGTAATTTACATGTTGGGCTCTTCCTTTAGTTAACAACCATGCAATTCTCTCTTCATGCTTTCCTTCACTAGCCTTTGTAGGGTTGTTTTAGTTTCCTTTCCGTGTCTGCTATCAACACTGTGTCGTCTGCATATCTTATGTTGTTAAGATTGTGGCCGCCAGTAATGTATCATGGTAGGACTTCTAATTCTCGCAGAATCGTCTTAATCTATAGGTTTAATAAATCCGGTAAGAAGGTACATCCTTGTCTTACATCCCTTTCTATTTTCTTGTATATTAGTTGAACTCGTTTTCTATCCGTATGCAGATAGTTTACTGCAAGAATAGGATCTTGATTATTCTAATGCCCTTCCCAAATATGTCAAGGTTAAAAAGCAGTTTCAACAGCTTTTTTGGTGACGTACTTTATCAGACGCCTTTGCATAATCTATAAAACACACGTACATTTCATTCTGCATTTGTATCAATTTTTCAGAAATCAGCCTTAGTATAAACATTGCTTTCCTTGTTCAAGTGTCTTTATCGAACCCGCACTCTTCATATCCTATTTCCAATTTGACTCTGCTACGCGCTCTAGTCATCACAATTCAGGTAAGTTTTCTTACGTTATATTCAGTGCTCTGCAATTGGATCTACTTAGGTCCTCCGGTATATCACCACTGTTGTAGATTTAATTTATTATTTCTGCAATCTTGTCTATGCCGAAATCATCTAAAGCTGTCAGCATCTCTATTACAGTTCCATCTGACCCTGCCGCTTTATTTCTGTTCAATTTGGCCAGTGCAGATTCCACTTCAGATTTTAATATTTCTAGTCCTTTGATATTTCTGAGTATTACCGGTTGTTCTCTTTCATCGTGGAAGGGTTCTCTTATATATTCAATCCATCTTTGAAGTATTTTCTCTTTCTTTAATATCAGGGTTCCGTCCTTGGATCTTATGCAGTCTGTTGACATGCATGTCTTTTGTCCTGTTGTCTTACTTTTTATGCATATTTGTTTTCTTTATCTTAGATGCTCCTTTCTATTTCTGTACATTTTTCATTGAGGCATTCCTCTTTAACCTGCCTGCATTTCTTCTAATTTCTTTGTTATACATTGGTACGGTTTTTGTCTCCTTTTCATCATGTTGAGAATTTCATCTGTCATCCATTCTTGTTTTGTTTCCTTATATTTTTATAATCTCGATTAATGTGTCCCACTTTGAATTTCCATTTTCATTTTGCCCATTGTATCTGCTTTTCACTCTGGTCATATATTTCTCTTTCACCTTACTCACACTTGATTTTTATCATGACATTTTGTTTTGATACAATCTTCATTATTATTATTATTATTTTATTACTAATTTTCATCGATATTATTCTTGCCTTTTATTATAGTACAGAGAATTGTTACACCCAACATTATGATTATTTTAGCTGGTTATCAAAACACTGGATTGATATTATTGATTGATATTATATTATTACTTTTATTTGTTTTGCTAAAAAAGCGCCTAGAGAATCTGATACTCACAGGTCGAATAGAGAGGAAGAGAGACAAGGGAAAAAACGCATGACATACCTGGCGGTCTTGAGCAAGTGGATGAAAGAACATGGCCTGGGGGAGGTGGCAGAGGGACGAAATTTATTGAGTGCTACAAGGCGTAGGAGGAAGGGGAGAGTCATGATCGCCTACGTCTTCAAGGGACACGACACATAAAAAGAAAAAAGTACTCAGTATCGAGTCGTTTCGAGGCAAATAGTGTGAAACTTGATGGTTTGGAGGCAAATAGTATGAAACTTGATGTTTTGAAGGCAAATAGTATGAAACTTGATGGTTTGGAGGCAAATAGTATGAAACTTGATGGTTTGGAGGCAAATAGTATGAAACTTGATGGTTACTATAATATAGCAACAACACCAAGTAGATACTTATGAAGCTTTATTTGACTAATTCAGCTTTAGCTCTGAAAACGATTATTTCATTATAGTGAATGGTTACTATTATTTTTTTACTATTTTTCTTCGATCTTATTATTGTTGCTTTTTATTACAATACAGAGAATTGTTACACCCAACATTATGATTATTCTATCAATAACTTCAGTTGATGTTATTGCTGCTTATCAAAACACTGGATTGATATCGCTTTTGTATGACTTTTATTTGTTTTGCTAAAGGAGGGCCAGGAGAATTTGATACTCACAGGTCGAATAGAGAGGAAGAGAGACATAGAAAAGCAAGGAGGACTTGAGAAGGTGGATGACTGAACGTGGTCTGAGGGATGTGGCTGAAGGACGAGCTACAAAGGATAGGGGGAAGTGGAGAGCCATGATCGCCTACGTCTTGAAGGGATACGACACATAAAAAATGTACTCAGCATCGAGTCGTCTGGAGGCAAATAGTGTGGCATTACTTTTATTTGTTTTGCTAGTTTTATTCCATCTTATTTTTGTTGTTTTTATCTTAGTACTATAGATTGAGACACATATTATTATTATTATTATTATTATTATTATTATTATTATTACTATTGTTATTATTATTGAGTGATATTTTTCTTTATGACACGTAGAAAGGAACTTAAAAATAATATTAACTTTTTTTGTTTATTTTTATAATAAAGTTAACTAAATACAATGTTCGGGAGCCACTCAAGGTAGAGGTTACTGGTAGAATGGTTATGACGAACGAGGTGAGATATGTGTGGAGGAGGAGGTGGTAGAAAGTGAATATTATAGGGAGAATAGATTAACGACTGACCCTTGAAGAGGTTAAGATTATAGTGTTTGGAGAAACATCGACACTAGAGTCTCTTTTATAAAGTGGGAGTTCTTGGGAAAAGGAACTTGCTCCTTATATTTATGAAGGAGATAAAGACAATTCAAACTCGTTGAAATAGCATGGACTGTACTAGCAGTAAAGGTCTGAACTGGGGAAAATAAAGAATGAAGCTCATCTGGACATTTGCCATGGAAATAGCGATAGACTAGCTAGAGGCTTGCGATGTTGCGGCTACGAAAGAGAGAGAGAGAGAGAGAGAGAGAGAAAGTGACAGAGAGAAAGAGAAAGAGATAGAAATAGAGAGAGAAATGAGAGAGAGAGAGAGAGAGAGAGCCTGCAGAGTCGAGAATAAGTCTTACCCCGCTTGACCATGTAAGTGATTTTGAACTCTTTTATCTGGACATTTGCCATGGAAATAGCGATAGACTAGCGAGGGGCTTGCGATGTTGCTTCTACGAAAGACAGAGAGAGAAAGAGAGAGATAGAGAGAGAGAGAGAGGGAGAAAGTGAGAGAGAGGAAGAGAAAGAGATAGAAATATATATAGAGAGAAATGAGAGAGTGAGAGAAAGTGAGAGAGAGAAAGAGAAAGAGATAGAAATAGAGAGAGAAATGAGAGAGAGAGAGAAAGAGAGAGAGAGAGAGAGACTGCAGAGTCGAGAATAAGTCTTACCCCGCTTGACCATGTAAGTGATTTTGAACTCTTTTATCTGGACATTTGCCATGGAAATAGCGATAGACTAGCGAGGGGCTTGCGATGTTGCTTCTACGAAAGACAGAGAGAGAAAGAGAGAGATAGAGAGAGAGAGAGGGAGAAAGTGAGAGAGAGGAAGAGAAAGAGATAGAAATATATATAGAGAGAAATGAGATAGTGAGAGAAAGTGAGAGAGAGAAAAAGAAAGAGAAAGAGATAGAAATAGAGAGAGAAATGAGAGAGAGAGAGAGAGAGCCTGCAGAGTCGAGAATAAGTCTTACCCCGCTTGACCATGTAAGTGATTTTGAACTCTTTTATCTGGACATTTGCCATGGAAATAGCGATAGACTAACGAGGGGCTTGCGATGTTGCTTCTACGAAAGACAGAGAGAGAAAGAGAGAGATAGAGAGAGAGAGGGAGAAAGTGAGAGAGAGGAAGAGAAAGAGATAGAAATATATAGAGAGAGAAATTAGAGAGAGAGAGAGAGAGAGAGAGAGAGAGAGAGAGACCCTACAGAATGGAGAATAAGTCTTGCCTCACTTGACCATGTAAATGATTTTGAACTCTTTCATCTGGACATTTGCCATGGAAATAGCGATAGACTAGCGAGAGGCTTGCGATGTTGCGTCTACGAAATAGAGAGAGGGAGAGAGAGAGAGAGAAAGAGAGAGACATGAGAGAGAGAGAGGGAGCCTGCAGAGTGGAGAATATCGTGCCCTATTCGACCACGTAAATGATTTTGAACTCTTTGTATACAGAATATACAAATCTATTTTGTATTTTATGGTAATATTTAATTGATTTAATTTTTTTTACCAAATGTTGCGGTTTTTCGTACGTTAACAACGTGTGTTTTTCCTCAAATAACCAGCATTTCATTTTAGATTCTTTGGTATGAAGCATATAAAGTCTAGTGAAAACTTCGTCAGTTTTCATAAATCATGTTGTAAGCGAATTAGGATTGTGCTATGTCGTGCTCTATCTGGTTTTATAAAACGAGTTTTGGTGGAATGAAAATTTAACTTCTTCAAAATAGGCAACACCTAAAGAAGCATTTTCTTTTTATAGTTTTCCTGCTTTTTTCTTAGTGAGGACTTTGATAGCAAAGAAATTATTGTTAGTTCTTTTCTAGCCTGAATAAGCAGATTAGAGAGGGTTAATACAAACTGTAATCTTTCGAGAAGTTATAGGGTTAGCGCCAACATAGGCTAGGTTTAGCAAGACACATAAAAGTAATAATGATTCGAATATTAAAAAGAATACAAGTGGGAAAATAGACGTTTACAATAGTTTCGAAATAGAACTCGAGAGAGCAATTGTCCGGTGGCGAAAAAGCCAATTACATCATGCAACTAAATTTCATGGTTTTTGATCGTTTCCAATGCTTAGATGAAATACTTTGACGGTGAAATAACTCTCTCATGCAACTACGCGTGACCATTTCCTAGAATAAAAGAGAAATGTCTGACATCCTCCCACAAATCTCGTTAGCCAGTCACGCTTTCATGCAGAAACGTAAAGTATGAAGCATTCAGTCACGAAGGTGGACGCATGCGTAATGCCATCATGCATTGTTGACTTCCGTCATAAATTTTGATCTCAGCACACACTTTTCAACTGGATAATCATTTAGAAAGAAACGTTTATTTCATATCAAATAATAATAATAATAATAATAATAATAATAATAATAATAATAACAATAATAATAAGATAGAACCTGTTACAATTCTATGGGATTACACAATACACACTGACAGAACAATCAAAGCCAACCGCCCAGATATTGTTATTAAAGACCACAAACAAAAACGGTGCCTCCTTATTGATATGGCAGTCCCTGCTGACTGCAATGTATCTTTGAAGATATTCAAAAAGCTGTCAAAATACAAGGACCTTGAAATAGAAATCTCGAAAATTTGGCATATGGGAACATCAACAATCCCTGTTGTACTTGGAGCCCTAGGACTGGTTGGAAAAGATTCCAGTTGACTAATTGAAGGGATTCCTGGAAGTCCATGCCTCAAGGAGATATAAAAAATTGTTCTGACAAGTACAGCCCACACTTTACGAAGAGCTTTATCTATGTAATATTTTTTTTGTCAGTGGAAAGTGTCATGATGCCATTTCTAACCTTAGGTCCCTGGGCGGGACCCGGAAAGAAATGTGTAAACGCCAGAAATCAAAGAAAATAATAATAATAATAATAATAATAATAATAATAATAATAATAATGCTTGCTAACAAAATTACCAAGCACACACACTGAAAAATTGTGTTGACTCCAAATGCAGATTCTCAGATAAATATCCAGAAACAATTGAACATCTTGCATCAGGTTGCACAGTTTTAGCATCAACTGGATATAAAACTCGACATGATGGAGTGAGCCAATATCTGAACTAGGTAATATGCAATTCTTACGGGAAGGAAACTGCAAGAAACTGGTATGAACATCAACCAGTATCGGTTACAGTGATAGGACCTGTGACAATTTTATGGGATTTTACAATGCACACAGACAAGACAATCAATGCTAATCGCACAGACATCGTGATCAGAGATCACAAGAATAGAATGTGCTTTCTTATTGACATGGCAGATTTTAATGTATTTTTGAATCTACAAAATATGGCACATGAGGGCATCGTCAATACCAGTTGTAGTTGGAGCACTCGGGTTGATTGAAAAAGGTTCCGATAACCTTATTGAATGGATTCTTGGTAGCCAATGCCTAAAAAAAAAGTACGAAAAATGTACACTATTTACATTATTCGGACTATTGTCCTCATCTTTGTCGCCATATTTATTACAATATTTCGGTCGTTGTACGCTCCGCCCTTCTTCAGGTCGAAAGGAACACTTTATTTCTCTCACTGGGGTAGACTGTTCTAGTTCCACGTGCCATGTTTAATGGCTGTCAGTTATCAGATATCTCCTGTTAATTCCACTCTCTGAGTTCTCCACTGCCTTAACCGGGTATTGGACCCAAAAAGTTCAAGTTCAATACCCGGTTAAGGCAGTGGAGGACTTGGAGAGTGGAATTAACAGGAGACATCTGATAACTGACATCCATTAAACATGGCACGTGGAACTAGAACAGTCTAGAGTTCAGTTTGACATTCCAACCACCTGAAGAAGGCCGGAGCGTACAACGTTCGAAATGTAATAAATATAGCGACAAAGACGAGGAAAATAGTCCGAATAATGTAAATAGTGTACATAATACCTTATCTTAGAAATATAGACAGATACAAAAAAATGAACTCAGAAGTAAAGCTCACACATTACGAAAAGCTTTATCTACGTAAAATATGTGTGATCTTAGGATTTTTTTTTACAAAAAAATCATCGGTGGAAAATGTCATGAAGCCATTTATGACCTCAGGTCTCTGCTTTGGGAGTGGAACGAAATGTGTATACAACAGAATTCAAAGGAAATAACCTATAATAATAATAATAATAATAATAATAATAATAATAATAATCTATGTTTCCGGCATTGATGAATGGACTAAAGAAGACTAAGAAAACTTGGATCGAAAGAGAAGAAAGATAGACCCTGGAGAGGTGATTACACCCTAGGAGTACCGCGACTAAGCTTTATCTACCCCGAAAAGAGGTCAGAAGCAGTAAGATAGGGGTAGAAGTGCGCGTAACGTCAGAATGTAAGTACATGAATACTTACAGTATAGTCCGGAGTAGAAAGAAAAGAGGAAGAGATCGTAGTAGAAACAGAAAGATTGGCTGATAATGGGAAAATAATTTATGATGAGAAAGTATAGAAGGAAAAAAAAGCCTTACACTAAGCATTTGCCCAAGACGCTCAAGGGATGGCAGATTCGGAAACATCGAGGCGGCTTAGAAGCGCATTTTTAAAGAATGAAACCGAAGAGATAATACTGGCAGTACAAGAGCAGTGGCTTTGGGAACAAACTACCAAGTATTCTACTCATAGAAGAGATTGATTTAACTTGTCAGTGGCTACATTCAGATGGCACAAAAATAGTACATAGGACGCAACGATAAAGTATTTTTAAAAATATATTGCGAACTATGCAAGAATTATGGTCTCGAATGCGCAGAGAAGTGGTATGAGTATTCACCACCGTTAGTAGCCGAGAATGTGCAATTGAAGCTCATGAGATGCTGCCATCTTGACTGACAAGCGCTTGAAGAGCAATCGCCCTGATATTACACTTGTAATCATAAATGAATCATAAATGAATTCTGATAGTCTTTGCGGTACGTATGAATGAGAACATCGTTATGGCGGAAAAGGCGAAAATGCATTGGTACCAAGACAGGGCAGGGCAAATCCGGGAAATATACCAAGCTGTGGGGGTTGTTTATCGCATTTGCGGTTGGCATAAACGGCATTATTTCCCGGAATTTTTCTTCTTGGACGCCTTAGAAGTATCTGGAATCAATGGAAGTGCGCAGATGGCAGCACTGTTTATAACAGCTGAGGATGGTGTTATTTCTCTAAGCTGCCGGTAGGAGATGAGATATGATAACCATTAGGATTTGCTGCAGGTGGTGGCCACATTAAACACTTGTAAGACAGGAAATAAATATGTGAGTAGAATACTTGTGACTTGCGTGGAGTTTTCTGTTGCTTTTCCTTATTAAAATATTGCGTAATGAAATCGGTTCATTCTTTGTGAATAACCCTGTATATTATATTACTACTACTACTACTACTACTACTACTACTATTACTACCACTACTACCAATAATAATAATTTTTAAAGAATTAAAAATAAAGTTTAAAGTAATAAAATATGTCGTGTTATAAATTAAATATTCCTTAGGAATTGCTTTGTTTAAGGTTCGATAATAAACCTGAGAAGTTTTGACTCTCGTGGAAATCTGAACGAATAAAAATGTGTTACAAAAAGGCAAATGGAACTTTTTATGATTGTAATACTCTTCCTAGCATGTTGAATTAAACGTTGGTTTCTCCTGTAAGGAGGGACGAAGGTTCGAATCCTCTCCGAGGGTCTATTTTCGTTAATAAGTTTTCTCAGACGAAATATAATAATATTTAAAATAAACCAACCCACTAGTACAGACTAAAAGTGACATTTATGCTCATAAAAATAATACAGCTACCCTATTTAAATTATTCGGACTATTGTCCTCATCTTTGTTGGCATATTTATCACAACGTTTCGGCCGTTATACGCTGCGGCCTTCTTCAGGTGGTTGGAATGCCGAACTGAACCCCTTATTTCTCTCGCTGGGGTAGACAGTTCTAGTTCCACATGCCATGTCTAATGGATGTCAGTTCGACATTCCAACCACCTGAAGAAGTCCGAAGCGTACAATGGCCGAAACGTTGTGATAAATAAGCTGAGGACAATAGTCCGAATAATGTAAATAGTGTACATAATACCTCATCTCAGAAATATAGACAGATACAATACAGCTACCATATCAATATTAGTGAAGCTTTTTTTTATTAAAAATATATTATCAATAAAATATTTTGTTATTTCAATCATATCTTACTATTTTCAGTCGTTTGACACCATCACTATTATTTTCGCCCGTCTGATATTTATTAATGATGAGGTCTTGGAGAGGATGCAAACAAAGAGAAGTCTTATACTTAATATCACGTAGAGGCAACTGGTGTTTCTGGCAAACATAATGAGGAAAGAGGGCCTGGAGAATCTGATACTCACAGGTCGAACAAACGCATGACATATCTGAAGGACTTGAGTAAGTGGATGATAGAACGTGGTGTAAGGGAGGTGGCAGAGGGACGAGCTTCAAGGGATACAGGGAAGTGGAGGGCCATTATCGCCTAGGTCTTGAAGGGACATAGCACATAAAAAGAAAAAAAGTACTCAGTATCGGGTCGTTTGGAGGCAAGCAGTTTGAACATAGAAATCAACACTTGATGGTTACTATAATATAGCAACAACACCAAGTAGATACTTATGAAGCTTTATTTGACTAATTCAGCTTTAGCTCTGAAAACGATTATTTCATTATAGTGAATGGTTACTATTATTTTATTACTATTTTTCTTCGATCTTATTATTGTTGCTTTTTATTACAATACAGAGAATTGTTACACCCAACATTAGGATTATTTTATCAATAACTTCAGTTGATGTTATTGCTGCTTATCAAAACACTGGATTGGTATCGCTTTTGTATGACTTTTATTTGTTTTGCTAAAGGAGGGCCAGGAGAATTTGATACTCACAGGTCGAATAGAGAGGAAGAGAGACAAGGGAAAGGAACACATGACATACCTAGCGGGTGGATAACAAATGGATAACAGAAGAATATTTAGCATGGCCCTGTTGTGACTATTGTGGTAATAATGTGTATTTCTCAGTGGTACGGTCGGTGTTCAAGCATAGATACAAGGTCAGGATTTCGAATGCTGATTCTCTAGGATGATTGGCCTTTATAAAAAAAAACTAGGCGATCAACTTTCCATTCATTTCTACTGGACTGAGATTTTTGTAAATATCTCTATAATCTCTAACACTGGGAATCTGTCTTTGACTCGGGAACTTTTCGAATGGTAATGTTTCTTGCATTTAATCGTTAAATAGATTCCTTAAACATGTATTTAATTTTGACAATATCTGTTCATGCCTAATAGTTTGTTTTTTTTTAAAGAATTTTGAAAAGTGATGTAATCTTTTTTTTTACCGTAATACTGTAATTAGAAAGTTTTTTATACCACAACTTAAAAATAGTTAAAGATTTCTGAGTGCCTAAGTTAAAAAGAACATTGAATTTAATCAATGTATTTTTATTAGACCTTTGAGGAGATCCCGTAAATCTTTGTGAACTGCTTAAATATAATTATTTTAATTCTTCTGATATTGAAAATTGTTACTTTCACTTTCTTATTTTTTGGTAAATATAATTTTGTTTTTAATGTCCTGTTTTTCTATTTTCAGTTTTAAGCTTGTTTATTCGATTAAACAAACACAAACATACATACACGCATTCAATACATACAACACAGATACACAAATAACAGCACACACATACAGACACAATACTCCCACAGACATATACACAGATAAAACACTGACAGACATCGCTTACATAACACACGCACGACACGCACGCTTACATACACAATACCCATCGAGACGCAGCGCATAAAAATGTTACAACACCCCAAATCACTAGACACACATTCACAACAAACACAGACTCACCATACACAAAACTTAGAACGTACACACGGATATATAGCAAACATAGGAACGCAGCATATACAAGACACACTGATACAAAAACAGACATAACACGTATATAAGTCTTAGACGACACACATTGCAACATAGAGGCACAGCAGACGCACAACACGTACAAACAACGCGCGTAACACATACGACACGATAACGACAGATAAAGAAACACAAAGACGCACAATATAAAACATTGACTCAACATATGCACACACATAAGTCAGAAACAAAACATAGAAACATATGCAAAAGACAAGATATTCACAGAGATATTCACATAACACACAGAATGGCATCACAAACGGATACACATTCATAACACACACGACACACACACAGACATACAAACGAAAACATTACACAACTCTCATAAAAAAAAAACAGGAACAAAAAGTAACGCAACCTACGCAGCACACACGGACACAATATATATACACCGCAGACGCAGACACAACAGGCACAAACAACAGACACACACAACTGACACACGCAAAAAGACATATCCAACAATTATACGTAATAGATACACAACACAAACAAAACACAAGAAGAAGTACATACAAACACTATACGTACCGAACAAAAGCACAGCAGCGACACACACCTCAAGCAATAGTCACACGACGTACACACAACGCAGAGACAACACTCACACGACACACAAACGACAAACATATAACGTATAGACACAGAAGACACACAGAAAACACAAGAAGCCAAGCAGACCAATAGGCACATAACCTACAAAGACAAAGCTCAACACACACAAAAGACAGTCACACGTAAGATGTGACACACAAGACGCAAGCAATTGTAATGCACACGAAATACAGACTCACCACACTGATGAAGGCGACACACATAGACTTAATAATACACAATATGCACACGGCAGGCATACGCAATAAATGGCGCTCGCAGGTATTCACAACAGACACACGCACAAAGACAACAGACGAAACAAGCAAAAATCACAAAGTGCAGAGGGAAAACAAAAAAAAAAACAGCTAAGAAACGCATATACGAAGCACACACAGACATACAACACACATAACACACACATAAAAACATACACAGAACTCACACAGACACTGCACATAAAACACAGACATACACTACACCAACACACACAATAAAGATGCTGCACACACATAGCATACAGAAAACCCATACAGACACAGATCAAAGACAACACACAGAAATACATAACTAATGCAATATATACTGTAGATACGCACATACACAACACATAAAAACACACACAACACAGACACTAAACTGATACACGACACACTGGCACACAATAAATAATCTCATACATAAAACCATATACACGCAAAGCAAAGTAAAAAGGTATACACACACAGACACACACGTATATATATATATATATATATATATATATATATATATATATATATATATATATACTTTATTATAGGATATTACATTAAAACATGTGAATAACGCTACACAAATGCAATCATGTTTCGATGTGTATTATGACATCTCATCAAGCGTTTGATGAGATGTGATAATACACATCGAAACATGATTGCATTTATGTAGCGGTCTTTACACATTATTTATTTATTTTATTCAGCCCTCTTTTAAATTAATTTTACAAACAGAAATTTATATTCGATTCTATGTCATTTTAAGAACATATGCAAACATTTTCTCTCTATTTCTCTCTAAACACACACACATACACACGCACAGACACACAACGAGTTACTGAAATCCTTCTAAAAGTCTGATTATTCTTCGGTTTCAACGCAACCAGTGCAACCGTGTACTTGTAAAATACCTACGATTATCACTTATAGTAATCTGCACGCAACCGCTTCGCCATAGAATGATTTGGTGTAGTTGCCAGACCTGAAGCCGTGAAGCGAAAATGTAGAATTTATTGAAAAAAATAAATGAAAAGTGAGAATCGAGAAAAGACTTTTCACCTACATAATATGCAAATGTGTAAATATCAACCAATATATATATATATATATATATATATATATATATATATATATATATATATATATATATCATAACAATTTCAGAATGTTATTTCTCCATATGTATTTATACAAGTTATTTAAATATATATACCTGTATATTTCTGAGAGTGTTAGAAAGTGAAAGTGAAAGTAAAAGTAAAAGTAAATTACAGGATTATGAAACAGGAACAGAATCGAATTTGAAATATTATTTTCTTTAAGCATTTACTCATACAAATATTTTCATATATAGATAAAGAGTGCACCAAGTATTTGAGAACGCGTTTTTACCGTGTCATAAGATAGAAGAAGGCTGTTCACGAGAATGAGTGCTTTTTTTTATTGAATAACCTTTTCCCATTTTCTTATTATTTTTAAGGAAAATTGTAATATTTTCTATTGAATATGCTTCTTTTAGGATGTGCAGGTGCTGTAATGCTTAGCATCCCGGAAAGCCGAGTTCGAATTCCAGTCGGGTTCGTTACAATCACTTTCGCATCAATACGCTTAGGAAAAGCATGAATACGTCTCTTCTGCCGACCAACTATGAGTTAAATAACCGGGTTATCTACCCGTTGTTGTCAACCTGTCTAGGAGAAGTAAAATCCTGAATTCAAAAGCTTATGGTGAAGCACTTACTACATTAGCGTGCAAATATTTGGGGTCAACTATTCAAAATAATTATGCACCGTTATTATTTTAAGAAATTTCAACTATTTAGAAGAATGCTTTTATCAGTAGTGTCTGTTGACCTTAAGGAATAGAAAATAGGCTTTTTAAGCAGCTCGATCCTGAAAGAATTCCATGAAAAACTATTGGGCCAATGAAAGGTCCGAGATGATTTCTAAGTATGAATTGTTCTATCTTATTAACATGAGTGTAAGGTGCTCTGGCAAGTAATTGTAGTTGAACATTAGCTTGCTTTTTACTCTAGAGTCATGTCTAAAATTTGTACTGAAACAATTATTAAGGTTGTAACTGTTGTGCTAAACCCTGTATAATGAACTCTTCCTTCTCTCATAAATTCAAACTGCGAGAGTCGGACGGGGGCGCAGAGTTTGAAATGGAGTGGAGTAGTAGACGCAGTGCTAATCTACTTATTACTAACACTATTGTTTTGCATATATCTTCAATATACTTTTTTCAACCTACCTTCGTCTTCTGTGTCTTTCTTTCTGGCCCATAAACAGGCCACAACAGTAACTTTTAAGGCGAGGATGATGCATTGGGATATACCCAGGCGGCTAGAAATGTTCAGAAGTAATTGTTCAAACCACCTAGAAGATGTTTGCTACCACTGGAAGTGTTTTAAGCGCAAGGAAAACCAGCAGACCACAAAGGGGGGGGAATAAAAAGATGAAAGAAAGATGAGGAGAGTCTCGGTAGGCAATCGAAAATTAATAGCACGACAAGTGAAGAGTGAATGCTGTCTTACCAATAAGTTTTCAGTTGATACTGTAACCAGAGTATTGTGATGTCATTGAACACTTTTGTAATGTCAGAGAATACTCGGTGTCACTTTCGTAATGCTCGTTGTAGTAGAGACTTTGTAATCGCAGACACAACTATAGTAACACCGTTAAACAATACTGGTGTCAAACGCCTGCGAATATCACTCGCACTAATACTACTTGCTCGATAATACTCATATTAATAATACTAATAATAGAGGATAGAGTAGAAATGGAGATCAGTATAGTAATAGAGGATAGAGTAGAAATACTTCTTACATATATGCATTTCATCTATGGTCACGTGTTCTTCTTAATTCAATAATGGGAACGCCTGTGTTTACTCACTGGCGATCTATGTTCAAACTCAAGTATCGGCAGCGACACTTTATTCATATATAACACATAGTATTATGAAAACCAAATATCGGTATAGAAGATTGAATTGATAAAAAAGAACATGGGAAAGTGGCACAAAGTAATTTTAGCGATGAATGTAAAATAAAGTTCCATTCTAATTCAAGAGAATATGTAATAAGACCACTGGGAGAAAGAAACAATCCAAGATGTATCAAAATCTAGTGATGGACTCGTAATGGTGTGGGTTTGTAACAAAAACGATAGTAAAAGAAAATTAGCAAAAGATGATAGAAATCTAAACTGTAAAGACTATATTACTTTACTACGGTCTAATTTTCTGCCAGACTAAAAAGATGGAGACAATTCTCAACAGGTCGGTTCTCTTTCTTGTCACGCACCACATGCAACAAAATGCTTTTTTTGTGTTCGAAAATGTTCAACCTTTCGAAGACTGGCCAGCACAAAGTCCTGATTTCAGTATATTTGAACTATTGTGGTGGGAAATGAAGAAACAAGAATTGGAAAAATTCCCAGTGTGAAAACCTGGAACTTGTTTCATTCAATATCACATCGAATATGGGAATATTACTGGGAACTGATACACACCACAGGAAGCATACGACTATGTTTACTAGTGTCTTACGTATTTTTGAGAATGTTTTCATTCCAAACACTTTATAACTTTCATCTACTACCATACTTTAAGTCAATCAAAAAGATGCATATGTAGCAGTATATAAAGACGACAATCAAATTGAAAATATGAGCCGCAGTTTTTTGCTGATTAATCAAATATGTATGTATATTTTTTCATATTTAGTTTAAGCATTCACGTTTTAGAATTGTCTAACGTAGAAATATCTATACATCCATCGCAGTTTATTCAGTCAAAAGACCAAATAGAACCAATTTTATGATCAGAATAAGTTATGCATACCAAAGTTAAAAAAAAGATTTGCAAAATGTGGAAACCAGAACAACAATATAAATAAATAAACAAGGAGGATTATTTATTAACTGACGAGAAACGAAGAAAAATAAAAAAAACACAAGAAAAAAATAAGGGAAATAAGAAATGTTTAGATGGAAAAATAAGTAAAGTGAATCATTTGTTAAATGATGGCAAACAGGAAGTTTTGAAAAAAATAAGATGGCGATAAATTTGAAACAAAAATGAAATTAAAGGAGAAGAGAAGATCAAGTGTAAAATGATTGAAGAGGAGAAATAAGGTGAAGAGATTTCAAAAGCAAAATGGATGACAAAAAAGTCAGAGAGAACGAGAGAGAGAGAGAGAGAGAGAGAAAGAGAGGGAGAGAGAGGGAGAAAGGGGGAGAGAGGTGTAAAAAGAAAAGATGAGTAGAAAAGAAAGGGGGAAAAGGTGAGAGTTCAAATAGAAGCGTCAAGTAACAATGAAATGACTCCTGAATTTTGAAATAAGGCAAACGGGGTGAGTACATTAAATAAATGAATTAATTTAACGTTTACATCTTTGGTGGGAAAATACACAAACTCTGGTTTGGTTGGTTGAGCTTATTGGCATATCAACACCTCTATGGGTTATTTAATACCGAAATCTAAATATCTTCTACGCAATTTTTTTTTTTTTTAGAAAATAGTTGCTTTATTGATAGAAGTTGCACTAATTAACTCATAGTTGCGGAGTGAAGAGCTGGATTCATACTTTATCCAAACGTATTTTCGAGTAAGAGAAAATAACGAACCCAACTGGATTTGGAACTCGGTACTCCGATTTACAATTCCAAGCCATTATCCATTACACCACCCGCACCGCCAATCTTACAGCATCTGGTATTCCCACATAGTCACCCATCTAGATACAGAACAGACTTGACGTTGCTTCGCTGATCGTATGCGAACTTGTGTTTCAGCCGGATGTGGCCGTAAGGCTAGACAAACTAGGTAGTCGCATTTGTTTGGGATGATGAGAACGACAAATAAAACAGTAAAAATCAGGAAAAAAGCATGAAAAAACAGGTTTTCTTTATGAAAAAAACAAAACAAAAAAAAAAACAAAAAAACAAAAAACAGATGTATATGTACGATTATACACACCCACCCACTCATATGCACAGATATTTATAAGTCTACCATTCGTCCATGCATTGTATATTGCAACCACATCTGGTTTGGTGCTTCTGCTATATAGTTAAAGATTATTAATAAAATCCCCCTCCTAAAGAAAAAAAAAGAATCAGCTATGTTATCGGTCCTGATCTGGCATCTCGGGTTCAGTCACTTTCCTTCAGCCGTAACATAAATTGCCCGTGCCTTTTCTACAAATATTTTCATTGTAATTGTTCTGATAAAATTTCCTCTTTGATGACTTGACTTTACGAATTTAAGGGCAGTGTTTGATTGGCAGCAAGGTGTGATCATTTTTATAATTGAAATTGCTGGATGTAACCTCAAATTCTATGCTAACAATTTCCTTTCTCTCACTTCTCGTTTGTAGATCTCCTCTCCCGGCCTCTTGTTTTCCAGTCAATATTGATCTTTAAAAATAGAAACGTTCAGTGTTAACTTCTGTTTTCTTAATTAGTTTTTTTTTTATTGTTATCTTCCCTTACCAATGTTTTTTTTTTCTTTTTCTCATATTCATTTCTTCTCTGAACCCGCTTTGTGTCTTAGAGGCTATTAAAAACATGACTTCAGTTCTTAAGTTAGTATTTTGGTTTTGTAACATCTTGTGGTGTTGAACAAAACTACTCCCAGCGTACTCCATTCTATGTTCAATTACCTTATTCCCAATATTACATCTACCCCCAGTGCAGTCCATTCTATGTTCAATTACCTTATTCCCTATATTAAATTTCTTATAGAATAATAAGACCAGACGATAGAGGAATGTAAAGTAAATATATTGGTAAATCACTTTCCCATAACTGTAATAATGGCCACGTCATAAATTACCTGTAATTAATGGGTCACTTTAAAAATTAATCTAATTCTGGTTGTTCTCTTCTGAATTGAATTTTATTAGTATTACTTGTAAGTTCGAAACATTGGTATGTCATATATCTAGAGATATATGAGTCGCTCGTCACAGAGTTGCCGGGAAACATGTTCTTTGAAAGAATGCACCGTGTTAGTCAAGTAAGATTTTGAGGTAGACATGCAGACAAGTAGAAAAGTCTATGGACGAATAGTTTGTGTACCATGCTATTCATTTTCTTAATCTTTTCTGCCTTTATCAGCCTGTTTTACGCTGTGTGATTTTGAAAAAAAAAACAAACTTGTGTTTCTCTTGTACAGGTTTTTTTTTCTTTAACGTGCTGACACTTCGAAAAAATTTTAAGCGACAATTAATCCAATCCCGTTCGTTGAACTCAGTACATTGACAATGAAGGAGATTATGCGGAAATTATGTGTATTTTCAACATTCAGCTGAAAACATATTGCTGGACCGATTATTTCGATTTATATTCACGCATGAATAAAATGTATTAAAACGGATGTTCACCCTTGTGCAAATTAATTGAAACAACGACTTTAGTATCCTTTCTTTCACCATACGGTCAGTTTTAGACCCACTGGAGTGACAGGGTGGAATCGATTTCTGTTTTATTAGGTCATTTGCGATGATGTGCAGTAATATGAATCTATTTTCGGGGTGTATGATGAAATTTGTTTGGTTAGAAAAATATTGCGTCATCCGTGATCACAACAGATTTTCATTACGCACTGGCACTATTGTCTCGACTGTCGATTAGTTGTCTTACGTCCATTGTTTGCGATGGACGTTAATCCAAGGAAGCGTACGAAAATTGTAACATTTTACGAACACACTGGCAAGCCTTACCAATGAGAAAAATCAAACTACTATCGACTGACCCGGAAACTCTCTTGATTTAAATCCAATCGAGAATCTGTGGTAAATCTGCAAGGAATGACTTTGTGGAATGGACATAGAAATAGTAACATGTGCACTGGGTCATGTTTCTTTGTAAAAATACGAAAAAAAGTAAATAATAACGGAATTATTCGTTAGGTTTCAATTAATTTGCACATGGGGGAGCATATTATGTTGTAAAAGTATTTGTCGTCTTAAATCCTCTTTTCGTACTTACATTACAGACTTATTGATATACCTACATACGTGTTTAATATTCACCACTGAATTAAGTGCATTGACAATGGAGGAGAACATGTTAATTGTAGAAAAGTATTTCAGTTGCCATAAGATTGAAATTTTCATTTGTTGGTTAAATATTGAATGACGAGAGAAGGAAAAAAGACATTAAAAACATTTTGTTTTCTGGAGGTGGGAGAACTCTTAATTGGAAAATCCACGAATGTTCCATCAAAGTCTACGAAAAACGTGATCAACATTTTTATTGTATTTAAAATCTATGAATGAGAAACCTTCCGAGGAACAGGGTCATTGATATTAATTTATTTTATCCGATTCTTACGCAGAATTAGATTGTATAGGGAAATAGAGTTAGACGATGATATTAGATTCATCTAAATAGAAATGCTCTTCGTGAAATGCGAAGAAAATCCGAATTCAAAAGGCAGCCATTTTGAACAATGACGTTTGGTATTCGAGGTAAACGAATAAGTCTGGCTTATTTCAAGTAACAAAATGCATTTCTCTTTGAATCTCTTGTTTGATAAAAAAATAATAGCATTCACTCACCGGCAAGTTGTTTACGTATTCATATACGTATGCGTGTACTAATGTTTGCTTATATGCGGGTTTGTTCGGATGTCTATATGTATGGGTATGTGTGTGTCTGTGCACACCATTTTTACTTAATATTTTTGTATCTGCACACTTGTGTGTGCTTCAAAGTAAAGCCGCTAATTCGCCGATGTAAAATTATTTACTGTTGACTATATTTTTCTCGTTTTTCCACGGCTTTCATTATATTAATCATTTGTTTTCTTCTTGAAATTTATCGGAAAGCCAATGATAGGATTTCAGGCTTTTAATAAAAACCTTATTACGTAGTAAATTTTTTCGTTATAAAATTGATATTAAGTAATCGATGTTCGTAAAAGTTTCAGGTTATATTTATATGAGCAAAAAGATTATGTGAGTTACAGTTTGTAAAATCTGTCATTAATATATTGTTGATAGCTTGTTTTCGAGGTGATGGTAGCATTCAGTTTTATTATAAAAAGAAATTGTAACATAAATATTTATAAATACATTTAAAAGATATAGAAAAAGCTATACACCAAAGAAACAAATATTTGATTAACATATAACTGAATAAATGATTATTTTAATATTTTGACGCGTTAATATGAATTCTTGGAAAATTTATTTATCTGCAGTTTAACGTCTTGGAAGAAGAAATCAGCAGGGCAAGTTCGAATTCCGGTCGAGTTTATTGCACTTACTTTCTCACAAATACCATCGATCATACGCCATAAAATGACGATAGGCCATAACGGAGCTTCGCTGTGCTTTTCTATAGATATTTTCATGGTAATTGTTCCGGTGAGCATTCTTTTTGTATACCTGTACTTTATAAACTTAAGCGCAGTACTAGATTGGCAGTTAGGTCTCATCATCTTTCTGTTGAAATGGTTAGGTATAACTGTAAGTACTATGCTAGTGGATTTTTCCCGGCTAATCGTTTTCCAGTCTGCTGTGATCTTCAAAAACTTGCAATTCAATCTTTTGTTTTCTTAATTTCTGCTCTTTTATTGTCTTCTCTATCCTTAATAATGTCTTTCTTTTTCTTTCGCCTATTCTTTCCTACTCAATACTCCTTTGCATCTCAGTGGTCTTATTGCTTTGTTTCGGATAAAATATTAAAAAAAAACAACAATAACAACAACAACAAACCCATGAATCAATCTATTCTCACACATGCTATGGATTAAAGGATTAAATAGAATTAAGGGTTAAATAGAATTAAGGATGAAATAGAATTAAGGATTAAATAGCGGTGTGTCCGGGGCTTTTTAGCCTGTTTTGGTCACCAATTTAGTAGAAGGACAACTATGAATAAAAAAAAAGCTCAAGCTGTCCAAAGAGGTTAGACAAAAACGATATATATATATATATATATATATATATATATATATGTTGAAGTTTCTTTCAGACTCGATGAATTACTTAAATATACTTATCAAATCCTCCTAATAATTTCTATCATGTGTACATCATTTCTTGAACCGACTTCTAATGCGCTAGAGTGAGCGGTTTGGTGATAGTAGTCGTGGCTTCAGGAGACACAGTCCTATGGTTACAGAGAACTCAACAGAGTTCCACCACGGAGTATGTGAGCGAGCGGCGCTATGTCGAGTCTGATTTGCAATCTCTTCGTCACCGAGGCCCATTGAAACAGTTGGTATGATGTTTGCTTGACAACCTAACTGTCAGGGTTTCAATTCTCGGTAGTGGATGCGCACTGCTGATGAGTCACAAATAATAGGACGAAACGGCCGTCCAGTGCATTCTGTTGAGGTTTCTTTCAGACTCGATGAATTACTGAAATAGAATTGTCAAATCCTCCTAATATATATATATAATATACATCTATCGTTTTTCTATTTTATTTTTTTATATATATATATATATATATATATATATATATATATATATATATATATATATATATATATATATATATATATATATATATATATATATATATATATATATATATATATATATATATATATATATATATATATATATATATATATATATATATATATATATATATATATATATATATATATATATAATAGAAAAACGATAGATGTATATTATTGTTATATAGATAATCCAACTGGAGAGTGACTATCCAGAATATAGCTTTGATTGCAACGAGTATTAGGCCCCAAAATGCTTTGCTTGCATTCTATATAGTTCATCATTCTTTTATTTTAAATTTTCTACTGTGAAGATTTTACTTGTTGCAGTTTTTACTATTTCCCAAGTTAGTTTCTTTGCTTTGATATTATTGTCTGTTCTCGTGGAGGACATCTTTTTAATGAATGGCCATCAATCTTCTATTTATATCTGCAGAGATTGGTATTTTGAAAACTCTTTTGAGCAAGGTGAGCAATAGTCAACTTTTCAGAATGTGAAAGATCATTGTCTTGTATGAATGTATTCATTAGCTTAAAGCTGCTTGATTGTGACCTTGTACCAACCCCCAAAACAATAATTATCTAAATTTACTTTGATACCATCATCGACTTTTAAAGCATCTGTAATCTTACTGTCTGCAATATTACTGCACATTGCACGCTGCCTCCTACATCGCGCTGGGTGACTATTCCCATGAATGTCCCAACCTCGTCTAGTAATCAGGTCCATCCAATATAGCTCGATAATCATCGGTAAAAATAAATATGAAAAAATCGGTTTTTATCTCTTTCACATACAGCTTTCTATGCGCCGCTGATATGGCCCCTGTTCTCCCTAAATGCTGCAACAAATTCTATAGTGCTCCTTGCCTTGCAGCTTCTTAGAAATCCACTTCTGCAGTTCCCGCCTTTAACCACCCTAGGAACCTATTGATCCCTAGTATTATCGTCCACTTATTTTTTTACTTCTTTTTGCCGAAGCGCTTGGTCAACCGCGAATTGGTTGGGCATTTCACTTTGTACGGCCTTCTTTCAGATAAATATGCCTTGTGCTTCTCTGGGTTAACTGCCGATGTTGCTAACGATTATTACTGAATTTATATATCAAGTTTTAGATAAGTACGTCGAGGATTGAGCTCTGACTTTATATTTGTCGAAGGCGCTTGACAGGGTTTGGCAGGCTGCCCTTCTTTACAAGAGTAAGGGCTATAGCATCACTGGCTTGATCCAGTCATTCTTAACAAATCGATGTAATGAAGGACATTTTGAATGGCCACTCTTCTACATCATTTCACATTAACGAAGAGGCTTCCCAGGGCTCCATCCTCGGAACTACTTCGATATTTTATCTTCATCAACGACCTTCCGATGACACCAGTTCCCAATATGCTGATGGTGATGACACAACTATTTAATCCTGATTTGTCCAATTTATCCGATAAAGTAAAACTGATATCAAAAGTGACTTCCAATCAGGTATTCACTGGGCAAGAAGTTGTTAATAATGATGCCTCAAAAACGAAGCTGCTATCTTTTAACCACCATTATTTATTTGTGATGTCAACGAACACTCGCTTGGCACTTTTGTAATGTCGACGAATACTCATTGTCACTTTCTTAATGCTCGTTGTAGTAGAGACTTTGTAATCGCAGATTACAACTATAGTAACGCTGTTGAACAATACTGGTGTCAGACGCCTTGGAATAATCTCGCACTAATAGTACTTGCTCGATAATACTCCCTCAAAAAGTAACCTGTACATGGATAAATAGAGAAATAGTATAGTGAATGGAGAAAAGAACAGCGGTTCGTATAGTAATAGAGGATAGATTAGAAATGGAGATTCGAATAGTATAGAGGATAGACTAGCATATAGCGATCGTTTAGACGCCACACGACTTCCTATTTAGGGGTTTCTTCTACGGTCATGTGGTCTATTTAGTTCAATAACGGGATCACCAGAGTTTGCTCACTGGCGATCTATGTTCAAACTCAAGTTTATTCCTATATAACACCTTCGATCATCATGGCTGATGCTGATCTTCAGAGGAACAACACTTTGCGCCTTCTTGGTATCACGTTCGTCGCTGACGTGGAATAATTATATTGAATCAACTGCTAGGTCTGCTGCTAGGAAAACTAGTTCATTGTATCGTGCCAGACAATCTTTATCGCCGGAATTCATCTTGCACAGTTATTAATTTATCATTCGTCTGTTCATTGGATACCTGCTGCCATATCTGGTCTAGTTCTATTGTTTTATGTCTCGAGATTATCAACAAAATTTAAAGCAGTGTCTGCCATGTTATCAGTTCTGACCTGGCATCTCGGCTTCAGTCACTTTCCCACCGACGTGATGTGGCGTCTCTCTATAATTTCTATAAATGTTTTCATGGCAATTGTTTTTTATGATCTGTTGGTACTTTGAGCTCTTGAATTTAAGTTTACTACTAGATTGGCAGTTAGGCTTCATCGTTTTACTATTGAATTAGCTAGATGCAACTGTAAATTCGTAAAATCTGTTCTTTTATTGTCCTTTCGCCTCACTGTCGTCAGATTATTCTCTTTTCCTCTCAGTAACTCCTTACATCTTAGTGACATTATTGCCTGATTTGGGGTAAAATGGTAAAGAGAAAATTTTCTGAAGGGTGGTAGTTTATTTGTGTTCATATTTGTAGCTAATCGTCTTAATCTTCTGCATCTTTTTCGACGCTAGAATTGACGTTACAAACTTCTTCAATATTTTATTAACGGGCAATATGTTTATCATGCTTATTACTGTTTTAATTTTTCTCATAGTTTCTTTTTATTGTTAAAATGTTATCAGTTTATTTTTGAACGTTCTGTGATCGCATTTCTACGTTTTTTGACACCTCAAATTCTGTACTCACTTCATTCAATAACGATATCTCCTTTCTATTTTGAATTTGTTTTTTTTAAAACCTGCCAATCTTTATATATCTGAAAATGTCAATAAATGCACAATTATATTTCTTTACAATGAACTCTTAAGCTGCAACAGACAATGAAGTTGAAATATTTCAAATAAAGCACATATTGAAATTCATATTTAATATTCATCATATATAAATTGAAAACTTTTATCAAAATCAGTTGCTTAATATTGCATAATAAAATCTGACATTGTATAATTTAGATTAGAAGGACTTCAAACATATATATATATATATATATATATATATATATATATATATATATATATATATATATATTTCCGAGATGAGGTATTATGTACATTACATTATTCAAACTATTGTCCTCATCTTTGTCACCATGTTTATTACAACGTTTCGGCCATTCAGTATCTGTCTATATTCCTGAGATGAGGTATTATGTTCACTATTTACATTATTCGGTCTATTGTCCTCATCTTTGTCGGCATATTTACTACAACGTTTCAAGGACACATGGCACAGTGGATAAAGGCGTTAGTTAGATCCAGTGACAGGATCTTAAAGAATGTGAGTTCAAAACCTTGTTATGGTAGTGAAGAACTTGGAGAGGGGAATTATCAGGAGATAACTATCAAGTGACATCCAGAGGGAAAATTAGCAGGAGATAACTGATAACTGACATCCATCAAACATGGCACGTGGAACTAGAACAGTCTACCCCATTGATCGAAATAAAGGGTTCAGTTCGAAATTCCAACTGAAGAAAGCCGGAGCGTACAACGGCCGAAACGTTGTGATAAATATGGCGACAATAGTCCGCATAATGTAAATACTGTACAAACATCTTATATATATATATATATATATATATATATATATATATATATATATATATATATATATATATTGTGTGTGTGTGTGTTCGTAGCGAGAAGGATAGAAAGTAAATATATAGAGAGAAATAGAAAGATACTCTATAGACAGAATAACACACATTAAAAATTTTCAGCCTTGTAGGTTTGTACTCAACAAAGATGGTCGTTCGTTTCCATGGTGCGGCCATTTTTTTTTACAGCCGAGTGAATAAGCGTTAGATTTTAAGTAAAAGAAAAAGAATCGCTGAAAATCGATTGATCGATCGAAAGGGAGGAGTTGGGAAATCGAGGCGAATAGGAAACGGTAGGGAAGGGGAAGAAAGGGCTGCGGTAGTAAAAGAATATAAGTAAAGAACAGAGAAAGTTGGGCTTCTTTTTTTTTTTTTTTTTTTTTTAAGAGAAATGTTCGTATGCATAAAAAAATTTACAAAGTGAGAAACGGAAAATATTTTTGGGTGGTATGTGTAAAGAGTAATTCATCATTCGGTTTTGTGGGAACGCTTTTGCAATGGAAGGATGGAGAAACCTGCGAGTCTAAAGGAAATTGAAGAACGGAAACAACCAAGAAAGAAAATAGAGGAAGAGAAGGAGGGAAGAAGGAGAAAGGAAGCAATATATTGTGTAAATGTTCTCGAACAAGATAAAGTTTTGGAGGGGATTTCAGTGGAATAAAGAAAGAAAGCAAGTGTAAAGCCTAAGTGTCGAAAAGGAGTGAAAAAGCGAAGAATGAAAATATGCAATTTGACGGAAGAGGAGAAAGTCAGGAAGCGTGTATTCTTTTATAAGCATTTACTTAATTTAACTTAGTATGGCAAAGGGTTAGCTGACTGACGTTTAGTTTACACAGTGAGATGTCATGCATTATCAAGATTAGTTTAGTCAGACACAAGGCCATAAACGTGAGTCGTTTTGTGAGAACCAAAATCACCTCAGTAAAAATCTCTTATTCTACGGTGAGGTATCCAAATATTTACGTTGACTTTGATTTATAAAAGAACCACAGTAATAGATTGAAAGGAACTATTTGGCAATGACAGGCGCCCAAAGGGATTATGTTACTGTAAAGGAAAGGGATAAGCTGAAAAAATTAAAAGGAGAACGAGTGAAAGAAATAAAGAGATGAAAAAAGTATATATATATATATATATATATATATATATATATATACGAGGTATTTCTGGAAAATATCGATCCAGTTAATACGAACAAAGAAAGTAGAAAATAGTCAATGACATGGTGCCTTCTCTTCAAAGTACTTTCCTTACACAAATATGCCAGAGTTCCTTCGACTCTTTAAATCACTCTGCAAAGTCCCTTTTCGGAATTGCTATCAGCTATATTGCATTCTTCCTAATGTTTTTTTTAATCATTTTACCCAAAGAAAGGCAGGAGTGTCTATCAGGCAAGGGGTTACAGAGAGTGAGAGCAAGAATAATTTGGTTTGGTTTATTTTACGGTATATCAACCTCAATGGGTTATTTAAGGGGGACAACATTTTTAGGATAGATTCCTGTGAATAGAGTATGTATTCTTTGGTTTAGATTGGTTTGGTTTATTTTGTTTTACAGCATATCAACCTCAATGGGTTATTTAATACCGACAACATTTTTAGGATAGATTCGTATGAATAGAATATGTATTCTTTGGTTTAGATTGGTTTGGTTTATTTTGTTTCATGGCATATCAACCTCAATGGGTTATTTAATCCCGACAACATTTTTAGGATAGATTTGTATCAATACAATATGTATTCTTTGCTTTAGATTTTTTTGGTTTATTTTGTTTTAAGGTATTTATTTAAGGAGTTATTTAAGGAGTTACTTAATGCTGACAAAAAATTTTATTGCTGGTAATATTTTGTTTTTTCAAAAATCTGTTTCTGGTAATAATTTTCCTTCAAAATTGTATTGCTGGTAATAATTTTTTTCGAAAAGTATTGCTTGTAATAGTTAACTATTTGCCCATAGATGGAACCCTAACAGGTGCTACCCACCCGGGTCAGGGTGGACCTGGGAACACCAGCAATTAAGATGTGGTTCCAGGGAGAACAAGAATAAAGAGGGTTGTTCGAGGAAAGGATATAGAAAAGGACGGGAATTAGGATCAAGTCATTAGAAGATGTTGATTGACATTACATTTAAATATTTGAAGATTATAGCCATCAGAGAAGCAAATAAGAGGAAGGGAGTTCTACTGTCGAGAAGTGCGAGAGAAGAAGCTCTTGGCGTAAAAGAAACAACTACATTTAAGCGTTTTGACAGTGAAAGGGTGAGACCGAAATGCCAACCCTGTAGCACGCTTAAATTCATGCAATTAGGGCATTAGTGAAAGCAGATCGTCAGGGCAGTTGCCATGAAAATATTTGTAGAAAAGATAGAGAGAAGCCATATCATGTCTGTGAGAAAGTGACTGGAATCGAGATGCCAGATCAGAACTTTTCACATTGCATATCTGTCTCTGGATCTAGTCTCAGCCCTCGAGATGAACAGCGGGGGCACCATACCATATATGGCAACAGTATTCAATGCAAGGACGAATGGTTGATTTGTAAATTGGAAGGATGGTCTCAGGCGAGAAAAAACCTTCAGACGTGACAGGGAACCAACTTTTCTTGTGGTAGATGTAGCTATAGATTCAATGTAGTTCTTCCACTTCAGGAGGTGAGTGGAAAGCTTATAGCAAAGGTAAGAATTGCAGTGAACCAAATATGGGCGGTAAGAAGTGTTATACAAAAAGTCATTGCACAGGGTCTGAAGAATAGACAATCGTGATATCTAAAATGTTTTGAGACTTTAAAGAAAATTCATGGAATAGATTTCTCCGACTATCAATCGCTGATTTTCATTGATTGCAGCTCGAAAACCTTCAGATATCTTCAGACTGAACGTCTGAAGATATCTGAAGGTTTTCGAGCTGCAATCAATGAAAATGCTTTCTAAATTTTTTGGTTTCAACGGATTGCCAACCAAATTTGCAGCACCGGCACCAAAATAAACTTCGCATATGGAATCATCACCATAAGTCTTCTCAGACATTCCAATTGTTTTTTGGGGAAAACATAGTCGCAATTCTATTCGTTTGGTCTTTGAGAAAGCGACGATAGCAGATTAACCTAGTTCACTTAATGTAGGTAACTTCATGAGATCGCTAAAAACAGAGCATAGCATGATGAAAAAGACGCCAAAGTTGATGAAAACAAAATTTTAGCGTCTAAATGCTTATGTTATTATTGAGAGGAAAGATCAAAGTATTTTTTACTTATTTTTAAAAATTTTTCCTTCTTTTTTAGAACATTGTAAATTTTGATTAAAAAAAACTTTTTTCTCTTTTTATGAACTGGGCTGATAAAATAACATAACATTTTTAGCGCATTTTTTTTCCTGTTTCACACACATTAATTTCGAAAATCTTGCAAAAATAAAAATAATTGTCGAATTTTAGCGAAACTTTCAGAAACTATTCACAAATGATGGAACTTATTATAAATATCTTTTGTTTTTTGTAAAGTCATGGCAGAATTTTTTTTGTTTCATATGTATTACCCCCTCTAACTAATTGTACGAAAACTCTATAATTTCGATTTTGAGGAGATTAATTATTATATTAGTTAAAAGCACAAGGCTTTGAGGAAACCAAATCATGTTTTTTTTTTTTTTTTTTTTTAGTTGGGCCCCTCTACCTGAAAATCGTCTCTGAAGTGTAACATACAAAACTCAATAAAACAAAAATATTATTTAATTTCAAAAGCTTTTAATTGCTTTTATTTATTCCAATAAACATGGACAATATTGTCTGAAAGCAAAAAGATATTTCGATGAAAAATAAATTTTTAAAACAATTACCTACAATTATTTGTTATTTCTGTAATATTTATTTTTATTTTTAAATTATGTTGTTAATTCTTCTAAAATTATGGAAAAGCTTGAGGAACTTAACGAATGCTGTTTTTAAGTAGATATATATTTACAGATTATAATTTCCAAAGCTTATTACAAACTAACGAGCCCTCGTATATTAAACAAATTAATTTGTGTCAATAATTTTTACCAAATGAAATCTACGGAAGCCGGAAGTATCGTGCGTGCAATAAATAAAAAACGTCAGCAGTGCAGCACTTGTATCTTTTTTTTTTTTTATAGTATTTATAATTTCTCCAGATAGTATCAACAAACTTATGGTACAGTACTTAAAAAACTCCCCCAAAAAACGGAATGGCGAAAGTTTTTTTACTTTAATTATTACAAGGTAGTACTTAAGCAGGTCCGCTTAAAAAAATATGTCCATTATGTCCGTCCGTAGGGGAACTCGAATCTCACGTCAGCTGTCAATAATTGATAGACGGCATCAATTCGCACTTGTCAATCCACGCGTGGTTCAAATCGGCTCTCTTTTTTTTTTAAAAACATTTTTCTACGAAGAAAGTAAGTAAAAGTTTCTTTTAAATTATTTTAAATAAACTTCAAATTTTCTAAATTTTTTCGAATAAATTTTGAAATACGTATACTTAATTTTTAAACGAGTTTTAAACGAAGAATTTAACTTATTTTTAAAAATTTGAAAAAATGGCTTAAATCGAGTTTTTTTTCGTTATTTGGTAAACAAGATTTGTAACTAAAATTTTGGACATGTTAAGTATGAGTAAAAAATTTCAAAAAATATTCAAAAAATAATTTAGTGTTTCCTCTCAATAATGAAATATTCATTTAACACGAGGAAATATTTTTTCATTAATTTTCAGACCGTTCTTGTCATGCTATCGATTTTCATGAAGGTACCTAACTTAATGCCAACTAAATAATCCCACAAGGGATTAACGGTTAACGTGTAAACAGTAGTGTTATATCCTGACCGAAAAACCGGTTCTCGAGTTATTGAAGGGGTTGGAAACTTATTTATTATGTTTTCGTTTCGCACATGGCTACAATAACAATATGTCCAAAGAAATGTAAAACTAGAGAACAACAGCTTGCGAGATGCGCATACGGACCAACTTTTGGAGAGTGGTGAGGTAAAAGAAAGAACAATTAACAAAGCAGACATCGTGATAAAATGAGAGAGAGAGAGAGAGAGAGAGAGAGAGAGAGAGAGAAAACACGGAGAGAGGGAGTTAAGAAGAGAAAGAAAGTTGAAGAGAAAAAAAGGAAGAGAAAAAAGAGGAAGACAAAGAAAGAGGAAGAGAAAGAAGGAGGAAGATAAGGATAAGGGAAGAGAAAAAAGAGGAAGAGAAAGAAAGAGGAAAAGAAAGAAAGAATGAAGAGAAAAAGAGGAAGAGACAGAAGCGGAAGACAAAGAAAGAGGAAGAGAAAGATAAGGGAAGAAAAAAAGAGGAAGAGAAAGAAAGAAGAAGATAAAAAGAGGAAGAGAAAGAAAGAAGAAGATAAAAAGAGGAAGAGAAAGAAAGAAGAAGATAAAAAGAGGAAGAGAAGGAAGGTGACTGGAAAGTAAGAAGCCGAGAGTTCCACAAGCGAGTAGTGCGAGAGAAGAAAATGTTAACATAGAACTTACGGTTACAACCAGCAATTTCAACAGTAGAACCAACCAGTAATTTAAATCTAGTATTGCGCTTAAGTTTGTAATGTTGATATACCAAAGAGGAAAGCTCATCAGAACAATTCTCGTGAAAATATTCATAGAAAAGCCACAAGGAGGCTACATTACAACGATGGGAAAGTGACTGAAGCCAAGGTTCCAGGTTAGTACCTATAATTTTGCAGATTTTTTTTATTTTGTTCAGAACCCTAAGACACATATATACGAAATCCCCCCCACCTCTGTCATATCCTGAAGTTATCCCCAATTTGGTTATCCAAATAAGTATGTATAAAAAATAAACACTTCAGGACCTTTGAAACTTAATTTGGAATACCAGTTAAATGTTTTTTAAACAAATTTTTTCATACATATTTTGACATTAACATCTGATAAGTTTTCATTTTGATATCGGATAAGTTTTAATATTTTTTTATTAACAACTTTTTATAAAGCATTTTGGAATTTTGACATTTGATTTAAATTTAATTTAATTAAATTTAATCTTAAGAGATGAGAAAAATGTTTTTGTAATTTCGAGAAAGTGCGAAGCTTGCAAAAAGAAGTTGAAATGTAACTTTTAATCGCAATGGATTTGTCAAGGTTGATAAAAGAGGCAATAGCTTTTGCTGACGCACCCTGGCTCGATAAGGCAGCGAACTCCGAAAAAGATTCTCTGTCAAAAAACGTGCCAGAGAAATTTCACTTAAACTTGGTATATTTTTGATTGTACACATGATTTTGCGTGCATGTAGGCTTTTAAAGAAAAACTGCTAATTCGCAAGTCTATTATTAATAAGTGATAAGCAGGTTTTTCTCGTCTTACGTCGGTTTTAATTAAATTATCTACTTATTTACATCTTGAAATTTCCAAGAAAGTAAAAGGTGTGAAATGAATTATCTCGATTCCAGTCTTTTAATAAAAAAACTCTTCTAGATTAATTTAGATTAGATAGTTTCAATGAATTCATTAGTAGTTTTCTAAGGAAAATATACAGATTAACGTATGTAATGTTTATATCTATTGACTTTTGCTAAGGTGGATTATTTTGTATTGTACTAATATATATATATATATATATATATATATATATATATATATATATATATATATATATATATGAGTGTGTGAAAAGTGTGTGTATATAAATATAAATAAATATATATATATATATATGTATAATTATTTATATATTATATGCGCGGTACTTATCAGAAAGCGCTCAATATCAGAGATAGAGCTAACATATATGGTTGGATAGATGTGAGCTTGTGGCCCTGGGTTTCACGCTTTAGCGATCGTCATCCATATATATATATATATATATATATATATATATATATATATATATATATATATATATATATATGCATATATTAGGTTGGTGTAAAAATAATGTTCAAAAATAACGTTCAAATAATGTTCAAAAATAACGTTTTTGACGATATTATTTTTGCACCAACCTAATATATATATCAATTAAACTTGATATATTAGAACATTGATATATATATAAATGACAGACAAGATACTACAATTAAGCTTTTTATTTAATTTTTCTTGTGTTGGCACAAGAGCTTTCTTTTTTGGACACAGAGTGTGTAAAAATTGTTCAAATGTTCTATAGTTTCGAGCGATTCGGCTAAATTTTTAGTCATTATCAAGGATGATTTTATTTTTCAGTTTAAACGAGTGTGTGTGTTATGTGTATGGTTCAGTGTGTTAAGGAGGTCTTTTTATTTTCCGAACACGTTTAGCACATGGTGGCCTCGTTCGTAGTTAATATAGTTAAAAGTTGGCTTTTTCTTTTTTATTATTAGGGCTCCCATTATTTTTAATCTTTTTTTACTAGTGGATGCGGTTATTATGTTTTTGTTTTCTACTAGTATGTTTCGAATGGAATCTGGTAGGTTTGTGTGTGTATTTAAATGGAGTTATAATAAAGTGTATTTCTAATGGAGCTCAAGTCAAATAGGTGTAAGGTAAGGCGTCTGGATAGGCATGTAGTTGTGTCATCGATGTAATTATTTATGAGTTAGGCCACAATGTGCTAACCGTGTTCAGAAAATTGTCAGCTGTGAAGAGTGGCTTTTGTGGCTCGAATATGTCCTTAACCCAAATATTCTACTGATTAAGTAAATTTCAAATGTCAGGGAGGAAATGCCAAATTATTTAAAGACATTGCATTCATATATTACTAAGAGTAACATATCCAATTTTAGACAAATTTGAACAAGAAATATAAAATTTATTCACAGGAAAATAGAATATTACATTTTCTAATTCGTCGCATGTCCACATAATAAATAAATGTATATAATCTATCTCTATCTCACGTTTCCTCTCTCTGTATATATATATATATATATATATATATATATATATATATATATATATGTATGTATGTAGGATTTAAGACTTAAGAATATAATAGTTCAAAAGTAAAGTAGATGTTTTCATAGTGCTCAATATTAAAAATATTAAAATGATATTTATATTAAAAATAGAGCGATGATAACATCATTTTTATATACAGAAAAATTACTTAACAGCAATTGTTCATATCATTTCTTGCTGTTATTTCCCGACTTCGAAGTTTCTTGGAAGTATCCATTTTTTAAATAAGAGACCCCCTTGAAAAATACATATTTCCAAGAAACTTCGATGTCAGGGAACTAACAACAAGAATTGATACGAACAGCTGCTTTACCGATTGAGCCAAAGAATGAATGTATGACAGAAAATCACGGAGAATTGTCGGTTAAAAACAGTAAAATCGATGTTGCTAACCGAAACGCTCCTCTGTGGCTCAATCGGTAAAAGCATGTCAGGCTATATGACGGTTCTGTATAGGAAACAGGTTTGATTCCTGCCGGAGGACGCATATTTTCTATGATAATGTCTCGGACATTCAGGCCGGCAAATGATGTCAATGCTGTTTATTATAAACAGACCATTTACTTAAATATATATTTGTATCTATAAAAAGAACGGATTAACATAAAAAAATGTCTCATTATATATATATAACTAACGTGTTGATCCACTATGCCATGCGTCCTTGAAACGTTGTAATAAATATGCCGACAAAGATGAGGAAAATAGACCGAATAATGTACATAATACCTCATCTCAGACAGATATATATATATATGTAAAAAATCAAATCGATAAATATAGATAAATGTACGATCAAGCGTTCCTATATATATATATATATATATATATATATATATATATATATATATATATATATATTGTACTGTTTTGTAGGTTGTTTAGAATGGAACAGTTGTGCTGTGATATATATCAGTCGATGTTTTTGGCACAACTGTAACTAACTTTGACACTGTTTTTGTTAAAAATCTTATTTAGCGTTGACGAACGATTGAAGTGTTAAATGGATTAAACTTAAAAAAAATTCCGATATAAGTTTTGACATTTTTCTTAAAATGCGTGTTAAACCATATTATATTTAAAATGCGTGTTAAACCATATTATATTTTGCGGCGTTTTGGTTTTTTGACGTCATTAATGCTATTGGCTAAGAATTCGAGGTTAATTTTATGGTTATTATGTTCTAATGCTTCTACATATTTGCATTTATGTTTTTGAAAAATATCTTTATTGCTACAGTTGGTGGACAACCTGCATTGGACTGATTTATGTCAATTATTTCGTATTCTAGGATTGTTGGCTGATGTATCTATGGTTGTATAAATCTTTAATATATGGTTTATAAAGCCTATTAGATAGGTTAACTGTTACATCCAGGAAATTGATTATTTTATCATTAGTGGTGGTGGTAATGTGAGCATGTGGTCATTGAAGGATTTAATTAAGATTTTTCTTAATTTTCTTGATTTGTGTCGGAGTATAATCCCGTCACGCATATAGAGACCAGTGTTGTTGATATCGAAGATAAACGTTAGACGCCGAAGTAATAAGATACTAACTAGTTCACAAGTTACTGCTGAATTAAACGCACCAACGGCAATGCTAAAATCAGGATTGCTATGTTTGGTTCACAGAGAAGCCTCATGAAACAGGATGGGTTTCTGGTTTTGTTTAATAGTTAATGTCCTATTTGCTTATGGGTCTGTAAATATTGGCCAGGTTTAATGCATCCGTTAGTAGCTTCTCGGTGATAGGTGGGTAGCATTGGAGAAAAGAGCATTCACTAATAAATAGCATCAGCAGTATTATGCCACTGGTTGATTCCTAAAACATTCATGGTGTATTTGCAGGTTCCTTTATTTGAGGGTTTCCTTTCTTATCTTACCCATATTGTTCGGTAAGATAAGCTTCTGTGCACTGCTGGAAGGATTCTTTTTGGATTCTCATCAGCTTCATCGTTACGGCTCTATTGATGGCCTCCACGCTTCCTTCAAAATGGATCCCTTGATGATCCCCTTCATCGTAGGGAAAAGAAAAAGTCAAATGGAACAAGATTAGGTGAATAGGGAAGTTGTTGCGGTACAGCCAGGTTTTTTTCAGCCATGAACTGTCGGATGCTCAGGGCGTTGTGAGCAGATGCATTGTCGTGCTGAAGAACCCACGATTCGTCTTGCCAAAAGCATGTGAAAAAAAGCAATGGTTGCAGAAAGCTAGGATTACAGTTACATACACTCAATATATCATATACTTATCACCCTTTCGTCCATAACTTACACAGCACACCTAGTCTAGTTATATATATATATATACATACACAGTGTAACCCGGATATAAGAGACCCGGATATAAGAGAAACACGGATATAAGAGAGATTTTCTCTGGTTCCAAATTAGAGCCATACTTACCTAAAAAAATAGATCAAACCCGGATATAAGAGAAACCCGGATATAACAGACCTCTTCTTCGGTCCCGACAACTCTCTTATATCCGGGTTACACTATATATATATATGTATATATATATATGTGTGTGTGTGTGTATGTGTGTGTGTGTGTGTGTGAAAAATGTATATATATATATATATATATATATATATATATATAATTATTTATACATTATATGTGCGGTACTTATTAGAAAGCGCTCAATATCAGAGATAGAGCTAACATATTTGGTTGAACTGATGTGAGTTTGTTACCCTGGGTTTCACGCTTTTGCGATCTTCAGATAAAATGATTAATTTTTAAAAAATTTTGGGTTTATGTTAATTGCGTGTATTGGTGTTATTATGGGAGTGGGGGGAATCGTCATCGTGATGTCTTCGCGCTAACGCAAACATAGATGCATGTCCGTACACCCGATGAGGTGCGCAGACAGACATACACACTTGCTCATCCACCGGGACTCATACATATATAAACATATGTGGACAGTATGAGATTTGACATATGTATGTATATGGGTGGTGTTGTGTCTATACATATGCATTTGTATGTTGAAATTCAAAGATTGGAAGTGTAGCGAAAATTTCTCGTGAATGTTTCGTGAATGTATACATGTCAGCAATCAGAGCATTTTTCTATTTTTTCGCTGAATAATATTTCCTCGCATGCAAGTATATACAAGTGGTGGGGTCTGTGTAAAATTATGATAGGTAAAAATTGCTATTATTTTTATTTTTTAATTTTAAAAAAAAGTTTATTTGTTAATATTTTAAAGCTGGTTATTTGCTTATTTTTGATGACTGTGTATATGTAACTGGTAGAAATTTCGGTTTGAAATCCTTATTGGTTATTTTTATGGTGGTATTAAATATGCTGGGGGAGGGGGTAGTTTACGTTAATAATTATAGAGGGTTTATATGATAATAGTAGATGTGATGTGATAGTAATGTTGTAAGGGGAATGGTGGCAATGATAATATAATTAGCTAATAGTTATTGTAAATTGGTAGAAGTGATTAGTAATGGTGGTGGGAGAATAATAAAAAACAATAAATGTAATTATTGTGGTGGTAGCTTGAAGTAAAGAGTGATTGTTGGTGTTTTATTTTATTTTATTTTATTTATTTTGGTATAAATCCTGATAACAAAAGATCAGAGATAATCTCCAAATGTAGGCATGAGAATAAGTACCTATTATCCCAATTTATACCAAACCGATAAAAAACAAAACAAAAAACAACAAAAAAAACACCAACAATGACTCTTTAATTCAAGCTACCATCACAATAATTACATTTATCGTTATTATCATTGCACCACCACTAGTAACCACTTCTACCACTTTACAACAACTATTAACTACTAATATTATCATTACCACCAACACCCAACACAATTACTACCACATCACATCTATTATTAACATATAAATCCACTATAATTATTAAAGTAAATTACTCCCCCAGCATATTTAATACCACCAAATAAAAACCAATAAGATCAGAGATAATTTCCAAATGTAGGCATGAGAATAAATACCTATCACCAGTTTGTCTGACGATCGCAAAAGCATGAAACCCAGGGTCACAAACTCACATCAGTCCAACCAACCAAATATATATATATATATATATATATATATATATATATATATATATATATATATATATATATATGCGATAACGATATATATTTTTATATATCAAGAACGATATTGGGGAAAAATGTATAAGAAAGTGGAAAAAAGTTTTCTTCTAACGCGTTTTGTCCTTTAGGACTTTATCAGACTAAATTTGATTTGTTGGTGCAACTACACATGCGTACGAACGAGGGATGCTGGGAATTTTAATTTAATTTTTTTTAATCTAGCCGATTTCATTCAGATTCTTTTTCTTTTTTCTTTTCATCATTTTTGTTATTAGATATTCTATACATTGATAATAGAAGTTCTGCCAGGAATGGTGAGATATTGTAAGAGCCCGGATACAAATTTACTGTGGATGCTCTTGTAATCAAGGCACTCTCTAAACATATACGTCGTAGTGAATTATTTTCTTCTTTGATCAAAGTAACATTTTTTATGTTAAAATTGTGGCCGGTCTCGTTACGGTAGAAAACCAACGCATTGTCTTTTAAAATGTCTCTTTTTGTGTATAATCATTTATTAAAATTCTTCGAGGTTTTTCCTATGTATTTTCTGTGACAACTATTATAAGCGATCGAGTAAATTCCTCCTTCAAATTTTAGGTTATTGCTTTGTTTAGTATTGACTAAGTCTTTAATTGTTTTATATGTATTAGTAACAAATTTTATGTTGAATTTAGATACATTCTTTTCTACTGCAGATGTGATAGAGTTAGTTGGTAGGACAAATTATTTTTCGATTCATTGGGTTTGTCAGGAGGAGCCGTTTTTCTATTTTGGAATATTTTATGATTCTTTTGAATCCCATTGCATATAAAATAATAATGGCACTAAAGAAGCTTGAAAATGTTGTCAATGTATTTCTCTTCTTTATGTAAATATTGAGGGCTGCAACTTCTAAGTGCTCTTAATATTCAATGCGAAGTAAAAGTCTCATAAAATATTCAAAAACTGAAAAAAGGCCCCTCCTGGCAAACACACTATATAAAAGAGAATTAACTGATTTATTTTAACCCGGCATTTTTTATTATTCAAACGTTATTATTCAATTCTTAATTGAAATAGACGCCCGATATTTATATACTAAAACTCTGTATTACGTATATCGGGCTGCGCATTTAAAAAAAAATGTAAAGAAACTGTATTCTCTGATAGGAACGGAACCTTCGTTAATCTTTGAAGAAGAAATTACAGTTTGATCCGGCATGTTTTACCACTCGGCCACGAAGGACTTCGCGGTAAGCAAGGGTCGGTTTACATTATTTAAAGAAAGCACATCTCTCTAACTTTTATTTTTGTCGTGAGCCCATTTATTCTCAGACTTAATTGCAGCAAAGCATGCCGGATTAAACGGCGGTTTCTCCTGTAAAGGGGAAACATACATTATATATATATATATATATATATATATATATATATATATATATGAAGAAATATAGTCTTAAGGTGTGCTATATTTATGGGATAAAGTGCTCAATATCAGAGATAAATCATAAAGTGTGTAAATATGAAAGTGTAAATAGAAGTAAATATGAAAGTGAACATAGAAGTCAACACTTAGAGGCGATAGTCTGTTTCATGCTAGATGCAATTGTCAGGCCTGACGATTACATTTAGCATGAAACAGACTGTCGCTTCTAAGTGTTGACTTCTATGTTCACATTTATATATATATATATATATATATATATATATATATATATATATATATATATATATATGAAGAAAAATATTTTTCTTCATACTGTCGGATCTATATCCATATATTTGCTTACATATATATATATATATATATACGTCGTACTGAATTATTGTCTCCTTTGGTCAAAGTAGGATTTTTTATGTTAAAATTGTTCGCCAGTCTCGTTACGGTGGGAAACCAACGCATTTGATGTGTTATTTTGTAAAATGTCTCCTTTTCTGCATAATCATTTATTAAAATTCTTTGAGACTTTTGCTATGTATTCTCTTTGATAATTATTACAAGCGACATATATATATATATATATATATATATATATATATATATATATATATATATATATATATATATATATTCTGATGATCTTTCGGTGCGTGAAAATTCCAAAGGTAAGTAAAAAGAAAGAATAATACAGAGGGAAAGCGAGAGAAGAGAGGCGCGAAATATATGAACAAAAAATAAAAGATTTTTCTTAGTATCAGAGATGTGTAATCGATTAATGTCATCTGAGAACTTCTTTTAGAATTCTTCCTATTTTGTACTTCACATCGTTCTTCCTTTTTTTGGGGGGGTGTATTATTGAAAACTTGAACTCGACCTTTGATGTCATGCAGCGCAGGAAAGCAATCCAAAATCCGTTATGCAAACTCTGAGCTTCCCGTTTGAAAAAGAAGTACCAACATGGGGTTCAGACAAAAAAGCAAGTTTCCGCGCCATTACCTTAACGCCATCACCTTATAGGCCACAAGTGACATGAGTGTTTGATGTTTTGAAAGCCTCCTGCTTCCTATCAATCGTGTTTAGAGAGAAAAAAATCAAGAAACGTACATCATTTGTCAAGACTTTCTATCGAGATGGAACTTTTTTTTTTATTCCAGTATTTATATCTCTCTTTCAATACTGACATAGGAACATTTTTTTTTATTATATTGTCAATCTAAAAACACCGCCCATTGACCACATTTATACATAAAACACGCATCAGAGCATCATCATCATAGTCGTCATCATCAGTGTCAGAAAAGTTTATTGCATCCCCATCTTTCTCTATTGTTGTTTTGAAAATTTCGTAAGGCGTTTTTCAGATTCATGCCTATCCAATGAGATACAATGTCCTCCATGTTTGTTCTCAGCTTGTCTATTCTTTTGCCTCCTTTCATTCTAGAAGAGTCGACTGAAAAGTTCATAGCCTGACCAAAACACTCTCAAGTTATGTGACCGAATGAGGTTTATTTTTTAACATAGTTCCCTTTGCGTCCCCCCCACTTCTTCCATCGATGTTGCAATACTTGGATTCCATTGTGGAAGAAGCTTTCATCCTGTTAAAAAACATTAACAACAACAGATATATGATCATCACCATCATCATTGTGATACTGGTTCCAAGCGAAGTGTTTTTTCATGTTGGGGAACAGATGATAGTCAGAATGGGAAAAGTCAGGATAGTAGGGAGGGTGATCAAATAGTTAAAACCCAAAGTCACAAAATTGTTGTGATTAAACAAACCTTTCGTTAGTTTGCCTTGACGTTTGGTTTTGAAAGTATTTCGTAACTGACTCAGCAAGTTAGCACAGCACTCTCCATTGATTGTGTGGCCTTTTTGAAGATAGTCAATAACACAATGTCTTTTGGATCCCAATAAAACTTGGCCTTCTTTGAAGCAGGTGAGGAGGTGTGTTTACACTGTATGCATTGTCTCTTCCTCTATGGTTTAACTCTTTCAGCCCCACGTTCCTGAACAATTTTAACCGTTCTGCCTGAGGTCTTGAATCAAAATTCGCAAATAATTGATATGTAATGTTTCACGGTAGATATAAAAGAGTTACAAGTGTTTAACCACCATTCAACCGGAGGCGTAGCATTACGTCATTTTTCTCTACCACCGGTAAAGCTGTTGTCAGGGCTCAAAAGGTGAAAGTGTTAAACCGAACACTCCTCCTGGATTAGGAAACCTTCAAGGAAATCAGTTGAATATCTCTCAAACAATTTTATTTATAGTCAATCGCCTGTCATCAATCACTATGTGGCGAACATGGTCAATGTTTTCCTCGATGGTGGCAATTACAGGGCATCCAGATCTTTCGTCGTCTTCAAGTCTCTGGAATCCATTCCTAAATTTAGCTGCGTACTTTTGCACTGTTGATAAAGCTGGAGTGTTATCCCTTCATGTAGCAACCTTGTCAACATGAATGTCCTTGGGGACTAAACCGTTTTTCTGCAGATACTTGATAACACCACGATGCCAAATTTTGTCCATTTTCAAGAGGCAGGACTTGTTACATTTGAAGTTTTCTTTGAAAAGTCAGAGGCCATTTTACCTGAAAATAAACAATGTCTTTATTAGTTAGAAGAGTTGAAATTAACACATGCAAGACTTCACAGTTCTAGCATGATTCCTTCATAGTCAGTGTATGATCTTTTCGGCCCACTTTGCATTTTTTAGTATCTGTCTATATTTGTGAGGTGAGGTATTATGTATACTATTTACATTATTCGGACTATTGTCCTCACCTTTGTTGCCATATTTATCACAACATTTCGGCCGTTGTACGCTCCGGCCTTCTTCAGGTGGTTGGAATGTCGAACAACGATTTATTTCGCTCTCTGGGGTAGACTGTTCTAGTTCCACGTGCCATGTCTAATGGATGTCAGTTATCTCCTGTTAATTCACCTCTTCAAGTTCTCCACTGCGTTAGGGACACATGACACAGTGGATAAAGACGTTGGTTAGATCCGGTGACAAGATCCAAAGAGATGTGAGTTCAGTACCTGGTTCGAGGACTGTTTAAGATTGATTCTTAATGTCCACTAACAATCCTACGCGCCAAATACTGTGGTCTTCAAAAAGGCCAATTCAATCAGCTATAAAGCAGACATACATCGCCCTAGGTTTCGCTGGGAAGGCCATGTCATTCGCCTTGACAACATAAGAATACCCAAATAAATTCTCTACGGTGAACTGCCTTACGACCTTTTTATTCCAGTACAAACCAAGCAGGCATTTCAAGGACTATTTAAGACGATTTTGCAGTCTGACATATAGAAGACCCTCACTGAGAAACTGCTGCTTGCGATAAAAATAGACATAGATAGATAATGAAGGTTTTGTTAGTGTGAAGATAACTAAACCACTTCAACAGGATTTGAACTCGGCTCGCCAATATCGAATTCCGTGCCAGTCAAAGCTGCACATGCCCAAATCAATATCCATAAAGCCACTGTTATCTAAGTAGCAAATACATTTACCTCATATGTTTGCACATAAGAATACACAGCTGTACATACACATGCTTAATATACAATCAGAGAAGACATGATATTGGAAATATTAGGTACTTGCAAAATATTGAAGGAATGGTTTTACCGGTGTATTCCGTTTTACTTACCCTCTTCAATTTTAAGGTCAACCATTATCTATCCTACATATCCTCATAATCTGAACCATCTCCTCGTCTTACTTACAACAACTACATTCAGTAACTCTCTACCTTGAGTGGCGCTTGGGCCATGTACTGGGTGAACATTTACTAAAAATCATTGCTGCTATGAAAATATTAGGCGTGTGAAAACTCATTAAAATTCTTTTTTTTACATGTGTCTTCAGATTTTAGACAACAAAATAACAGAAAAAAATACACTTAACGAAGGATAAAGAACGTTTCGGCTGTAAAGATAAAAAATCTATCTACAAGGAATATATTTGTTAACATGTGTGTTAAAACTTTGAGCCCTGCGTTCATGAACAATTTGAACCCTTCTGCCTGAGCTCCTGAGTCAAAATTCGCAAATAACTGGTATGTAATGTTTTTAGATGTAAAAATAGTTACAAGTGTTTACCCACCGTTCAACCGGTGGCTGGGCATTGGTAAGTCATTTTTCTCTACCAGCGGTAAAGCAGTAGTCAGGACTCAAAGTGGTAAGTCATTTTTCTCTACCACTGTTCAACCGCTGGCTATGTATAACGTCATATTTTTCTACTACCTTAACCAACCACTGAACTTGGAGAGGTGAATTAACAGGAGACAACTAATAACTGACATCCATTAGGCATGGCACGTGGAACTAGAACAGTGAGCGAAATAAAGGGTTCAGTTCGACATTCCAACCACCTGAAGAAGGTTGGGGCGCAGAACGGCCGAAACGTTGTGATAAATATGGCAACAAAGATTAGGACGATAGTCCGAACAATGTAAATAGTGTACAAAATACCTCATCTCAGAAATATAGACAGACAAATCCTCTTTCATCTACGTAAGGATTTAATAAGCGAAACTTATTAAATCATTATATAGAGTCATGATAATTTTTTAAGCGGAGCTGAAATGTGGCACAAGGCCGCAAGTATAAGGTACCCAGTCGTAATTAAACTAGCGAGACAAGCTTACTAACAATACCACCAAGTCAAAGTGCCCACTACTAAATCTATACAGAGTACTGTACATATATTCATGACAAGACACAATTTTTAAATTTCGTTGGCAAAATCAGAAAAAAAAGGTTTTCTTGAACGTAAGTTGAAACATGGAAATGTAAACGTGCAAGAAAAAAGAAGGAAAAGAAATTCAACGACAAAAAAGAATTTAGAATCGATAAAAATAATTTTGTGTGTTGGAGATTTGGGAAAAAATTCTTAATTATGCCTAAAACCTAAAGCATGTCTTCATGAAAACCTTGCATATAAATGACGAAGTATTTAAAAAAAAAATATAGAATATTCGTTTTCAAGAAGAAATCTAATGGAATAGGCAAACTAAAAATACAAAAAGGAAAAATGAAGCAAGAAATAACGAAAGTCGACAAAATACGAAGCAGACAAAAGGTTTGGCTCTATGGTTGAGGTAGAACACTAGCGCACAAGAGGTTCAGGTCCCAATGCCAAAATACCTTAAATTAACGTACTTTAAATTAACACACCTAAAATTAATGTACCTTAAATTAATGTAAACTCAGAAGTATTTATTGTTAAAGATTCATTTTTCTCTGCAGTCAGTTTTGACTTGAAAAGGTACCTAATGTTAATGGCAATATTAACCGTTTTCTTAGAAGGAAACATTTGGCATTCATTGACCGAGCAGCCAGTGTCACTTTCAGTTGAAATTTAAAAAACATTTCTCTTAAAGCAAATTTTTGGTTTGGCTTTATTGTTGGGATAGAGCACTAGCACACAAGAGGTTTTGGTTTCTATGAAAACATACCTTAAATTAACGTACCTCAAATTAACGTACCTCAAATTAACCTTAAATTAACGTACCTTAAAATAACGTAAACTCAGAAGTATATATTGGTAAAGATTCATTTTTCTCAATAGTCAGTTTTGACTTGAAAAGTTATCTAATGGTAATGGTAATATTAGCCGTTTCCTTATAAGGAAACATTTGGCATTCATTGACCGAGCAGCCAGTGCCACTTTCAGTTGAAATTTGTAAAATATTTCTCTTAAAGCAAATTTTCAGGAAAACATGTTTCTCAAGTCCAGTAGCTGTTATCATCCTTTCCAGTATTGATTAGGGTTTCCTTTTGAACCTTTTATTTGAAATGCTGTGGAATGTTAACATCTTGACTATGTCATTATTTTTGCTTCAAGTTACATGTGATAGCCATTTTAGTTGTTGCTGCTGTTGTTAGTCCTCAAGTGATGAGTTTTCTATTATTTGCTACAGTTCTTTGTGATTCTGTAGCGACAGTACACAATGTTCAAAGAAGGATGACACTTGCAAAGACTCTCAGGCTTCACTCACTCAATGCTTTTTTTTCCGCCATTGATCTTACAAAGCGGTTGTATACAGCTGACAGTTTAGATATTTCTGAACGGGTCAGTAGCTTGCATGGTATCCATATGAAAGTCTCGATCTGACGAGGCTATTTCAAAACATGACAGGAGTTTTCAGGTTCATGTTTTTGTTTCGTAGCAATGTGCGGTATTGTGCGAAGCTACCTCTGGCACAGTCCATTGTATGTTTAATTTATTTCTCTTCCGTACTTAATTTGTTATAAGTGATCCATATTAGCTAAAAATAAAATTTTCTGATGAATTATTATTATTTACAGTTGGGGTAATATCCTTATCGTTGTTGTTATTATAATCAAACTGTTTCGACTGTTGTGCTATTCGTCCTTCTTCAAATATCTGTTTCCCCAAGTAATATTCGGAACAAATAATATACATTCAGTAAACGTTATCGTTCTTATTAAACTCATATTAATTTGGCACAAGGCCACATACATAGGTCACCTAGTGAGGATCGAACGCACTACTCAGTAATGGTCAACTAAACTAGCTCGTTAAACATATCCTACGACAAAATGCTTGTTGTTGTTGCTGTCGCTGTTGTTGACTCGAAAATGTTGAAGTCATGCAGGATGCAGTCAAAAGGAATCGACGATTGACAAGGCGAGAATTAGACGATCCGGTGATTCCATGGACTGTCCGAAAAGTATCCAGTTATTTTGAATATTTTAACTTCTTGCTATTCACGTAATCCCGTTTCGTGCAAGGTTATTGTGTCTAAATATTGCAACCCCCATATTACATAGCAGCATTAGACTCCAGATTTAACTCCTGCCTTTCCCACTTAAAGTTAAAGTCGCCAGTGAAAAAGTAACGTGCTGGTGATGGAGTCTCCGAAAATGAAACTTTGCAGGCTTTTGTTTTAAATCGAAGAAAAACTGAAATAAGTGTGTTAGGCCTTTTTTTTACCTTACTGTCCATCCTATAGAAGCTCTATGAACCAGTCAAGGCAGAGGGCTACTGAATGTGTTTTTATGAGCGTAAGAATTGTAGATTATGTAGGATAGATAACTGTTTACCCTAGACATGAAGAGGTTAATATTATAGTGATGAGGCAAGCGCCCGTTTGGGAGTCTATTCCACAAAAACAGCTGTTCTCGAGAAGAAGCTGAATATAAAAGGAATAAACATGATTCGTTCCGGTGTATATGATATGACAGATCTTAGCTATAAATGTCTAAACTGGGGAATGTATATGGAAACGGCGATTAGCTTGAATGAGTTTGTAGAGTGGAAAATAATTCAACACTCAAAAGGCCGATTAAACGCTTTTGAACTTGTGAAGATTATGTAGCTCCAGTAACAGTACTTTGAAGCGAACTAATGAAGTAAGTTTTTCGTTACTTACATTATTTACATCATTTATTTACATTATTCGAACTGTTATCCTCATCTTCACTGGAATATTCACAATGTTTCGGTCGTTGTACGCTCCGACCTTCTTCAGGTGATTGGAATTTCAACCGTCGAGGTAGATTTTCTAGTTCCACGTGCCATGCCTCTTCCGGGTGTCTATGTTATTTAACTCAACTCTTCAAGTTTTGGATCACCACTGCTGTAACATGATATTGAACTCCCAACTCTTTGGGTCAAGTCACTTGAGGACACATGACCTAGTGGATAATGTGGATATGAATTTTTAGCACTTATAAACCTAATGTCTAAGAACCATTTTTACCAGTGCTCATATTGCAATTTATGTGTTATTATTATTTCATATTTTTACCAGAGCTTATATTGTGATTTTTTGTTGTTATTCGTTGCTTTTCCTTTTCCTTTTTCCTTATTACTGGTTCCCATATTGCATTCATTTCTATGCTTGGTCGGCTCAGGAGAACTGTTTTTACCAGAGCTCATATTGCAATTTTTTTGTTATGATCGCTTTTCTCTAGCACTCCTTATTCTGGTTCCCATATTGTATTCATTTCTATGCTTGGTCGGCTCAGGACTAAGGACTATTTCACATATAAGACATACAGGCAATTGTCACAGCGTTACACCAAGCTACATCGCATATACGGTCTCCCAAAGATTGCAATGAAGATGGCAATGAAGATGAGGATAACAATTTAAATAATGTAAGCAACCATAATACCACGTCTCAGAGATATAGACAAAGTTTTTCGTTAATATGAAAATGGCTGTAACTATTTTGAATTGACATTGTACGTTTATACAACTTTCTTGGAGAAATATCAAGATCGAGATTTATTTCATTTGTATGGATGTGTAGACGTTTTCTACCAATTGCCAATTTTTGTGGCGTTTGAATTAAAGATTAGACGTTTCGGAAGGGTTTTTGTTGCGGATGCGGAACTGGGTGTGACCCTGGAAGACAGACCCTTGATGTTCTTGTTGTTACTGTTGCGGAAGTTATTTCCTTCTCCTCTTCGACAAGCCTAAATCCAAACGTCAAACAAAAACAAAACAAATGAAGATATTGACTATGAGTAAATAAATGTACAACCTATTTATATGTATCCAAAACTAGTAAGTTTTAACTATTGTTGTTGCTAAAGCAACAGAGAGAGAGAGAGAGAGAGAGAGAGAGAGAGAGAGAGAGAGAGAGGTGAAATTAGAAGTGAAAGGGACATTGATATTAGTTATCGTCGAGAGTAGCGTTTCTCTCTCAGCACGTGGTGTTGACATGAAACACTGATCTGTATCGGGTCTCTTTCTCATAGCGTGCCGGTGTTGATACCAAAAGCTGGTCTGTTTGAATTTGAGTATAAATAGCCGTTAATCGACTCGAAATTAAGGTTTTGGTTTTTGAGTGAAACCTGGCTCTGGATGTCATAATATATTATTCATTTTGTTTTTGGCGGATGTATATGTGGAGCCGATGGACAGAAAACTTATTTATTTTCTGCTTTGGGTCGTCGAGCAGTCAACATCCGGTTTGTGTAGAAATATTTGACAGTTGATTTTGCCCGTCTTGTAAGCCATCAATATCCACACTTGCATTTAAATTTCTTTTTTTGTGTGAGTTGCAAACTTCAAACTAAACAAATTATATCTCGAGTTCATTGCTGTTGAGCGATGGTTACTGTTGTGGATTCCGTGAATGGAATCTCGCACAAAAAATAAACAACGCCAGTAATTGAGATAGAAAAATAAGTGTATTAAACGTAAGAATACAGACTTGAAGTGAAGATTAGTAGTCCAGGAATGCGGGTTAGTAGAAAGTATTAGGTTGGAGCAAAAATAATGACGTAATAATGTCGTTTTTTGACGTAAAAAATACGTCAAAAAACGACATTATTACGTCATCATTTTTACACCAACCTAATATATGTACAAGTCTCTGTAAGTAAAGCCGTAATCATCTTTCTCTCTCTCTCTCTCTCTCTGGACTCTTGTATTACTCTCTGAGAACACCCTGTGTCTGTTTCCGTATCTCTTAACCTGTCTCAACGTATCTCGACGTATCTCAAGGTGTCTCAAACGTATCTCAATGTATCTCAGTATTTATTGATCCCCCCACGAGGATTGAATGTGGCACAAGGCCGAGTTTAATGTGAGTTTCTCTGAGCCCGTAGGCTCGGACAAAAATATAGCCTTTGAACCCGCATAGACGGGTTCAGGCCCTGTCTACCTCCCCGGACGAAACCTTGCCCTTCGGCAAAGCTACGTCCGGGTTCCTCTCTGCTAACGCAGAGAGTCCGACAGCCGTCGCAAACAGTCAAAGACTGTATCGAGACGGATCTCAACAGCAGGTATTCTCTCTGTCAGTATAAGTATACTTTGAATTGAGTCCATCTTATGTAAAAAGGGGAAAGCCCCACAACAGTTACCAAGAATGTCTCTCTGTCACATTTGTTTTAAGTTCGATCCTCATTGAATGCCACATATTCACAGCATTGTTCTGGTTTAAGCTGTATACATATAAGAAGACTGATATTTTTTTTTTATCTCAGTTCTTTTAAGAAAACTCACTGTCGAGCAAAAGTTTTCACGCAGGTCACTATTTCTGTTAAATTGATCCTGAATGCTTTGTTATCATATTTTTTGTTTGTCTTTGAAGTTCAGAACATATCTGGTTTATCTGCTGAAGCGGGAGAAATATGTTGAAATCTGGTGAGAATAATGGAAAATCCGTTTTTATAAATTTAAAAATGTCCGATATTTATTGAAAATTTCTCGTTAAGCCGATATCGTTCACCATTCCTTCTCCACGTAATAAAATTTTCAGTCACTTTGAACAGAGAAAAACACAATGGTCTGTCTTTTGAAAATCTTGGTAAATTTTTCATGCAGTTTATATCACAAATTCAAATGCCATTGATTTATATTTTGACATAAGCTTACCTATTAACTTTAAACTGGTCTTGTCCGTTCCATGACAGTTTTTGAAAGCTTGAAATGTGATCGGGCTGACCAGCAGTTTGAAACAATAAAGATCATGTCCAGTTTGGTCAGCAACATGTGAACTGTATACATACAAAAGATAGAACAAAATGATACATCTCAATAGTGACATTAAAGTTTATATTGTATATAATTCCAGAAAATATGGAAAGAAATCCAGTCACCATTGCAACAAAATTTTACCCTTGGGTTTGTTTCTGTCCAGAAAATTGACTGAACTATGAAACTGACAAAAATCTTCATCATTTCCTCTAGTGTTTACTTTTTGGCGTTATTTTGCCTTCTAATTTTCTCGGATTGAGAAATCGAAAAGCCGAGTTCGAATACCAATCCGATTCATTACATTCACTAACGTGATAATAAAATTTGGGAAAGGTACGAATCCTCTTCTTTCTCCCCCTGCTAGCTATGGATAAATAGTAGGACAGAAGCAACCGGTCTGGGAGAAAGTAACTCTGAATTCAAAACTGTATGTAACTGTAGCCCGAGTACAGATAATACAGCTAAAGAAAAGATCGTTCTCATTGGCTCGATGATCCTGACTACGGTCGAATGATGATGATGATAATTAGTCAAACTTTCTCCTAAGCAGGGAGACATGTTTTGGACGTTATAAAGCAACGGGTACTGCCTTACCACCCCCATATATATATATATATATATATATATATATGGATGTACCCCGAACGATTCGATAAAAAATGAGCATACGCGACGAAAAAATGCCTCAAACTTAATAAAACCAAAGCTTTATCGTCAAAATCTTTGTTATTATTAAAAGGAAAGACCAAAGAATATTTTTTATTATTAAAATATATCTTTTTATCATTTTTGAAGATTCAATTTTTTCTTGCGTCAGCTGGTTAGTTACGATACGAAAGTCTAGTGTTTTTTTGCGATTAAAAACACACTGATTTGGAAATTGACAGATTGCAATGAAACTTTCAAGACTGATTCACAAATGAATGAAATCATTTTAGAAATGTTTTCCTTTTTAGAAAATCTTCGTCAAAATTCTTTACATCTTTTAGTGTCCAACTTACTTAATTCTATGAAATTTCGAGAAATTTATTTTTATAATGTTTATAAACAAATACCCTTGGAGAATTTAAATTATCCATTTTTATTTTTGTAAAACAAACCATCCAGTAATATATTATCCTCTCTGAATCGTTGTCATAACAATAGTTTCAATTCTTCTTGATCAGTACTCGTATATATATATATATATATATATATATATATATATATAAAATATATATATATATATATATATATTTATATATATAAGTAAACCTAAAGAGCCAGACAAACCTACATAGGTTTCACCTACTCGTGTCGGATGTTTTTTTCGTTGGATTCTGAACTAAGATTCTAGACAATTATTTTCGACAGAAGTATATGTTATTAGTTCTTACTTTTTTTCACCTTGGGTATTGGTTTGTTCATTTACAAGCTAAAACACCTAAGGTCTTTCCGGACGAGTATAACTGCTTACATTTAGTTTAGAAGTGTTATATATATATATATATATATATATATATATATATATATATATATATATATATATATATATATATATATAACCTATTTCTGTTATAATTTTCGAACAAATTATATTTGCTCTACTCTGTATTGAGCACTCTTTTAAGAATAATATTTTTTGGTTATTGGAATTTATTCCGTACTAGCAGCATGGCCCGGCGTTGCCCGTGCCTGATTCAAAAATCGTACGACTCACACACAAATTGCTATCACTTGACTTAAAATATTTTTGCCCTTACTTGCCTTTACGCTGGCAAATAGAATCTTCCTGCCTATTCGTGGCAGCCAGCTATAGGCTCTCACTCTGGCCAGCACAAAATGGTCGCAAACTACATGAAAACTGCCGTAGAAGCATGAAAAAATCGATTATTTCCACTATCGATGGAAAGTCGGTCTTGGCCTTCCCACTAACTTGGATCATGTGCATATAAATTTTGGTGCAAATCCGTCGAAAGTTGCAGCCGTGCATTCGACACACACACACACACACACACACACACACACACACACACACACACACACATCCTGCCTTTTATAGATAGAGACACACCAACCCTATATATATATATATATATATATATATATATATATATATATATATATATTGAGGCATGTTTCGGTGAATAATTTAGGCATGTTCTGTCTACTTATTCTCGATAGGATCCTTTCATACTAACGGATTGTTGTGAACCATTTTTGTCTTTCACAACAATGAACACCACAATACTTATCATGTCATTAAACTTACCCTGATGATGACATTGTCCTATGTCGAAAGTACTCGGTAAATAAATACAATATGTATCAACACAGCGTTTTCCTCTCATCCTTCAATAATCACACAAAGAAAAGCTTATCCGTGAATATGAAAGGATCCTATCGAGAATAAGTAGACAGAACATATCTAAATTATTATGTCTAAAAAACATGCTGCCGAATATATATATATATATATATATATATATATATATATATATATATATATATATATATATGTGTGTGTGTGTGTGTGTGTTATATATATATGTGTGTGTGAAAACATTTGTCCGTGTAGCGTGTGTGCGGAGATAAAATGAGGTATTGATAAAGATCAATCAATGTATTTCCTTGTTTCCTATCTATTACTTTTGGGCTAATCTAGTTTCCTCAATAAATACCGGTCAACGAATGAGAGATTCTAACAGATTGAAACCATTCTCCTTTGGGCTCACTAGGCTTCGTAATTCGGCAGAAGACATTTGGTGCAAAGTTATTTCCAGCCAAAGAAAAAATCAGAGGTGAATATAGTATTGTTGAAGTTCAACAGGGTCAAATTTCTTTTTGACAGTCAGAATAATTGTATTCAATGATGCGAATTATCAAAATAAGTGAAGAAATTATATCTTTTACTAAATATGATTCTCAAAACTACGAAGTAATCTTGAAAAGTGAAAGAAAGGATAATCTTAAAAAAACTTGTAGACGCTTTTGAGGAATCGAAAATGTGGAATTGACAGGTTGAATAGGAAAAAAATGTCTGTGGGGCGTAAAGGTTTGAAGAAATCTCTTAAGTGATCGACTAAATTGATTTAAGTGTCTTGAGTTTTCAAGAAAATACTTCCAGATATATCTCTATATTACAGTATCTATCAATTTCAGTTGCTCTCTCTCTCTCCCACCCTGTTTACCAGCCTTATTTTGTTCACTTCTTTCTTTCTTTCTTTTTTTCTTTCTTTCTTTGTTTCTTTCTTTCTATTTGTTCGTCTCTTTCTTTCTGCTTCTTTGATTGTGTTCCGTTCTTTCCTTCGTTCGTTCGTTGTTTCTTTCTTTCTGTTTATTTGGCTCTTTATTACTATTTGATTGTTTCTTTCGTTCTTTTTTTCTTTCTTTTTCTTTCCTTTCTTTCTTTCTTTCTTTCTTTCTTTCATTCTTTCTATATATTCTGTAAAACGATCTCAGCGTGTTTAAATATTTATTTAGACAAGAGCAACTCTGGCACAAGACAGTATTTTCAGAGCACTGAATGAGCACCAGATTTATAATTTGCCTAGGAGGTAAAACAAATTTCTATTGAAGAACGTCTCAACTCAAAGAAGGTAAAAATCGATGACGTTTTTAAAATTATGAGCAAATATGCTTGTTGCTTTTCTCCTATCTATCTATCTATCTATCTATCTATCTATCTCAGTGCGTTCATATCTATCTATCTATCTCAGTGCGTTCATATCTATCTATCTATCTATCTCAGTGCGTTCATATCTATCTATCTATCTATCTATCTATCTATCTATCTATCTATCTATCTATCTATCTATCTCAGTGCGTTCATATCTATCTATCTATCTCAGTGCGTTCATATCTATCTATCTATCTATCTATCTATCTATCTCAGTGCGTTCATATCTATCTATCTATCTATCTATCTATCTATCTATCTATGTGCGTTCATATCTATCTATCTATCTATCTATCTATCTATCTATCTATCTATCTATCTATCTCAGTGCGTTCATATCTATCTATCTATCTATCTCAGTGCGTTCATATCTATCTATCTATCTATCTATCTATCTATCTATCTATCTATCTATCTATCTATCTATCTCAGTGCGTTCATATCTATCTATCTATCTATCTATCTATCTATCTCAGTGCGTTCATATCTATCTATCTATCTCAGTGCGTTCATATCTATCTATCTATCTATCTATCTATCTATCTATCTATCTATCTCAGTGCGTTCATATCTATCTATCTATCTATCTATCTATCTATGTGCGTTCATATCTATCTATCTATCTATCTATCTATCTATCTATCTATCTATCTATCTATCTATCTCAGTGCGTTCATATCTATCTATCTATCTATCTCAGTGCGTTCATATCTATCTATCTATCTATCTATCTATCTATCTATCTATCTATCTCAGTGCGTTCATATCTATCTATCTATCTATCTATCTATCTATCTCAGTGCGTTCATATCTATCTATCTATCTATCTATCTATCTATCTATCTCAGTGCGTTCATATCTATCTATCTATCTATCTATCTCAGTGCGTTCATATCTATCTATCTATCTATCTATCTATCTATCTATCTATCTCAGTGCGTTCATATCTATCTATCTATCTATCTATCTATCTATCTATCTATCTCAGTGCGTTCATATCTATCTATCTATCTATCTATCTATCTATCTATCTATCTATCTATCTATCTATCTCAGTGCGTTCATATCTATCTATCTATCTATCTATCTATCTATCTATCTCAGTGCGTTCATATCTATCTATCTATCTATCTCAGTGCGTTCATATCTATCTATCTATCTATCTATCTATCTATCTATCTCAGTGCGTTCATATCTATCTATCTATCTATCTATCTATCTCAGTGCGTTCATATCTATCTATCTATCTATCTCAGTGCGTTCATATCTATCTATCTATCTATCTATCTATCTATCTATCTATCTATCTATCTTAGTGCGTTCATATCTATCTATCTATCTATCTATCTATCTATCTATCTATCTATCTTAGTGCGTTCATATCTATCTATCTATCTATCTATCTATCTATCTATCTATCTATCTATCTATCTATCTATCTATCTATCTCAGTGCGTTCATATCTATCTATCTATCTATCTATCTATCTATCTATCTATCTATCTATCTATCTATCTTAGCTATTATTTCACTCCTGTTTCTTTCTCAAGCCTGGAGATTTCGCCTCCGGTGAAATTTCCAATGATACTGATTGCTCAATTGTGTTGTTCCTAACATCAATATTTCCTTGCATGGTTTCAATCAGAAATTCAATACAGACTGTATTTTTTCACTTTTTATAAATGGGACAGACAATAATAAAATAAAGAAGCAAATATGAAATTTAAGAAAGTATAACTCACTACATTCATTAACACTTTAAAATGTCTGAATGAATAATTTAACTGGCAAAATATCTTTCCTTAATAAAAGATACTGTTTAAAGTTAAAAATGTTTTTTTTCTTACAACGAAAAAAGTTGAAAGTAAAATAATAATAAGCATATGGTCAAAATTTGAAAAAAAAAATACCTCAACTTTATTACAAAGTTAGAAGCTAATGAATTATTTTTTGCAGAAAGTAACATAATTAATTTCTGACTCACCATCATTGGAAACGAATCATAAAAAATCTGATAGCATTTTTAGCAGACGATTGCTTTATAGAAAAAAAAAAGAAGCCAAAAAGACTTGATCGGTTGAAGTAAAATTACTAGTAATAGAAGGAGTATCTAGCAAAAACAGCCGAAAAAATGCGCTGCCGTAAACATAGACAAGAGAAAACTGTCGAGTAAGAATGCCCAATATTACATTGAAACAGCGCAATCGAAATGAGGTTTCAACTGAATTGAAACAGTGCCAGCAAAATGAGAAAGTTTCAACTGAATTGAAACAGTGCAAGCAAAATGAGAAAGTTTCAACTGAATTGAAACAGTGCAAGCAAAATGAGAAAGTTTCAACTGAATTGAAACAGTGCAAGCAAAATGAGAAAGTTTCAACTGAATTGAAACAGTGCAAGCAAAATGAGAAAGTTTCAACTGAATTGAAACAGTGCAAGCAAAATGAGAAAGTTTCAACTGAATTGAAACAGTGCCAGCAAAATGAGAAAGTTTCAACTGAATTGAAACAGTGCCAGCAAAATGAGAAAGTTTCAACTGAATTGAAACAGTGCAAGCAAAATGAGAAAGTTTCAAAAGAATTGAAACAGTGCCAGCAAAATGAGAAAGTTTCAACTGAATTGAAACAGTGCAAGCAAAATGAGAAAGTTTCAACTGAATTGAAACAGTGCCAGCAAAATGAGAAAGTTTCAACTGAATTGAAACAGTGCCAGCAAAATGAGAAGGTTTCAACTGAATTGAAACAGTGCCAGCAAAATGAGAAAGTTTCAACTGAATTGAAACAGTGCAAGCAAAATGAGAAAGTTTCAACTGAATTGAAACAGTGCCAGCAAAATGAGAAAGTTTCAACTGAATTGAAACAGTGCCAGCAAAATGAGAAAGTTTCAACTGAATTGAAACAGTTCAAGCAAAATGAGAAAGTTTCAACTGAATTGAAACAGTGCAAGCAAAATGAGAAAGTTTCAACTGAATTGAAACAGTGCAAGCAAAATGAGAAAGTTTCAACTGAATTGAAACAGTGCAAGCAAAATGAGAAAGTTTCAACTGAATTGAAACAGTGCAAGCAAAATGAGAAAGTTTCAACTGAATTGAAACAGTGCCAGCAAAATGAGAAAGTTTCAACTGAATTGAAACAGTGCAAGCAAAATGAGAAAGTTTCAACTGAATTGAAACAGTGCCAGCAAAATGAGAAAGTTTCAACTGAATTGAAACAGTGCCAGCAAAATGAGAAAGTTTCAACTGAATTGAAACAGTGCAAGCAAAATGAGAAAGTTTCAACTGAATTGAAACAGTGCAAGCAAAATGAGAAAGTTTCAACTGAATTGAAACAGTGCCAGCAAAATGAGAAAGTTTCAACTGAATTGAAACAGTGCAAGCAAAATGAGAAAGTTTCAACTGAATTGAAACAGTGCAAGCAAAATGAAAAAGTTTCAACTGAATTGAAACAGCTAAATCGAAATGAGAAGGTTTCAACTGGATTGCACGATTATCTTATAATTATTGGCTTGAAACAAAGCTCCATAGCTTTTTACAATATGCAGGCATTCAAACTAAAATTTATGACATATACGCATACTGAAAGGTAACATGTCGACGGCTCTTTTTATGCAATATATATGTTGCTTGTGATTTTTAAATGTTTATAGACATTTAAAATTCACAATTCGTCCCTTTTAATCCAGAACTCTGTGGTCCAACAACCACTAATCCGGTATTTATTTTTAATCAGCCACCACAATAGGCTAGATGTAAGAAAAGAAACAGTTTTTTTTTTACACAGGATATTAAAGGGAGGGAAAGTGAGAGAGAGTATAGCGAGGAATGCGGAAAAGACAAAAGATGAACGGAATTCAAATGGTAAAAGATGTCGATTGACGTTGGATTTAATTTTTTGAAGATTGTAGTTATCAGAAAAGCAATTAAACGGAAGGAAGTTCCACACACAGGAAGTGCGAGAAAAGAAACTTTTGGAGTAGAAGTGGCGTTTGCGTTTAGCTATTTCAACAGTAAATAGGTGGGACTTGATGCCAATCTAGTAACACGCTTAAATTCGGGTAGTCAGGACACCAGGGAAATAGTTCATCAGAGCAGTTGCCATTTTAATATTTGCAGAAAAGACAGAGGGAAGCCACGTCACGTCGGGGATAAAATAAATGAAGTCGAGATGCCAGGTCGGAATCGATTACATTACAGATCTTTCTTTGGATTTTTTTCAAGAACCTCGAGATGAATAACAGGAACACCAAACCAGGAACACCAAACCAAGTATAGCAGAAGTGTTCAATGCACGGACGAATGGTAGATTTGTAAATGTGCAAGGTGGATTCTGACGAAAAAAATTTCTGGGACGACACAATTTAATGAAATCAGAGTAAGCAAAGCTCGTAAAGCGTTTTTGTGTGAGTACTATGGCACTGGATCATCCATAAAGAAATAAAATAAGTATATTTATTCATGATATAAGTATTGTTATTCAGATTGATAGGTATATTTATTCATGATATAAGTACTTTTATTCAGATTTATTAGTACATTTATTCAAGACGACTTTTGTTCATGATTTGTTTTATGCTTTTTTCTGTGGGTTGCGTCTACAAGTTTTTTCCTATTTTCGTTTCCATGATAATTAATTTTCTTGAACAGTTCTATTATAGCATCATTTTTTCCGAATCAATAATTAGCTGCGTTTCTTTGTTTTTCACGTTGATTAACCATTCATTGTTTTATTTGCCCCATTTCGCAGAAGATAAATTCCTCCGCTTACCCGGTTGTAAGCGCACGTCTGCTTCGGCGAATGAAAGAAAAAAGCACATCAGACAAAATGATTTTCTAAATTTCTGTTAATATACTAATTGACTCATTTTGTTTTTACATTCTGATCAATTTTTATTTCATGAAAATACACTGACTTTTAAAAAGTCATGTGACATGTGCTTAGTACTATATAGATGGTGATTGCTTTATTGAAGTACAGTTGTTCTACGTGATATAAATTCCACAGAAGAATTATGGCTGTCCACACGTTCCTCATATTTGTAGGTGCAACCTCAGCTGAGTAAATGCACTTTTCCAGGACATTCTAATAAATTGGGTTCTTGTCAGACGATCTTGAATGTGAATGTTCCTTAATTGTAGGTAACCAAGGCCCGATGGCACACTGCATTATCTGACTTGAACAGTCCATTTTAGACTATATGAACATCATTAACAGGTAAAAATGGTTAAAATATAATGCAACGTAGGGGTCAATGTAGGTTTATAGACGGGTCAGCGAATCCAACCAATGCCACGAGAAAAAAAAGAAAAGAAAACAACACTATTATAGAAGCATCTCTAGCTTTCACGCTGCAAGGTTGACATCCGGGTTTCATAACCTCAGCGTCCACGCACAAACCCTACCATCATCCTGAACTAACTAGAACTGCGGCTCATCGTGATGCGCTGTGTCCATGTTGAACTTTCAGTTCCCATACCCTATGGACGGTAAAAAACTGACCTCTTGCATTGAGCAAGTATAGCGTAAAGCCATGTTCAGACAACGGTTTTCATACTGTCACCGATGTTAAGCAACGTCGCGCCTGGTCGGTATATAGAATGGTGACCACTTGAGAATACTGAGTGCTGAAAACTTGGATGTACGTGTGGTGCTATGGATAACACATCGGAATTGAAAATCGGAGAGCCGTGTTCCAATTCCAGTCGGGTTCGTTATATTCAATTATGCGCAAATACCAAGGAAAAGTATGAAAGGTATGAATCCACCTTTTCTCCCCAACTATGGGTTAAACAGTAGGGCTTGTATCCGTAAATCATTTGTATCTCCAAAATTATTCTTACAATGCAAAAAATTATTCCCGAGATGGTGCTTCTAAGATCTACCGCTATCTTAAACTTTTCAAATCTTTTATCAACCGTTATCTATTATAAATATCTGCGCTTTAGGACTTGCAAAAAACATTTTTCAGTCGGCCTCTATCTTGAGTCTCTCTCATGCCTATTGAATTGGGTGACCAATAGTATAAAATTACTAAATATACTAGATTTTAATTTTTCTTCCATTATCACTTATTTTAGAATAAATCGAAATCGTATATTTTTTCTTAAACTCACTCCCGTCACCCAAAAATTGGCTTACGAAATATTCTTTGCGCATTTGAAAGTCATGGCGTTTGTAAAGTTGTATCTGGAAAATATACGACTGCAATTTGCATAACTGGGTTATGAAGGCAATTCTTGTCACTGGCTTCTCATAACTCCCATTTGGTTCATTATCGATTTCCCCTCTTTCTATCGATCTCAGTCTTTATTGGCGTAGATACTGGACCATTTATCAGCATCGGAATTGTTCTCTGTTTCTGAATGTTCCGGATTTCTGAATGTCTCGGTTTTCAGATCCAAAGCATAAGCTCTACGGAAAACAGAAATTAAACAATGAAAGACAAAAAATGAAAGCGCATTTAACAAATTCAAATTAAGACACTTCTAAAGCCGGTTTTATTTCAATTTATCAATACGTTAAACAATTTGAAAATATATTTAAAATATTAAATATTTAAAAACCAAATTTCAAAATTTTCGTTTTAAAAAAAATAAAAAATACCTTAAACAAGGAAAAGTAAATAATGAAATATTTTTGTCATTTAAAAATGAATCCACTTCACGAAAATGAAAATCAATTAATATTGGTTTGAAGACAATTCAGCATTTGAGGTAACAGAAAAAACTTCAAAAGGATTTCAAAAAGTGTTTTAACAGCGATTTAATTACTTGAAAATCTTATAAAACTTATTTGTATTTTGTTTTCATTTTAAATGCCGTAAGTTACAATGTATTTCATTAAAGAAAACAAGTTACTTTATATTGCAGTCTTCACAAACAAGAAACTAACTCATCCTAATCAGACCAAATGCAAAGAAAAACTTAAATTGATTTATATTCTGAAGTTATGTTGAGGTTACTTAGTTAAAACAATAGTTCCATTATATTTTAATGTTGTAACTTTTAACATAAATAAATGCAAAATTTAGAGAATAAAAACAAGATTTTTATTAAATTCCCCTTTTTTGTGCAAATGTAAACAACTTTTCAAAACAGTGCAAGTTAAGCTCATACTTAAACATGAACACAATAATCCTTTCCATGGCTGTCTAGCATGGACCTCAGTTTGAAATTCACTTTCTCTTCTCTTACACTTCTACTAACTACGGCTAGAGAGTCAAGTCTGCAATGTTATTTAACCTATAGCTCTCTGAATGACCAGAATGTCAGTAGATGTTAAATTTGTGTCAGGTCTATGGTCATTTCTACAAAGTGACAAACATTTTCAAATAGCACTAGATAAAAAAGAAGGCGGTTATCTGATAATTCCATATCTCTTGAAAACGGAAAATGGTTAGAAATTTGCACTTCAGTGTGTTCATCGCGATCAGGAACTTGGTTAAGCTTATCATATTCAAACCATAAACAGTAATCTAATTGAAGATTAGAAAGACGATCGTTTGTTTCGATGAAAATGGCCGACATTTACATTGTAAAAATGGTGTATCTGATGGGAGAGGGATAGACAGTATTAAATGAATTGTATTGTGTCGACACTCCAATTTATATCGACCGTAATTTTGCTCAGCATCAACAGATTAGGCGCAAGGTTTCTCTTTACGAAAACTGAGAAATTTAGTCTGTATCATTTCAAAAGCTAAGAAAAGAAACAGATCATAGGAAGAAGGAAAAGAGTACTGAACTGTTACGTAATATCAGTCCTCCTTTATGGCAGTGAATGCTGGACAATCTCCTCACAGATGAAGAAGAGACTTAAAGCAACATAATCCAAGGAAAGAGTACAGAACAAGTTATGTAATATCAGTCCTCCTATATGGCAGTTAATGGTGGACAATCTCCTCACAGATGAAGAAGAGACTTAAAGCAACAGAAACAAAGTAGAGTCCTGAACTGTTATGAGATATCAGTCCACCTATATGGCAGTGAATGCTGTACAATCTCCTCACAGATGAAGAAGAGACTTGAAGCAACAGAAACAAAGAAAAGAGTCTTGAACTGTTATGAGATATCAGTCCACCTATATGGCAGTGAATGCTGGTCAATCTCCTCACAGATGAAGAAGAGACTTGAAGCAACAGAAACAAAGAAAAGAATCCTGAACTGTTATGAGATATCAGTCCACCTATATGGCAGTGAATGCTGTACAATCTCCTCACAGATGAAGAAGAGACTTGAAGCAACAGAAACAAAGAAAAGAGTCTTGAACTGTTATGAGATATCAGTCCACCTATATGGCAGTGAATGCTGGACAATCTACAAAAATAAGAAATCAATAAAAGGAAAAGGAAGGGGAAGAGGAAAGAAAAGAAAGGCAAAAGAAAGCATAAGAAGTTAACCCTACTACCAAGAGAATAGAAAGAAAAATGATGAGACGGTGTTTATTAAACGTCGAAACAAAATGTACAATTTTGTAATAGTATTTTACATGTTCTAATGTAACAGTGTATAATATATATATATATATATATATATATATATATATATATATATATATATATATATGTATGTGTGTGTGTGTGTAAAAATATATAGAAAATAGGAAAGAACTCGTTAGGTAAATAATCCAAAGTTCTTTAGTATTTTTGTTATTATTTTTTAAAAAACAGTGCTCTATACAAAAGTAGAGTCTAAATATAATTATTTATTTAAAAATATGATTCCAACGCTACACAAGAGTTCTCATGTTTCAAAACAAGAGCTGAAATCTTCAATATAATTATTTGAATTAAATTGAATTAAAGTACCAAGCTCTGTTCCATTTTCAAGCGAAATTTTTTTGGGAATCAAAAAAAAATTCGCAGATTCAGTATTTAAAAATAATATATATATAATAAAAATAATAAAATTATTAATAAAAATATAAATTAAGGTAGCTCTCCTACACGCATATTATTCTTAACATTTCATTTTTAAATTGACTATAACGGAACGCCTTCATACGGGTTCATAATTATAACAGCGCGTTTCATGCACATTTACAAAAAAATTACAACTATCGATTATATTAATTTTTTGCCTCAGCAATTTACCCTTGAACATGATCTTGGATCATACTTAAAGTATTTGGGATGATAAAAGAAATTAAAATAACCACGGCTTCTTCCTTAATCAGTTTAACAACACAATTAAGAAATTGATCCGGGAATTTGAGCGGATTAAAATAAAAATAGACATATGTTCAGATTACTATTCACCCGAGCCTGCTTAAATGAAGATATACTGCCTAAACACACACACACACACACACACACACACACACACATATATATATATATACACACACACACACAAACATACACAATTGTATTATAAAATCCCACATACAAATGCGTTATGAAAATGATATTATAAGTGTTAAGTTTTGGGTCAACTTAAAGTACTCTTTGGAAAATACTGATTTCTTCAGACCTTCAACAGCAATACGTCCAATGGTTCGGAGATAAACCATAATCCTTGCCAGTGAACAGGCAGAGGAACATAGGAAATATATGCAGCCCGAATAATAATGACTAAATAATGAATAAATAATGAATAATAATGAATAATAATGAAGAAATAATGAATAATAATGAAGACAATGAAGAAATAATGATGAAATAATGAATAAATAATGAATAAATAATGAAATAATAATGAATAATAATGAATTAATAATGAATAATAATGAATTAATAATGAATAATTAATGTATAAATAATGAAAAAGTAATGAATTGATAATGAATAATGAATAATAATAAATTAATAATGAATAATAATGAAGAAATAATGACTAAATAATGAATAAATGATGAATAATAATGAAGAAATAATGAATAATAATGAAGACATAATGAATAAATAATGAATAAATAATGAAATAATAATGAATAATAATGAATAAATAATGAATAATGATTAATGATAAATAAATAATTAAGAAAATATGAATAATAATGAATTAATAATGAATAAATAATGAATTAATAATGAATAATAAGAAATAAAGAATAATGCAGGTAGTAAGCAAAATAAATTCATGGACTGTTGAGTTCTGTCCTAATAAAATAACTAAAGACCCATTAATGTAGATTTTGATGCCTGCCGAGATATTTTCGTAGGCTGGTGTAGATTAGTGTTTGGCAAGTTATTATTGTTGGAGACAAGAGATTTAAGATTGCATAAATAATTTCGTTTGTTACTACAGATTGACAGTTGCCAAGGTAATTTTGGTTGATACTGCAGATTGATAGTTGCCAAGGTGATTTCATTGGCTGCACGAAGGTAATTCATGATTGATGATCATCAATGTAATTTTGGTGGATGCAAGAGATTTATTTTTGCCAGGGTAGTTTTGAATGTTGAGCAAACTGATAATTTCCAGTGTGATTCCGACGGTTGGGGAAGTTGATTTTTGCCGAAGTAATCAGTGGGTGTTGCAGACTGATGTCTGCCAAGGAAATTTGGTTGAGTGCTGCATATTGACGGTTTCAAGGTAATTCCGTCGAGTACTGCTGATTAATATTTGCCAAGGTAATTTCGCTAGGTAGTTTAGATTGGTTGTTGCAGAGGTATTTTCACCCAGAGATGCAAGTTGGTGCTTGTCAATATAATTTCGTCATTTGGTGAAAATTGATGTTTACCGAGGTGGTTTCGGTGGCGGTAACCTCAGCTAGATAGTTGTCAAGTTAATTATATAGGTTTTCGATGGTTGGTGAAGTTGAATTTTGTCAAGGTAATTTCGTTGCGTGCAGCGGATTGGTGGATGTCAAGGTATTTTCGTCGGTTATTTCAGATTGATTGTTTTCAGGTAATTGTTCGGGTGGTGCAGCTTGATCTTTGCCATGTAAAATTTTTATGCGTTCTGCAGGTTGATCATAACCAATGTCATTTCGGGGGTGGGTGTGAGGGGTGCAGCAGATTGATTGGATGTATTTTCACAGAGTGGTACGACTTGATCTTTTCCGTGAAAAATTCTGATGATGGTTGCCAATGTCATTTTGGAGAGGGTTAGTGAGGGGTGCAGCAGGTTGATTCATTTCATAAGGTGGTTCAGCTTGATCTTTCCCTTCTAAAATTCTTTGGGTTCTTTGGTTTGTGGTTGCCAATGTCGCTTCGGGGCAGGGGTACGTTAGGGTACAGCAGATTGATTGGTTGAATGTATTTTCATAGTGTGGTTCAGCTTGATATTTGCCATGTAAAACTCTTTGGGTGCTGCAGAATGATGATAGCCAATGTAATTTCCTGTTAATTCCCCCCCTCTAAGTTCTCCACCGCCTTTATCCACTGTGCTATGTGTCCTCAAGGACACATGGCACACTTGATAAAGGCCTTAGTTAAATCCAGTGACAAGACCCAAAGATTTGTGAGTTCAATACCCGGTTAAGGCAGTGGAGAACTTGGAGAGGGAAATTAACAGAAAGTAACTGATAAATGACATCCATTAAACATGTCACGTGGAACTAGAACAGTCTACCCCAGTGAGCGAAATAAAGGATTCAGTTCGACATTCCAACTATTTGAAGAAGGCCGGAGCGTACAACGTTGTAATAAATATGGTGACAAAGATGAGGACAATAGTCCAAATAATGCAAATAGTGTACATAATACCTCATCTCAGAAATATAGACAGATACTAATGGTTACCAGTCTACTTTTACAGGATGCTTCATATTTACAAAGTTAGTTTCTATGGTCATTTACGCCGTGTTTCCTACTTACGTTATTCGGCGACATCTGTCATTGGCCTTTAAGTTTTAAAATAGAAAGACTAATGCACATTGCTGATTGGTATAAGATGACAACTGGAAAAAAATCTTAGATTTTTGCAGACGCATTTAGTCTCCCGACTTTTTCAAGGCAAAAATGAACTCGAAATGTTTTTGTTGTTATATTTACATCGGAAAATCCAAATTTAAAAAAGAGAGAGACGCTTCTGCGTAAGCCTCTTTCTGGTTAATGTAAATTTCCTTTATACTAAGAGTGATTTTTTTTAAAATTTGGATTTTTTATTGTAACTATAACAACAAAAACATTTCGATTTCATTTTTGTCTTGAAATAGTCGGGAAACGAAAGACGTCGGCAAAAACTAAGATTTTTTTTCCAATTTGTTTTGTCCACAAAATTGATATGGGAATTTAACTACATTGATGATTGTAAATTTATTTACCATTGCCTCCATCTCTGTAGAATTCTATACTCGCTGTGCACTGGATTGATCTGGCAGTGTACCGAGGAGAGCCAAGTTTTAAACATAATTTTAGATTTCCTACTCTGCTAATCGAATTATTAGGTTTATGCAAAACTATTGTTGTTTTTTGACGTTAAAAATACGTCAAAAACCGACAATATTTTTGCACCAGCCTAATACTTGCATTAGCCATTTAACTTTTTGCATCAGTTGTCTCGAGATTTTTCAACTTATACCAGACTTATCTAATCTTGGAAAATATCTGCATAATTATTGCTGCATATCGATAGTTTTAAGAGGTAATTCCGTTCTTGTGTTTCATCTTTGACCAGCTGTTGCAATATTACGACGACGTGTCATATTCGATTAAATATCAGCATGATGCCAACTCTACAGATCTCTGGTTCGAGAATGACTTTCATTGACCATTTCTTTTGAATTCCATCATTAGTAATTGGTGCGATATTGTTGCCAGTTTCCTGTCTCTTTCTCGCTTAGGAAACATCTGCAGAACGCTAACCGCGTTTCGATCGATTTGAAAGTCCTTTTACTGGAGTTTCTTTTGAGGTGGCAGTATTTTAGTTGTGTTGCAAACTCAACTAGATTGGAAAATTCTTGCCCAACATAAAATTCAAACTGTTAAACTGTCACAGGTGTTCATCTTTTTTTTCTTAGGTCAGCTACTTTTGTGCTACCATAATTTTTATCTTTAAAGAAGCCGCCCAAGGAACCGGTCATTTTTCCAACGTCTTTAGCGAGGGATCGTATGTACGAGTTCCACTTGGGGACTGGGTGGAGTTTAAGTCCAAAAAGGCGCTTATGGTATGGGGTCTCCGTGAGGGGACATTCGTGAGTGAAAGAATATGAGAAAAATAAAATATTGTTAAGGGTTGGTTTGGTTTGTTTGTTTAACGACAGATCAACTCCTTATGGGTCATATAATGCCGAAAATTTATTTTCAGTTCTTGAAATATGTAATGCCAGTAATTTTTTTTCATAATGTATTGCTAGTATTTTGTTTACTATAAAACTATATATCTGGTAAATTTTTCTAATATATTTTTATATTTTCTTATTTTGACACCAATTTAGAAAGTTCGCTATTTGCCTATTGCTGAGACCCTAACAGGTGTTACCAACCAAACCGGTCAGGGTGAACCCCTGAGAGCAATAACAATTACGATGTGGTTCCACGCTTCTCAAAACCTATCGATCAGAGGCTTTGCTGCTGGGTGTAGTTTATCGTCATATCCAGGACGTCATTATTAAGGAGAGGAAACAATAAAAGAACAGGAATTAAGATTGATCTTTCATAAGAGAGTCGGCAAGTATCCAATCAGTAATTGATCGCTTTTGGCTTGTGGGTGATTTCTTTTCTGTAGGAGATGCAGTCAGCTTATTTTAGTTCCCCACCCCAGACAGGTCAAATTAAATAACGCTTACATTTCAATGGTCTTACGTGAAAATTTAAAAAATCGTTTTCATGACATTTGTCCTGGTCTGTATTAACTAGTTTTTGTTATAGTAACACTTTATCCCTTGTTAGTGGTGACAAACAGAAGTCTGTAAATTCTATAAATGTGTATTATTTCGAAACGTGAGATATTTAAACAGAAAATCAATACGCTATATTTTAAACAAAAACAAAACTCTTGCCGAACATGAAATTCAAACTGTTAAACTATCACGTGTGTTCATTTTGTTTTAGGTCAGCTACTTTTGTGCTACCATACTTTTTATCTTTATCTTTACCTTTATTTTTATTTTGCTTATAATGTAACGCTTATTGCATCAGAAAGTTTATTCGGAGGGTAATGTTTACTTCCCGCTTGATTCAGTTTCCTTCACTTGACACTAATTTTCTTGGAAAAGCTTGAATCTCTCTTCCCTCATCTATGGATTAAACAGCATGACAAACTGAAATATCTTGACTTGGGCTGTCCAATTGACTAGAATAAAAATTTCGAAATTCAAAACCAGTATGAGGGTTGACGCACAATTGCTTCCATAACTGAATGTCCTTAATACTCTTTACGACACTCGTGGCGTTTTGGGACCATTTAAATATTCCGATCTGTATCAGATGTAAATTTTGTACGCGTATTTATTTTTATAGCAGACAGGCAATCTATTTTATTGAATTGTCTATCATTATTCTTCCATTTGGCTTTGTATTGTATTAGGTTGGTGCAAAAATAATATGGTTTTCTCACATAGTTTAATAAGATGTGAGAAAACGACATTATTTTTGCACCAACCTAATACCAAGACAATGTTTACAAATATCTAAATTTAATAAACGAAACTACAAGCACTCCTACAGAAGGCAGTGAAGGAAAGCGAGAAGAAAAGACGAAATATGAATTGCATGAAGACAACATGCACTGATGTTAGCAAAAGGAACCCAGCTCAATATGCAAATTACCAATTGAAGATACCAGTAATCAAACAAATACAACAATTTGAATATCTGAGAAGTGTTTTAACAGAGGACGGAAAGTGTGACACTGAAATCCGAAGGTGTATGGGGATAGCGAAAGATGCCTTCCAAAGACCAAACAAAGTATTAAGAAAAAGGAAAAATTCGTTAGAAACAAAGAAAAGACTACTGAACTGTTACATAATATCAGTCCTGCTATATGGCAGTGAATGCAGGACAATCTCTTCACAGATGAAGAGGAGACTTCAAGCGACAGAAATATGGGTGTACAGAAGGATGCTGAAAATACCATGGACCATGTGAGCAACGCCGAAGTTTTTCATAAAATTCAAACAAAAAAGTACCTTTATACTTGTCATCACAAAATGTCAGTTAAACATTTCTAGGGAACATAATGAGAAAAGAGGGATTAGAGAATTTGATATGCACAGGACAGATTGAAGACGGAAGGATCAGAGGAATATAATTAAATAACCTACCCATCAAATTTGGGTAAATAGATGGTGGAACAAGTTTTAGGAGAGATGAAAAAAGAGCTAGAAAGGAGAGGAAACTGTGGAGATACATGATCGTCAACGACCTGAAGTGACAAGGTTCATAGAAAAGGAAGATTGCCAATAATAATAATAAAATTCAGAATAATAACTTTTATTAAATTTACCTTTATTTTGACATTGGGTCAAAGCGATAGAGCACAGAACAGGAATTGAACACACGCCTGTTCTGGGTAAGGCGATAAACTTCATCCGCGTCCTTGGTAAGGCGATAAACTGCATCCGCGTCCTGGGTAAGACGATAAACTACGTCCAACAGCAAGGCCTCTGATCAGGAGGTTTTGAGGAGCCCGAAACAACCTCTTAATTGCTGGTGTTCACAGGTCCACACTACTCAGGGTGGTAGCACCTGCTAGGGTCCCAGCTATAGGAAAATAGTTAACCCCTAAAACTAGGGTCAAAACAATATGAAAGTGTAAAAATAGGTTTTAATACCAGAAATACTTTGTAAAAATTATTACCAGCAATATATTTTTGAAAAAAAATTATCATTAATACATTTTTAAAAGAAAAAAAAAATATTACCAGCTATACATTTTTGAAAAAAAATATTACCAGCGAAGGAAAATATTGCCAGAAATAGATTTTTGAAAAAAAGTTACCAGCAACATATTTTTGAAAAAAGATTACCAGCAATACATTTTTAAAAGAAAAAAAATATTACCATCTGTACATTTTTTAAAAAAACAAATATTACCAGCGAAGGAGAATTATTACCAGAAATAGATTTTTTAAGGAAAAAATATTACCAGAAATAGATTTTTGAAGGAAAAAATATTATATATTTTATATTAATAAAGAACGAACAGAAGAGAAGATTGAATTGGTCAAAAGGACATTTAACATTGGATTGCTAGAAAGTGGCAAAAAGTCAATATTAATGAACGCAAAGTAGAGTTACATTCTAATGCAAGATAATATGTAAGAAGACCCGCTTCCCTATTTACCAACCTCCCCACAACGTAAGATGTGGCACAAGGTCAGTTTTTAACATAGCGCGGTTCCGAGCCCGTAGGTTCAGGCAAAAATTGCCCGTAGAAACCGTATACACGGGTTCGGGTTTGTCTACCTCTCCAAACGAGACTCTGCCCTTCGGCATAGCCTTGTTTGGGTTCCTTTCTGCTCGGAGGCAGAGAGTTCGACAAGAGATGAAGAGGAAGAGCAAAGCCACTTCCTCCTACTCCAAGACCAGTGGGAGAAAGAAGGAATGGAAGTTTCACCACAAAGACAATAAAATCTGGTTGTGCACACGCAATGGTGTGCGTTGTAACAAAATCGATGGTAGATGAAAATTGGTAAAACTTAATAGAAAACTCAATAGTAAAAACAATGTTAGTTTACTACGGTCTGACCTTCTGCCAGACTACAAAGTTGGAGACAATTCTCAGCATGTTGGTGATCTTTGCGACACATCACGTGACGTGCAACAAAAAGGTTTCTTGTAGATTAAGATATTCAACTTTTGGAAGAATCATCAGCACAAGGGTTCAGTTCGCCATTCCAACCACCTGAAGAAGGCCGGAGCTTACAACGGCCGAAACGTTGTAATAAATTTGGCGACAAAGATGAGGATAATAGTCCGAATAATGTAAATAATGTACATAATACCTCATCTCAGAAATATAGACAGATATTCGAGAGTCTTCGACAAGATGAATGAAAAGGCGTTCTCTTCACGCTATGATGGCACATGTTTTTTCACGGATGCGATACGTGGGGTCATTATCTATTTTAGTAGTAAGGTGTTCTGTGTCAGAGAGTGAACAAGACTTTCACCTGGGGAAGCTACAGGCCATTTATAGTCTCTGATATCATCCAATACTTGTCGCTCTTTGTTCTGAATTATGGGGTCACTTTGTGAAGAAAATTAAAGAGAGACATATTATTATTTTTACTTGACTTTCAAATTTTCTACTGACAGCGTCTATTTAGGCCACACATTGTGCGATTCAGTGAGACTCTACAGATGGCTGCTTGCCTTTCGAACAGACCTGATATAGATATTTAATACAAAAAAAAATCTTGGCGAATGAAACTAGCAAGGCTATATAGACATGACCATTGTACGAGAGAGAGAGAGAGAGAGAGAGAGAGAGAGAGAGCGTGTGTATTTGTGTGTTAGGGAGTGAGAAAGAGAAGAATAGGAAATAAAGACACAAAGAGAGAAGCAGAGAGAATGAGTGAGAAAGCGAGAGAGAGAAAGAGAGAGAGTGAAAGCAAACGCGAGAGAGAAATAAAGAGAGAGAGAGAAAATAAGAGAGAGCGAGAGAGTATGTGTTCATGTGTTAGGTAGAGCGAGAGAGAAGGGAGAGAATCAAGAAACAAAGGGAAAAGCAGCGAGAATGAGTTAGATAGTGCGCGTGCGCGCGAGAAAGAGAGAGAGAGAGAGAGTAAGAAGACGTGAGAGAGAAATAAAGAGGGAGAAAGAGTAAGAAAATAAGAGAAAGAGAGGAGGGAGAGTTTGTGTTAGGGATAGAGTGAGAGAGAAGAGTGGGAAATGAAGAAACAAAGGGGAAGCAGAAAGAATGTGTGAGAAAACGAAATAGAGTGAGAGAGAAATAAAGAATGAGAGGGAGAGAAAGTGAGAGATAGGGAGAGTTCGTGTAGGTTGTCAGAGTGACGCATTACGGGATATATTAATGGGATATTAACATGTTATAAGGTTGGCGCAAAAATAATGACGTAATAATGTCGTTTTTTGACGTTAAAAAATACGTCATTATTACGTCATTATTTTTGCACCAACGTAATATTATCGTAACTCAATGTATCTGATTTCCCTCGGACGACATGAACGTTTCAAGATTGTTTTCTTCCCTACAATTTCTTGCTTCAGAATAAAAACAGGTGGAAATTCAAAATGGAAACGTGAACTTAAAAGAGTACGGAACTGCTATGTGATGTCTGTCCTCCTTTATCCCGGCGAATGTTGGACAGTCTCCTCAAAGATGAAGAAGAGACTCGAGGCAACGGAGTTATGGTTCTACAGAAGGATGCTAAGGATATCATGGACCGAGCGTGTGAGCAACGATGTTTTGGAGAGGATTCAAACAAAGAGGAAGCTTATACTTAACATCAGGAAGAAGCAGCTGAAATTTCAACTCCTTCTGGGTCATTTAATGCAGAAGTTTTATTCTCAGTTCTTCAAAAATGCAATGCTAGTATTTTTCTTTACTTTAAAAACTATATTGCTGGTAAATTTTTCTAATATATTTTCTTATTTTGACACCAATTTAGAAAGTTCGCTATTTGCCTATTGCTGGGACCCTAACAGGTGTTACCAACCAAACCGGTCAGGGTGAACCCCTGAGAGCAATAACAATTACGATGTGGTTCCACGCTTCTCAAAACCTATCGATCAGAGGCTTTGCTGCCGGGTGTAGTTTATCGTCATACCCATGACGTCATTATTAAGGAGAGGAAACAATAAAAGAACAGGAATTAAGATTGATCTTTCATACCAAAGTCGGCAAGCATTCAATCAGTAATTGGTCGCTTTTGGCTTGTGGGTGATTTCTCTTCTGTAGGAGATGCAGTCAGCTTATTTTAGTTCCCCACCCCAGACAGGTCAAATTAAATAACGCTTACATTTCAATGGGCTTACGTGAAAATTTAAAAAATCGTTTCCATGACATTTGTGATGGTCTGTATTAACTAATTTTTGCTATAGCAACACTTTATCCCTTGTTAGTGGTGACAAACAGAAGTCTGTAAATTCTATAAATGTGTATTATTTCGAAACGTGAGATATTTAAACAGAAAATCAATACGCTATATTTTAAACAAAAGCAAAATTCTTTTCATCAAAATATGCGTTTATGTTTGCTATAAAATATGCATTTGGCATCATGAAACCTTTACGAAATATTTGGTGTTGTGAGAAGAAAAGGAATACTTCAGTACGCCATCGGTTTTGATTTCCGGTCAATTCACAAAGAATTTATTCGTCCATTTTTTTTTCATCTTTCAAATCACAGCTAAATGATGAAAAACAATTCTAAGAAAAACTTAGAGGTTTGTGACTTAAATATTCTTTCAGTGTAGTTCTTACAAGATAAAAATGTCTGATTAGGTCACGACCTGGGATACATAATAAAGATTACACTAACTGAATAAATAAATAACTACTAGAAAATGCTTGTTAGCAAAAATCAAATGAGCTCTGTCAAAATACATTTACTACAGCGGTCAGTGTTCGATTCCTGGTAAAATTCATGATTTCGATGGCTAATTTTCAAGAAGATTCACTCTTATTTTTTTTTTCTAAATAATGACTGGTGCAATACAATCTTCGTGCATAAATTTCCACCCAGTTAACTTTGTGTAGTTGAACAAATATCAGTACATTCTTTATTATATACAAGCGTCTTTGAAACCGCTATAACACGTACAGGATGCACTTGAATTATTACAAATGGCGACATAAAAAATCCAGCCTTTGAATGAAACAGTAACTAAGATTATATTTTAGCTTTTGAGCCCGATATACTTTTAAGCATTGTTTCGACTTCCTACTAACTTTATTGATACTTCCCAATGACTCTGTCCGTCCTTGCGAGCGAACAATATAAAAACAGACAGCCAAAATTTCCTTTGTCGAATAATCATTTGTGTACCTTTCTTGTGCTTTTATATACGATTTGCGAAGGCATACGTATTTACGAAGGTACACAGGAAACAAAGATTGAAAGCAAAACAAAACTAATGATATGTTTTTATATATATATATGCAGATAAATTACCTCAAATCAATGAAAGACCTGTTCGATATTTCGTAATTGGGAAGGCAGCTAATGTCGGCGGTAGCTGTCGAAAAAGAACGAACGGGAGAAATAACGATGATTACTAACGGTGGCCATAATTTAAAGTCGATGGCGGGAAAAAAATAGGCAGGCAAAAAGGCTACGAGAGAGGCATCTTTGAACGAAGATAATTTTGTAGTTGAAAGACGTATATAAATTTACATATACATACCATATATATATATATATATATATATATATATATATATGTAGTACATACATTTTTTTATCCATTATATATGCATATGTACATCTATAAACACACACACACGCACATATATGCATATATATATATATATATATATATATATATATACACGCATGCACACACAGACATGTATATATATATATATATATATATATATATGTATATATATATATATATATGTATATATAAATAAAAAGAAAGAATAGTAAGAGATATAATCCGATGTTCGTATAGATATTTTTATTATTAAAAATGGTGCTCAATGTAAATTTACAGAGCATTAATATTATAAATTAATTGATTTAAAATACGGTTTTTCCGCTACACAGCTCTAACCATGTTTCAAAAATGGAAGGTCCGAATTTAATTTTGTAATTAAATTAAAGACATTAGTTCCATTTCATCCTCAAGCGAATTTTGGAGTAACTTTTAAAATTACTGGGTTTTAAAGACACAGCTAAAATCATAATTCACGTTTCCAAGGTTACAGATTAATTCACTTCTACTAGACAGGGGTGTTTGCGTGTTCTTTTTGTCTATATTTTGATGTATCAGTTATTAGTTACGTTTTGGTAGTGGGTAGGGATGTATTCTTCAATGAAATCTGAAATCCATTAAAGGCATGTCATCTGGATTTTTTAAAAAATTATATTGTTAACGGCAAAAATTCTTACGGCATTTTTTCTATTTGTATATTTAAAGATTTTTTTTAAACATGGTTGGAACTGTGTAGCGGAAAAACCATATTTTAAATCAATTAATATATATTATTATATATGTGTATATATATATATATATATATATATATATATATATATATATATATATATATATCATTATTTATTGAATATGAATAAGTACCAGAATGCGGGTGTGGAGAAAGATAAGAAAATCTTTTTACTGCAGTAGATATATAAGTATAAGTTATTTATAAACATAAGTAAAAATAAAGACATTCAAAAGTTGAAAAATTCAAGATTGAACTTCCCTTGAAAAAACAAAAAAAGAATAGATTATTCATATGTCAAAACATTATAACATATATATATATATATATATATATATATATATATATATATATATATATATATATATATATATAGATAGATAGATAGATAGATAATTTTATGGATAGATTTCAATAAAAATGCATGAAATTACAATTTTTTAAAAACTATTAATAAAAATTAAATGCTTATATATCAGTGTATGTACTTTTTTTTTTTAAAACTTACTTTTCAACCTATCTAACAGCACACACAAATATAAACACATACAGAAATACACGTTTACACAAAAACACATAAACACACAAGCGTATATATAGTTGGCTTTCTGTATGCATTGTAAAAGGGACAGACATGTTCGCATATAAATATATACAAACATGCATATGCAAATATGCCCATATTCTCACACACACACACATATAAATATATATATAAATATCCACATATTTACACACATATAAGTATTCACATATTTACCCACATATATATAAATATTCACATATTCACACACACACACACACACATATATATATATATATATATATATATATATATATATATATAAATTCACATATTCATACTTATATATAAATATACATATATTCACACATATGGAAATATCCACATATTCCCACATATGTAAATATCCACATATTCACACGCATATATATAAATATCCACATATTCACACAACACACACATATATATATATATATAAATATCCACATATTCATAATCCTATATAAATATCCATATATTCACACATACGTAAATATACACTTATTCACACAAATGTAAATATCCACATATTCACACATATTTAAATATTCACATATTCACACACATATATATATATATACATATATATAAATATCCACATATTCACACGTATAAATATTCACATATTCACACACATATATATACATATATATAAATATCCACATATTCACATATATATAAATATCCACATATTCACACACATACATGTACATGCGCACAAACACACACACATATATGCATATATAACCAATACGTTCGTTTTCTACAGATGAAATTTCAATTATTTTACTCAAGAAATATTTACTTTTTAACAGAATCACTTTTGCTGTCAATGCACTTAATTCAATTGTGAATATTAATTACATAGAACAATATACGGCGAAAATATAAAATTAACATTAGCTGATAACTGGGGCTACGAAATTATTGATTTAACTTGATCTAATCAATCGATTTCTTTCTTTGGTATTCTTTTCTAGTAATGAGTTGAACCCTGTTTTACTATTAGAACCACCACAGTTATTCTTGGCATGGATTCGAGAATCTTCTGGAAGCGTTCTTTCAACATAAGTTCCAATGTTGTTGTTATGGCATGCCAGAATTCTTCTAGATTTGAATCCCCCTTTCCAGCGCATGCCAAAGATGTTCTCATATGAAAGATCTTTTATTGGTAGCAAGGGTCCCAATGTTTTTTTTTTTTAAAGCATTTCATCCCAAGCAAGACGGGAGTGCCACTAGTACGCCAGGGGCTACAGGGAGGGATACAGTAACGGAAAAGACTGGGTATGTGGGGGTTGATGAAAAAAAAAAAGAAGAACGAAGGAGGATAAAAAAAAGTACGGGCATCAAGGCAACAGATGATATTGATTAACGTTAGATTTTTTTGAAGATTATAGTCACCAGGGAAGCAAATAACAGGAAGGTAGTTCCACTGCTGGGAAGTGCGAGAGAAGAAGCTGTTGGAGTAGAAGAGGCGGTTACATTTAACAGTTTCGACAGTAAAAGGGAGATGCCAAACTAGTTGCACGCTTAAACTCATGCATTCAGGCCACCAGTGAAAATAGCTCGTCAGAGCAGATGCCATGAAAATATTTATAGAAAAGACAGAGGGAAGCCACATGACGTCGTTGAAAAAGTGACTGGAGCCGAGACCCCAAGTCAAGACCGATCACATTGCATATCCGTTTTTGGATTTTGATATTTGTAAAGAAATCAGGTTCAAACCGTTTGGCTGCTGACCTCTGACCTCTTTCAGTAAAAAGGGATTTTCACTGAGAGAACTGATGGTCCCTGGATTTTCTTTCTTATTCTCACTGTTCTCTAGAAACGGTCAATGCTTGAAAACCCTTGTAGAGCAGCAGTTTATAAAATAGATCCACCCGTCTCTCATCAATCAGCATTCCACGTTCAAAATAATTTAAATCATATTGTTGATTTTTTATTTTCTTGTTCAAATGAAAATAAAATAATAAACACTGATATTTATATAAAAATGTAAATAAACAAATAAATAAATGTAAACTAAGAAGGGGCTAAAAAAATCAACAAAAAAATTTCCTCTGTTTCTGTCTATATTTCTGAGTTGAGGAATTATGTACATTATTTACATTATTCGGACTATTGTCCTCACTTTTGTCGCCATATTTATTACAATGTTTCGGCCTTTCAGTATCTGTCTATATTTCTGAAATGAGGTATTATGTACACTATTTACATTATTCGGACTATTGTCCTCACTTTTGTCGCCATATTTATCACAATGTTTCGGCCTATCAGTATCTGTCTATATTTCTGAGATGAGGTATTATGTACACTATTTACACTATTCGGACTATTGTCCTCACTTTTGTCGCCATATTTATCACAATGATTCGGCCTTTCAGTATCTGTCTATATTTCTGAGATGAGGTATTATGTACACTATTTAAATTATTCGGACTATTGTCATCACTTTTGTCGCCATATTTATCACAATGTTTCGGCCTTTCAGTATCTGTCTATATTTCTGAGATGAGGTATTATGTACACTATTTACATTATTCGGACTATTGTCCTCACTTTTGTCGCCATATTTATTACAACGTTTCGGCCATTCAGTATCTGTCTATATTTCTGAGATGAGGTATTATGTACACTATTTACATTATTCGGACTATTGTCCTCACTTTTGTCGCCATATTTATTACAACGTTTCGGCCATTCAATATCTGTCTATATTTCTGAGATGAGGTATTATGTACACAATTTACATTATTCGGACTATTGTCCTCACTTTTGTCGCCATATTTATTACAACGTTTCGGCCATTCAGTATCTGTCTATATTTCTGAGATGAGGTATTATGTACACTATTTACATTATTCGGACTATTGTCCTCATCTTTTGTCGCCATATTTATTACAACGTTTCGGCCATTCAGTATCTGTCTATATTTCTGAGATGAGGTATTATGTACACTATTTACATTATTCGGACTATTGTCCTCACTTTTGTCGCCATATTTATTACAACGTTTCAGCCATTCAGTATCTGTCTATATTTCTGAGATGAGGTATTATGTACACTATTTACATTATTCGGACTATTGTCCTCACTTTTGTCGCCATATTTATTACAACGTTTCGGCCATTCAGTATCTGTCTATATTTCTGAGATGAGGTATTATGTACACTATTTACATTATTCGGACTATTGTCCTCACTTTTGTCGCCATATTTATTACAACGTTTCGGCCATTCAATATCTGTCTATATTTCTGAGATGAGGTATTATGTACACAATTTACATTATTCGGACTATTGTCCTCACTTTTGTCGCCATATTTATTACAACGTTTCGGCCATTCAGTATCTGTCTATATTTCTGAGATGAGGTATTATGTACACTATTTACATTATTCGGACTATTGTCCTCATCTTTTGTCGCCATATTTATTACAACGTTTCGGCCATTCAGTATCTGTCTATATTTCTGAGATGAGGTATTATGTACACTATTTACATTATTCGGACTATTGTCCTCACTTTTGTCGCCATATTTATTACAACGTTTCAGCCATTCAGTATCTGTCTATATTTCTGAGATGAGGTATTATGTACACTATTTACATTATTCGGACTATTGTCCTCACTTTTGTCGCCATATTTATTACAACGTTTCGGCCATTCAGTATCTGTCTATATTTCTGAGATGAGGTATTATGTACACTATTTACATTATTCGGACTATTGTCCTCACTTTTGTCGCCATATTTATTACAACGTTTCGGCCATTCAGTATCTGTCTATATTTCTGAGATGAGGTATTATGTACACTATTTACATTATTCGGACTATTGTCCTCACTTTTGTCGCCATATTTATTACAACGTTTCGGCCATTCAGTATCTGTCTATATTTCTGAGATGAGGTATTATGTACACTATTTACATTATTCGGACTATTGTCCTTATCTTTGTCGCCATATTTATTACAACGTTTCAGCCGTTGTACGCTCCCGCCTTCTTCAGGTGGTTGGAATGTCGAAACATGTATTGAACTCACACTATCTTGATCTAACTAATTCCTTTATTTATTTTTATTTAATACTGATTCCTCAAGTTTCTCGAAGTACAAAAATTAAACAAACTGAAAGATCAGAAGGTGACACACAAGTTCCATCATCCACCAGTGAAACATCAGCCAATATCAGCTGAATGCCTCCGAGGAATAAGTATTAAATAAGGGTCTCAACTTCGCCACAACTATCAGGCGAGTGCTATACTAATTTTTTCTCCTCAAGGGCACATGGCACAGTGTATAAAGGCGTTTGTTAGATCCAGTGACATGACCCAAAGAGTGTGAGTTCAATACCTGGTTAAGGCAGTAGAAAACTTGGAGAGGAGAATTAACAGGAAATAACTTATAATTGATATCCATTAGACGTGGAACTAGAACAATCTACTCTATTGATTACTAGACATTAAATTACATCACCTTGCTTCCTTCATAATTTACCTTGGTTTTAAGAATATTTTTAAGCTTGCTTATATTTTTAAAAATTGCAAAATTTAACGATATTATCCAATCCCTACATTTACGCTTTGGCAAAGGAAAGTGGAGGCACGGTGGAGTAATGGATAGCGGCTCGGATTGAAGAATTGGAGAGCCGTGTTCGAATTCCACTCGAATCTATTACATCAACTTAAGTGGTAATACTCTTGGGAAAGATGTGAATCCCTTTCTTCTCCCTCTTCTATCTGTAAATAGGGCAGACCGGGCTCTATAGCATTGGATGGCAACTAGTCTACCGCCGAAAGAAATGTCAACCTATTGGCACATAACTGAAAGGAAAGTCGCACGTATTAATATGATAAGCATTTACAAAATTTTTAAAAGCTACGAAGGGAAACAGGTTAATGAAAACGAATTGTTCTGAAAACTCACATGTAAGTCAACCAATTTTAATAATTCCCTGTAAAGCTACATGTATTGCCAACATGGCATATAAATAAACATGATAAACATGAGACGCTTTTCCAAATCATTATTATTATTCTCTGCTGGAAGACCCTATGTCTGGCAACAGAAGTCTACAACATAGGGCAAGACAGTCATGTCTGTCAGACAATATCTACGATCAAATCATCCCTAATACCTGGTAAAATGAGTTGTCAGTATTATTTTCCTTTTTGCATAATTCAGACAATTCATCTACCTTATATATATATATATATATATATATATATATATATATATATATATATATATATATAAAGTATGGGCATAGAAATAAACATTGCATGGCACTGTTGATATCTATGAATGATCCATTCTCAATGTCTTCCTCCGTAAATGCATCAAATTGTAAAAATGAGTATATATTACGCTTGGGTTTTAGAGGTTTTATTGCTTTGCTTAGATAAAATAATAGACAAATACACACACACACACACACACACACACACACACACACACACACACACACACACACATATATATATATATATATATATATATATATATAAATATAAAAGTGAACATTGAAGTCAACACTTAGAGGCGACTGTCGCTTCTAAGTGTTGACTTCTATGTTCACTTTTATATTTACACACGCTCTATCTCTGATATTGAGCACTTTATCCCATACCACACCTTGACTATATATATATATATATATATATATATATATATATATATATATATATATATATACTGCGTGCCAAATTATTATTGATTAACTTTTTTCTAATATTTCAAAAATCGTCCTATCAATTCACACAAAATTTTCACACAATGTTGGCAACACCGACCTGCGCAATCACTGGATTTTTCGTACTGATCTGCACAATGTAAACAAACTGGCGCCATATTTGTTATCAGCACGGTGATTTGAGCGTGACAAATTATTAGAAATGTGTAAGAATTTAGTGAAAAGATGGGCCGTAAAAGCAGTTTAAGTGATGCTGAAAAGAAAACTATCACCTCAGAACTCTCAAAAGGTAAATCTACCCTAGAAATTTCTATAATGATAGAGAGGTGTCATCAAACAGTGAAAAAGTTCACCACCGACCCTACAGAAGTACGCAAAAGGGCAGATAAGGGTAAACCGAGTGTTATTTCATGTTGTTTCATGTCATGACTTAAACGAGAGGCCACGAAGAACCCTGGACTTACCAGTCAAGAGCTTTTCAGTCGCATGGGGATCCTACTGTGTCTGAGGGAAATAGCAACAACAGTCAAACTTGTATCGAAGCCTCCGTTGACGAGAAATCACATTCAAAATCAACTGAAATGGGCCGAGGACAATATGAAGATTGACTTCACTAAATTTTGTTCACAGGCGAAACTCGAGCAACGCTGGGTAATGAATGGACAGAATCGCCATCAGCGTTTGAGACACCAACAAGACAGTGGAGGCATAATGATCTGGGGTGGTATTATTGGAAACACTTTCTTACTTTGAACAAATTCGCTTTTCCTGGTTAGTTGGTTATTCAAATGAATGTGGTGTTAAAAAATTGTCTGCATCTATAGAGACAAAATTAAATTACTTAATTGGTAAGCGATTTGGATGCAGAGATGAACCAACTGGAGAAGGGATTATCTTTACTTATTCATCTTATGAGTCTTCCAATTTGGCTCATGGTTTGGATTTTTGTGTTCCGTTTTCGATACCTGACCGTGAGAATTTTTTTTCGGAGTTTGAAGTTTTATATGCACAGGTTTGTAGACTTGTCCCTCACTCTGTTGAATCTCTTAGCGATCTTAAGGCTAAACTCAATAGTTATGCTCATTCTTATGCTGGCTCCTCTGTTTCTTCATCAGAGTCAAAATGGGGAGAACAACACCGCCGGGTATGATGTTCGCCACTGCGTCTATCAAATTTAGTTTTAGTAATATTATGTATCGGCAGATCGATGGGGTAGCTATGGGTTCGCCTTTGGGTCCAGCGTTGGCGAATATTTTTGTCGGTTTTCATGAGGCTTCCTTATTTACTTGTATTGGCCGCCCTCTTATGTATCATCGTTATGTGGATACCTTCTGCCTCTTTAATAATGAGGCCGAAGCCGACAAATTTCACACCAAATTAAACTCTGTCCATCCTGCTCTTACGTTCACCGTAGAAAAGGAGTCCAATTTTTGTCTTTCCTTTTTGGATGTTCTTGTCCATAAGATTATTGACAAGTTTGAGACTTCCGTATTTAGGAAGGCCACTTTTTCGGGACTTTATACACTTTGGGACTCTTTTTGTCCCAGACAATGTAAGATTAATTTGATAAAGGCCTTAATTTACAGGGCACTTAAGTTATGTTCTTAGGGTCTTCTCTGCGGCAAATTGACTTTGTTAGAATGACATTATCAAAAAACGGATATTCGTTGGATGTTTTAGACTCCGTTATTCAAGACGTCATCAGTAAATTCCATAGAGTGAAGCCGCAAATAGCTGATAAATGCCCAGTTTATTTGCGTCTTCCCTATATTGGTACAGAGGGTGAGAGTTTATCGAAACGTATTTTACGTTTAATTAATAGCTGTTATTTTTCGGCGAATGTTAGGATAATATTTGTTACCTGTCCTGCTTTCTCTTCCATTGGTAAGGACGTCCTCCCTCCCTATCATGTTAATTCAGTGATTTACCAATACAAGTGTAGTTGTGGACACGACTACATAGGGAGGACGTCCAAGTGTTTGGATTCGAGAATAAAACAGCATTTACCCCCCAGGATTTTGAATCCGTCCTCCAGGAATAGCCAACTGACCAACAGTTCTGGTTCTGCTATTACTGAACATTTAATAAAATTTTAGTGGTGACCGATTTATAATTTTATCTAGGTCCCACTCCACATTTCACCTCAAGGTTCTAGAGTCCTTGTATATCAGATCCCGTCAGCCTTCCCTTTGTAAACAGAGGGAATGCTTGCTGGGTCTACATATTATTGGACTCTAGTTTCTTGAAATTCATAATGTTCCCCCCCCCATTCCATTACATTCGTTAAATGTAAATTAATTTACACGCTTTTTTAAATTCCCAGAATAAATAAACTTGATAAGTCCTGGGACGAAACCGGTTGTTTTTATTTTAGCTTTTGCTTTAAAAAAAAAATGGCTTATAAATATTGTCTTTTCCTATCTGTTATATATATATATATATATATATATATATATATATATATATATATATATATGTAGTAAGGATAATTCTAAGGAGGATATAAATTCAAAGAGAGCTCAATGTAAGAACAGAGCAATATAATAATGAAGACAAAATCCTTAAAAAATCCATGCGGTCAAGTTATAAATATATTTAGTGGAATTCACGTCCATCTCTTCAGACCAGTTTTTCATTAAGGAAAGGATTCTGTATTCATTATATATATATATATATATATATATATATATCAATCATACCGACACATTTGAAACAGAATAGAAATGTACTATTCCTCGATACGTAACATTTTTGTCGAGAACATACATCTGTCATGTAAAAAAAAAACGTTTAAAAATAATGGAATCTCTGATTATAAGAAACACAAACAAACAATAATCTGCCATTTATAACATAAAATATGAACATGGCCACAATTTAGTGGCAATATTCGTAAAAAAAGTAGCTTTTTTTCAGTAACCTTTAGACCGGCTACATTAGTACTTGCGCATCATTTATTATCATACTATAATTCTTGGATTAAAAATATTTAATGGATTAGCCAAAAGCCATTGGAATTACAAACATTTGGAAATTTCCTCCATTCATTCGGTTTAGAAAAGAAAACACTTGTTCGCATACAAGAAAAATATTATAAGAAAGCTTAACAAATGTACGTAGCAAGGATTGCTTAACAAAGCATACATTAAATAGCGATATGTGGCCGTGTGTATGCGTGTACGCTTGAAGATTTTCTATATATGCGGGCGTGTGCGCTGAAAAGTTATCGATCTGGCAAAAAAAAAAAAAAATCACACCCAAATAATTATGAACTCCCTTTCTGACTCTCTTTCTCTCTCCCACACACAGATTCACGTACAGACAAAATCAATCTATCTATCTATCTATCTATCTATCTATCTATCTATCTATCTATCTCAATCTACCCATATCTATCTATCTCAGGCTACTCATATCTATCTATCTATCTATCTATCTATCTATCTATCTATCTATCTATTATCTCAAACTACCCATATCTATCTATCTATCTATCTATCTATCTATCTATCTCAAACTACCCATATCTATCTATCTATCTATCTATCTATCTATCTATCTATCTATCTATTATCTCAAACTACCCATATCTATCTATCTATTATCTCAAACTACCCATATCTATCTATCTATCTATTATCTCAAACTACACATATCTATCTATCTATCTATCTATCTATCTATTATCTCAAACTACACATATCTATCTATCTATCTATCTATTATCTCAAACTACACATATCTATCTATCTATCTATCTATCTATCTATCTATATCTCTCTATCTATCTATCTATCTATCTATCTATTATCTCAAACTACCCATATCTATCTATCTATCTCAAACTACCCATATCTATCTATCTATCTATCTATCTATCTATCTATCTATCTATCTATCTATCTATCTATCTATCTCAATCTACCCATATCTATCTATCTATCTATCTATCTATCTATCTATCTATCTATCTATAATGGTGTTGGCGTATGTATGCATATTAAAACCTAAACAGCGATGAAAATGAAAGCGAACACATGGAAGGGTTAAAAAAAATACCAAAGAAAGCAAAAAAAAAAAAAAAACAACAACAAAAAGAAAATGGGTGCGGAATGTTGAAAGTGAATGATATCGATGGAAAAAGGGAAATTAAATTTTATTTCTGTAGGTACAGTTTCTTGTCAATGTTAATGCGCTATGTCAACAACAACAGCAACAAGTACAATAATAAAAACCCTCCTCCATCTTCTACTGCTACTATTATTATTATTAAATGCTTAGAAAAACTCTTTGTGAACATTATTATTTGGGTCGCAAAAATATTCCAAGGGAAAACATTACATTACCTATTGACCACCCACCAAACAAAAGAATAAGTGATATTAATTTCAAAGTAGTTTGTACAAAATATTTACAACGCATCGCTGCACACACAAACACACACACTCAATCGCAGACACATATATAGACACGCACACATATGTATCAACTCATAATCTGTCCTATGTACACACACACACACACACACACACACATATATATATATATAATAACTGGCCACTCGTATTCGTGGATAGCCGTCTACTAGGGCGGCTAGCCAATCCCTATTGCAGACTCTCGCTCAGACACATTTTGTGTTTGTTCAACAACCACAGAGCCCACCTGTGTTTTATACTGCAACTATGCTGAGCAGACCTTACTATCTGGGAGAGAGCGTGTTATCTAGAATGATCAACAATCTGAAGAACACCAGCACACTCAAACCTTCGGTCACGATGACTTGCGACTACACGCTAGCACAGATATCAACGGCCCCAATTGTTCTGTCTACCCAATTTCCCTCACAAGTCTTGGGCCAACCCGTGTTATGGTTTTCAGGCACATTCCAAAGGTGCCGCACGCTGGGATCGATAACATAAAGAAGTCTCCTTCCTGATAAATCGACCATGGTGAGATTCAAACCCGGATCTCATAATAATGCATGACTCTTCGGTAAATCGAATCGAGTTCTCTCAGTCACTGTGTGTTCATCTAAAAATAAATACGCTTAAATTCACCTCCCTCCTTCCCGTGCGCCAACGGCTTATTGGTAGAATCCCTGACTGACGCCAATTCAGTCGGGTTTCGATCCTACCTAGAGGCAACCGGACGTCTAGTCACAATGATGAGCTGTGATACAGCGAAATAGTCGGTCTGTGGATGACAATATATATATATATATATATATATATGGCTGATAAATACTTTCTAAATAAATTACCAGACTATGAGGCGGAAGGTAGACATTGAAGAGAAAAATGTGATCAATGTCTCATAACAGAGCAAATATATTAGTAATGACCGGCCGAAAGAGATACTCTTTTAAAAAAATATTTCACTTCATGCAAGGCAATAAAGCCGCTAAGACACAAGGCTTTGAGTATGAAAGAATAAGAAAAAATGGAAACATTATTAAGGAGAGAGAACAATAAAGAATTAAGAAGAGAGAAGATAATGATTAACATTGCATTTAAATTTTTGACGATTAAAATTGACTGGGAAGCAAGAACCTGAAAGAGAATTCTACAATTCTAGTTTCGCGTGAAGAAACTGTTAGCATAGAACTTACGGTTATCTCGAACCATTTTAACTAGAAAATGATGAGGCCTTACCGCCAATCTAGTACTGAGCCTAAAGTCTAGGTGCCATAGAGGAAAGTTCATTAGAACAATTACCCTGAAAATATTTAAATATTTGCACAAGTAAGCAACATTCCAGCAGTGGGAAAATGACTAAAGCTGAGATGCCCTCACACGACCAATAACATTGCAGATTCTTTAATTTTTAATAAATAGTGAATCATTTAGACTTTTGAAGATCAATGTTGACTGGAAAGCAAGAAGCCGGACGAGAGTTCAATGAGCAAGAAGTGAGAGAAAAGAAACTGTCAGTATAGAAGTTGCGTTTATATCTAGCTAATCGGACTGTGAAATAAGACTTTGCCAACAATTTAGTACTGCGTTTAAATTAATAAAATCTAGGGACCATAGAGGAAGGTTCATACGAATAATTACCATGAAAGTATTTCTCGAAAAGGCAGAGGGAAGCAACTTTACTGCGCTGAGAAACAGACTGAAGCCGAGATGCCAGGTCAGGACTAATAATATTTCTGATTCTTCTTTGGATTTTATCAAAAAACTCTAAATATACAACAGGAACATCGTACCATAGGTGGCAGCAATATCCAAAGTATAGACTAATGACAGACTTATAGATATCTAATGTAGATTCTGGAGAGAAATATTATCTTGCATGACACAGTTAACCAACCTTCTTAGAAGCGGACCTAGCAATAGCCTCAATATAATCATTCCATTTTATGTAAGGCGCAACGCGTCGCTCTCCTGGAGGTTAGCATTAGCCATGATGATGGGAGGCAGGAAGGGGGTTTTCAGACGATTAAGTTTCGTTTTGAAGGCGTTAAAATTAACAAGCCATTCCTTGCCCCAGTTAACAACAGACTGTCAATTTGACATTATGGAATTGTCTGTTGAACTGAGGTGTCTACAACTGAAACAGTCGGTTATTCTTCTGCGTCTGGTCCAGGACTTGCTTCGTATGTGTTATATATTCAGTAAAGCACAAAATAAATGTTCCTCATGTGTAAAATCACAAATTTGCTTAATCTTTACCTAGAACCAGTATGCATTCAGCAATGTAATCACGAGTAGAATGTGTTGTTATTCAGGAGTCTTATAAGAATTGTAGCATTCTCGTAAGTGAACAAAGTACGTAGGGAGAGAGGAACCTGGATGCGTTTTATGCGTTGAAAATAAGGCATGCAAATGTTATGAGGCACTTGACACAGCTCAAGAATAAAAACATCTTTGATTAAGTTAAACATGCAAATTTCCCATGTTAAATGATCAATCATTGATTGACTAAAGTCTAGAACGTTCAATTTGTCTTTTTTTTTTGCAGGTGATTTAATTTTCAAAATGGGAAGTGTGACTTTGGGGAAGAGGGTGGAGGCTATCGAAACATCACAAAGAATAAGTCAACGCGAAATCGTCAAGGAGCTTGGAATATCAAAGCATGTCTATCTCTCTCAGAAGAAGAATACTGGCATTGGAACTGTTATGGATAATTTTCGAAATTAGCCAAAAGAGATAACTAAAAATTGGTGAAGTTACCAGTATCGAGCCAAAAATTAACAGTTCTTCAAGAAATGGGTAAAAATAACATTACTACTGAAGTGTCAGTTTTTAGCTACAGAAGACAGAAAAATTACCCCCTCAATGAAGAATGCTTAACTAATAAGATAATATATTAAGCAGAGTTCGAATTTTCAGGACTTTCCAGTGTGCTATATATTGTTTCCTTGGGATGCAAATTTAAATAGTGGGACAATAACCGCATGACAAGCTGAGTAAGTATTTCAATAACACTCGTTTGTTTCGAAAAATAAGGAAGAAAAGAATTTGACCTCAATTATAAGATAGAATCGTCGTTTGCAGAATTCGTTGCCGAGTATTGAGGAACTCATCGAATTTTCCTTCTGTGTGAAATGATTCCTGTCTTGGATTTGAAGTAACTTTCAAAGCTATACACATATTAGAGTTTCAGAGGATGGAAAGCTCTGGCTTTTATTTGGGTCATCTTCGTCTCTTCTATTCTCTTCTGGTGTTTTCGAAGGATGTTTTTTCGTGGACTGCTCTACTCCAATGGGTTCTTTTGACGTGAGAAGAAAAGTCTTTGAGCACGAAAGCCTTTGCTGTGAATTGTTTGGGGTGGTCCATGGATCGCCGCTTCATGCACACGTATCAAACCAGGGCTTGACAGGTAAATTCATGATGACAGCTTGCATCGGGGCTTGCCGACTTGTTCTCGTAATAAGTTGGAATATAATATATATATATATATAAAAGTAAAAGTTACAACAATTTGTAGATTGTGTCAAAAAGAGACGACATCTATTTTATCCCTCCAAACTATTACTGAGTAAATAGATATACTTGTCTCATATCTGCACGCCCAATACGTATATTATCAAATATGGCTCTATGATGAAGTTTACATCCGGGTTATTTAAAACATAGTGTTTCAAAATCTAAAGGGTTAAAATATGAATGTTGCATGTCGCCATTTTATTTTGAAAATATATTATGGCCTGATGATCCCTTTTTATATTGTGAAACCTCATTGTATATATATATATATATATATATATATATATATATATATATACACATAATTGAAAATCTTTCATTAAATATGATAGAAAAGGATGATTCGGTTAATTTTGATTAATTAGTTTTTCCGGCATAATAATGTATTTTCGTTTGGTAGGAGTAAGAAGGTACAGAAATCTTCCATAATTGTCTTTGTTCCAAGCGATTTAGTTCTTTTTCTTTCGTTATTTTCAAGTGGTTTTTGTTTTTGGTGCTGTTAGTTTTTCCTCCTGCTTTGACTGTTGTATTTGTGTCATGTTGTTTTGAATAGCAGCGTTTATTCCAAACCTTCATATGTTAACCGCAGCTGGAATTCTCATGAGCATCTTTAGTATTTAAAAAAAAAACTTTTAAAACTCCATTCCCAGTATTAAATAAAGTGAAGTTGATAGTAGGCGAGAGATGTATAATATACAGGATTTTCTCTAATAGTGAAATGTAATAGAATTTTATTGTTTTCGGCCAGAATTTTTCTTAAGGGTTCTTGTAAATTGAGTTGATGAATGCTTTTTTCATACGCTCGGACACACAGAACATTTGGACAATTTCTACCTAATTCAATTTATGCCCAGAAAAGAAGAAAATTATAAGAACACAAGAGAAATTAAATAAAACGTTTAATTGCAGTATCTTGTTATTCGATTTTAATAAAACTTTTCATTGTGTTTCATTAATGTTTTAAAATGTTTACAGTAAATAGTTTTAAAATATCTAGGTTCCAGCTTTAAAAAAAAAAGAAGACATCTTAATAACTTAGTTACCTCCCTTGACATTACTGCAAGAGAATGCTTACATCATAAAATTTAAAAATCGTACAGTATATAAGTTTACCGTTTTTCATTTAAAAAATAAAAAAATAATTTTCAGATAAACAAAACAAATTTATCTTAGATAAATGAAGACCCTGATAAAACAAAACCCTGAAAAAGATATTTTGCTAATGTCGAAAGTACTCAGAATAACTGTACATGCATCAATAGGGTAACTTTATTTCTTCCTTTAATAAGGTTATTAAGAAGCTTGTCTGTGAATATGAGAGGATCATATTAAAAATAAGTAGACAAAACTTGTCTAAATTATTTAATGAGAGGTAACTTAATGAAAAAATGCTGCCCAAATATTCGATATATATATATATATATATATATATATATATATATATATATATATATATATATATAAACAATAAAATCACAAATTACCTCATCTAGAGAATAGCTTATTTCGGGAGACGAAGATATCGGTCGTCTGTCTTATCAACTCCGGTGTCTATACAGTTTAAATATAATTTAACTGTGAAACTTTTTAAAAAAAAAAAAAAATGAATACACAACCATTCGAAAAACTAATACAGAATTAACAGTTAAATTTTGTTTAACTACGTAGACACGAACTCAGTCCACACAGGGGTTGATAAAACAGAAGACCGGTATCGGGCGAAATAGACTATTCACCATATGAGGTAATTTTAGATTTTATTGCTTATTAATTATATTGTTCTCTATTAATAAATAGATTAAGCTCTTTTTGGGGATCAGTTTTAATATTTTATATTACTACGGTCCACTTGGATTATATACCAACGTATTCGTTACCTTTATAATACACACACACACACACACACATATTTATATATATATATATATATATATATATATATATATATATATATATATATATATAAATTCCCAAGAGGATAGAATCCAGGTAGTACTCAATATCCAGGACAGAATAAGAATTTGTAGGTCTGATAATTTTGGATCGTGATTATGATACCAATGTAAAAAATTATAACCATGGAATATAAGTGTTTGAGCCTCTCTCTCTCACCCTCCCTTACTCTCTCTCTCTCTCTCTCTCTCTCTCTATATATATATATATATATATATATATATATATATATATATATATATATTTAAAGATATGTTTGGTGGTACAAAATTTTATCACTGCCATGAATAGACAAAAATTAGTTTTATTACAACCACTCATGATAATAAGTAAAAATGAAAAACGGGCTAACCAACCGGTTTCGAACCTCGCTCAACAGAGCTAAATGGAGGTAATCGAGGTATATATATATATATATATATATATATATATATATATATATATATATATATATATATATATATATATAAAGTATGGGCATAGAAATAAACATTGCATGGCACTGTTGATATCTATGAATGATCCATTCTCAATGTCTTCCTCCGTAAATGCATCAAATTGTAAACAAAATGAGTATATATTACGCTTGGGTTTTAGAGGTTTTATTGCTTTGCTTAGATGAAATAATAGACAAATACGCACACACACACACACACACACACACATATATATATATAAATATAAAAGTGAACATTGAAGTCAACACTTAGAGGCGTCAGGCCGATTGCGTCTCGCATGAAACGGACTGTCGCCTCTAAGGGTTGACTTCAATGTTTACTTTTATATTTACACACGCTCTATCTCTAATATTGAGCTCTTTATCCCATAAATATAGCACACCTTAAGACTATATTTTCTTTATATATATATATATATATATATATATATATATATATATATATATATATATCAAAATGGCAATAAATGCAACACTATAAAAATACCTATTTACCAAAATTACACAAAAATATCTTGAAATACTGAAAAGTAAATTCATTCAATAAAATCGCCACTGGCTTTAACGCCTCTACTGGTCGACCTCCATGTTTAAGATGGTGAATGCTACCATAGTCCTTGCCTTCAGTTCATATTTGTTGTTACAAGGAGTTACTTTTTTGGTCTCTCCCTCAACTGTGCCCTACACATAATAATCAAGTGGGTTGAAGTCTGGGAAGTTTGGCGGCCAGATGTAAGGAGTAATGTGGTCGTAGAAATTGTATGACAGCCATAACTGGGTTTCAGTGGTTGTGTGGCATGGTGCAGATTCCTGTTGCTAGAAATAGGGTCTTCCAGCAGAAGGCAGCACTATCTCCTCAACTCACTTGATGAAGGATTCCGTGTTGAGTCTCAGTCCCTGTGCAGAGATGAATGGAGGACTAAAGTCACCATCACTAGACTTATCCAACTCTTTCCGAATCCTCTGCACTGTCCTCAGATTGACACACAGATACTCTGAAATAGATCCTGACCTGGCATCTCAACTTCACTCTCTTTGTCACCGACGTGAGGTGGCTTCTCTCTGTCTTTTCTACAAATATTTTGATATTCTACTGCTCTGACGAGATTTTTCCCCTGGTGCCCGGACTGCGTGTGTTTAAGCGTGCTACTAGATTAGCATTTAGGTCCCACCCTTTTACTGTTGAATTAGATAAATGTAACAGCCACTTCTACTCCAGCAGCTTCTTTTCTCACATTTTCTGCCTGTGGAACTCCATTCCGTTTTCCTGCTTCCCTGATAACTACAATCTTCAAAAATGTAAATGCAACATCAATTGCCATCTTCTGCCTTCTTTAATCCAGTTCAGCATTTATCCTTTCTTTGGTCCCTTCTATACTCAGTCTTTTCTCTCTACTCCACTCTCTGTACCCCCCCACCCCGCATACTACTTGCTTGGGGTGAAATTATATTAGTAATGGAGCTTCCGGCACGAATGCTAAGCAGTACAACATGTTTATTGTTTTAGTTTTATAGATAACATTAGATATTAATATTAGCACACACATCGGACACACAACCACAACACTCTCACGACGGCTCACATACCACCTTAATGACACCAGCGTCATAAAAAATCATCTTGTGACAATACACAGCACGACTAGTAACCCATTCAAATCATCCGACTCAAGGAAAATCTTAATAACACCAACATCCTCTAGAAAAACAACTGCAAAAAATGACTGCAAATTCTGGAAGACATCCTAATCAAAAACCCAACAGAAGTAAAATAGCATTTATACTGGCAGAAACATAGTAAACATATTTAATAACTACTCCTCCAAATAATAATCTTCAACCACTCCTTATTAATAATGAACGAACACATCAATATCGTCTAATATTATCTATAAAAATAATTATATATTTATAATATATATATATATATATATATTGTATGTTATTAATATTGAACGAACACATCAATATCTTCTAATATTATCCATAAAATTAAAACAATAAACAACATATTTTCAAAGAACGTATATAAATACAAAAGTAGACATTGAAGTCAATACCCAGAGGCAATCTTCAGGCTTCAGATTGCGTTTAAGCATGAAACAGACTCTCGTCTCTGGGTCTTGACTTCACTACCCCTCCAACACAACACACACACACACACACACACACACACACACATATATATATATATATATATATAACACAGTCAACATATTGTGTCCAAGTTCATAATGGAAGCCTTATTAATAAAAACAAAAAATACACTCATTAATATCAACTATGGACATGTGGACAATATTTTGACTGTGTTTTGAAAATAAACCATTCTACAATCCTAAATATATACAGACAACAATTCATTTACAGTTGACTGCAACTATAATTCATCCTTGATAATATCTAAAGGTATAGCCGAAAGCGCTTGGAAAAATGAAACATTTAGACAGTTTTTTGCATAATTTTTCTACGGAAAAGAATAGAAATACAATCATATGAGAAATTATATGAAGAAACTTAATGAAAGCACCTTTATATATATATATATATATATATGTGCTCATCCACAAACAGACCGTTCGCTGTATCTTAGCTCTTCAGTGTGGCCAGACGTCCGATTGCCTCAAGCCGAGATCGAAACTTGACCGTTTTGGCATCAGTCAGAGATCCTACACCTAAGCCATCGGAGAGGAAAGTGAATTTTTAGCGTTTTCTATACGAAATACATCTGTGGCCAGGAGAACTTGTACTGATGCCAAATCGGTCGAGTTTCGATCCCGATCTAGTCACATTGAAAAGCTGTGATACAGCGAAACAGTCTGTCTGTAGATGACTATATATTCTCTCGGAGAAACACGTCGATAGAGCTCTCTGAAGAAAAGGATAAAACAAAAAAACAAACAAAAAAAAAACAGTGGCAGCGTGTGGGGAATTAGTTTGTCTACTGACTTCAGTATTCAAAGACATATATGTTTTACGTGTGTGGAAATAAGTTTTCTATTTGTAAACTCTGAGTGACAACTCTTATTTTACTGTTTTTGTGTAGTCGTAAATTCCTGTTAATTAAATCTCTAATCGATACGCTCTACGTATCGATAAGCAATGCCACGAGCAGATGTGCGCATGTTTATGTATGTCTGTACTTCCTCTGCTATTGGATAACCATGATTGTATGTGCAGCACATCACATAAACAAGTTACCCCGACGAAACACACGCACGCCTCTGTATGATAAATAAACTATACGTTCACATTTCTCCATGAATGTCACCTTAATGGTTACGGCTATCAAAATAAATGCCGAGGAGTAACAGCTTCGAAAATTCCACTGGCCGAAGCTGATATCAAAAGGCGGAACTGAACGGGAATAATGCAAATTATAAGCAAAAACGATAGAGTGTTTTAGATTAAATAGCGAGGAAGAGGAAATGAGCAGCTTAGGTTCACGCATGCGCGCTGAGGTTAGTTTAAACTTAGCATGAAATGATGAGGCAATGATGAACGAAAATAAACGAAGGAAAGTTTGATTGAAAAATAGACAAACGAAAATATTTTTTTTATTCTTAGATGGCAGACAAAGCGAGTTTCGAGAATGAGATGGAAGAAAGGGAACGAAATAAATTAAGGTCGAAATGATAGAAAAAGAAGAAACATCGAGAAAAAGAAGGGAAAAAAATAATCGACAAAAATGTTCAAAGCTAAAATTTGAATGAATAACAAAAATGAAACGAAAAGTAGAGGGTGAGGGGGATTGGATCGATGAACAAAATACGTTTTTTCAGAAAGGGATCAAAGTAGAGATTCCATTCAAGAACGGACAAGAAAGTCCAGTGATAGCGAAAGACGCGAAAACCAAAAGTAATTAGCTGCTCAGATAAATAAATTCTTGTTAAAAACAAGAATCAGTGCCAGATTAACCTCGTAGCAAAAGCAACAAAAGCTATGAGTCCCGCATTTTCTAGGGCATCGCATAAAAAGAAAAAAACACTCTATCCAGTGGAGATAACTTTAGGTTTATTAGCGACTAATTACAAAGTCGTTTCTCCGGGTTTTATAAGAGAATAAGCAGGAGAAGTAGATAAGCATCCTTGACCTTTCGGCACTTATATCTTGCATCCTTTATAGCACATGAGTAACAATATTTTAATAATAAATAATATTAATTAAGATTAGTGCTAATTAGCAACTAAAAATAATTATCAATTCTATAAATAGAGCGGCACCCAAATGAGTGGAATAATTAGTTTTACATTTTCCTAATTAATCTGTTACTTCTGTTTGTATTTCTGAGATGAGGTACTGTAACTATTTACATTGTTCCGACTGTTGTCTTCATCTTTACTGTCACATTCACGACGTTTCGGCCACTGTAAGCTTGGGCCTTCTTCAGGATCTGTCTATATATCTGAGATGAGGTACTGTAACTATTTACACTATTTACATTGTTCCGACTGTTGTCTTCATCTTTACTGTCACATTCACGACGTTTCGGCCACTGTAAGCTTGGGCCTTCTTCAGGATCTGTCTATATATCTGAGATGAGGTACTGTAACTATTTACACTATTTACATTGTTCCGACTGTTGTCTTCATCTTTACTGTCACATTCACGACGTTTCGGCCACTGTAAGCTTGGGCCATCTTCAGGATCTGTCTATATATCTGAGATGAGGTACTGTAACTATTTACACTATTTACATTGTTCCGACTGTTGTCTTCATCTTTACTGTCACATTCACGACGTTTCGGCCACTGTAAGCTTGGGCCTTCTTCAGGATCTGTCTATATATCTGAGATGAGGTACTGTAACTATTTACACTATTTACATTGTTCTGACTGTTGTCTTCATCTTTACTGTCACATTCACGACGTTTCGGCCACTGTAAGCTTGGGCCTTCTTCAGGATCTGTCTATATATCTGAGATGAGGTACTGTAACTATTTACACTATTTACATTGTTCCGACTGTTGTCTTCATCTTTACTGTCACATTCACGACGTTTCGGCCACTGTAAGCTTGGGCCTTCTTCAGGATCTGTCTATATATCTGAGATGAGGTACTGTAACTATTTACACTATTTACATTGTTCCGACTGTTGTCTTCATCTTTACTGTCACATTCACGACGTTTCGGCCGTTGTACTTTCCGGTGATATTTGTTTGATTTTCGAGCCGAACCGAAAATAGTCAATCTGTATGTTGATGTTTCTGAAGATTGGTCCAATGACGTTTGTGCAGACGTTCTCCCTATGTTTATTTACTGAAATGGGTTGGAATATAATATTCGTGGGTCTCTTAGGAAAGTCACTGAAAATCTGTACGATTTTCTCCACCCACCGCTTGTAAATATCGTGAAAGTGACTGGCAAATATCAACTTCTTTTCCCAGTTTCCTGCCGTTCACAGATAAGAATTGCAATTCCAATGTAAAAGCCGTTAACTTTATTTTGTTTCTTTGTGCATCGGTGCACAAGGCATATACACCATGAGATGTTTTCGAAATTGCCATGGCTATTGCGAAGAATTCACTCTGTTCTAGTTAATTAACTGAGTTTTAGAACTTGGTGGAAAAATATATTTTCTTCAAATGGGTCTCTCTTCTGCTGATTTTATTCTTGAGACCAGCTAATTCTTCAGACATGACAATGTCGTGACTAGTTTGACCACTATGAAACGCATTGGGTAAGTCAATATGGCTATTTACAGCAGGAAGAGGACTCCATTCTTAAATTGCGTGAACGTGCCGATTACAAGAAATATGCTATCCACTGCAAACTTGCTCAGATGTCTTACAGTATAAATTCAAACTGATCTTGAAACTAAAAGCTGGTTTAATAATGGAATTGTTGAATTTTCTTTTTTAGCTTCTTAGTTATTTTTTTTAATTAATTTATTTAATCAGTACCGGATTAACCTCATAGCAGGACCCCTATTTTCTAGGAAACCCATATTACCTTCAGGATATCTGGTAAAATCGGCCTTTTTATGATCGGGCAATATTAACATTTCCATATCAGGTGAGTAGTGAGCTTCATTTTGAATTATTCATCACCTAAGGTAACACTATATCGATGCAGTTAAATCTACTGAAATATCTGGTAAGAACCTTCTAGTTTCCTTTGTTAGATCGATAGAATTTAAATATGAAACAATATCCTTATATACTTGATGTAATGAATATGCATACACCTGGGTTCCCCGTCACAGTAATATGATTGGCTGGTGTCAGCCATAAATACAGACTGATTGAGGACGCTATTGACTTCGCCTATTGGCTACACATATTGCCTACCACTTCGACGAGGACCAGTCCATTACGGTTAACTGCTAGTTTGTCCTACTCGGTTACAATAGTCAACAACCACTTTGTTACTTCGAACAAATATATCCGTTTTCGGTCGAATAGAGGGAAAAAGAGTCAAGGGAAATCAAAGCATGACATACCTGGCGGGCTTAAGCAAGTGAACGACAGAACGTGGTCTGGGGAGGTGGCAGAAGGACGGAACTTATTGAGAGATACAAAGGATGGGGGAAGTGGAGAGCCATGATCGTCTACGTCCTGAAGAGACACGGCACATAAAAAGAAAAACGCTGATTACTCGAGCACTTTAATCACGGTTTGTACTAAGTGTATAATGTCAGACTCCGCTTTCTTGACAGAATATAATCTGTAGGTTGCTATTATCTTCAGTTAGGATATATCCATGTGCTTCTACATTCTTCACGTAAAACCTAGATTTAAGATACCTAATTCAAGCCTGATAGATATCTGCAGTTGTAAGAAAACCCTTCCGATTGTCAACCAATAACGTTCCTTGTTTCAATGTCCCTTTCCAACACCAAGGTCGCTAAGAATAAGGAATTTGGTCGGACCCATGGGGTATCTTCGAAACAAGATTTTTCATAGCAAGATAGAAGCCAGCATTTCCATCTTCCGATAAAATGTATAGTGGGAGTTTATCTACTTACAAAATTTGCATGATTATTTCCCCAATAGAAGCCATATAAAATTAATACGACCATTCACTCTACAGGGAAACTCACGAAGCCTTGCAAATATCGAAGACTACACCCGATTCTCTTCTACACATCTCCTCTCTACCACTCCAGTAAAAAAGGTAGCCACCCGCCAGCTTTGTATAATAACCCTCATTAGTGAGTCTAGTTTCAAATATGGCTATAATGTCTAATATATCGTGGCAGCTCTGGTTTCCTTTCACAATGTGTGCTTGGTTGGTTGGGTCTGCTATTCCAACCACCAATATTCATTAGTTTATACTTTATCGCGGTAACATGATGGTAACTGGGCCTCTACTGTATTGACAAATATGCCGAGCCAGACATTTTTGCAGAGTGTGCCAGTCTCTTTATTGCCATTTACTTTTTGTTATTAAATTTCGCTGACCTTGAATATATGAAACAAAGATGAATTGATATGAACTTAGATAGATAGATAGAAAGAAACAAAGAAAGAACTAGATAGATAGATAGATAGATAGATAGATAGATAAATATAAATAGATTGTGATAGATAATGATCAAACTGAGATATATATGAACAAGCCGAGATAGAAAGCTAGTTAGATAGATAGATAGATATGAAGAAACTTATATAGATAGATAGATAGATAGATATGAATAGATTGTGATAGAAAATGATCAAACGGAGACATGAAGAGACTGAGATAGATAGATAGATAGATAGATAGATAGATAGGAATATACTGAGATAGATAATGAACACACTGAGATAGATATGAACAAGCCGAGATAGATAGATATAAAGAGATTGAAATAGATAGATATAAAGAGATTGAAATAGATAGATATGAAGAGACTGAGATGGATAGATAGGTAGAGAAATATGAATAGATTGTGATAAATAATTATCAAATGGAGATATGAAGAGACTGACATATATATATATATATATATATATATATATATATATGAATAGATAGATAGATAGATAGATAGATAGATAGATAGATACATAGATAGATATGAAGTGACTGAGAGGGTGAAGAAGAGAGAGGGAACCAATATTAGCAATAAAGAGAAAAATATGTTTTATTTAATCAGACATAGAAGCCAATTTTAAATTAATAATGATTGGCAGATCTGTCGACGGGAAAAATAAATCATAGGCCCTTAGGTCATTTTTTTTCTTTTCTGTTCATTGTCGGTAAAGAATAGGACCACATAAATTCCATTGAGACATTAAGACCAAGATTGTAGAAATGTATAAAAATGAATCAATTGTTCTCGAAAGCCATTTAAAGTGAGTTTGATATTTGTGAAAATAATCCTGCATATACAGCAGTATTTTGGAAAATATGAAAACATTTTAAAATTTAGTCATGGTTATCGGAAAGCCATTAGAATTTATGGGACGTAGTTAACAGTCTGTATTTTGATACAATTTTTTTTAGTGTATTATCTTCGATATATATGATTAATATTCAACGATTAATTAATGTATCAACACGGAAAGATTATGTTGACAAAAAAATGCTTAATGCTTTAATAATTCGTCATCAGACTTGCTAATGTACCTACATGCGCACACACATACATACTTTCACGCACGCACACACACCCACGCACACATACACGCACATACATATACACACAGATACCCCACATACATACGCGCACGCACGCGCGTGCACACACACACACACACACACATATATATATATATATATATATATATATATATATATATGAGGTGTAACTTACTTTGTCAGAAGACCAGGTAGGAACATGTAAGATTATATTGCGTCAATGTTCCAAGTAAAGATGGCCATTTTGAAAATAATTATTGAAAACTCTGGCTTTTACTTCTGTTTGAATTTCGTTTCCTTGCCAAAGTGTGATATATACAATTCTCTCAATCAGCAAAAAATTTTAAGGGGTACCCACCATAGCACGATAGTTATTAAGGCAGCCCTGTAAATGGGATAAGCTCTGTAAATATTACAGCTAATAAAATCAGATCTACCTAAAGATATAACTTCGAGCACATTTATGAGAAAATCTTCAATAATTCTTTGCAAAAAAAAAAAAAAAAAAATCCCCCAAAAAGCAAAGAACAAAAAAACTTTAATTTCGCGCTAATGTTTTTTTCGAAGATGATAGATTTCCTTTGCATGAACGGTTCTAACATCTTTTTATCTAACAGTGTCTTGAGTAATGGTCGTCTATTTACAGGAACAGTGACCAATGGCTGAGAGATAAGCCTGGCTCAAAACACGGGCCATAATCCCACGGCTGTCTGCTCCTGTTTCATCAATTTTGATTTGGACTTCTGCCATACGATTTGACAAGTTAAGCCGCCAACCAAGTGAGTAGTGGGGAGCCATCTGGCCTTCTTCAGCAGACCTCAGCTCGAACGACAACGGAAAGAGATCACTTTTGTATCACTTGCATCGTTTTTATTGCATTGTGTCGCAGTCTTTTGGTCCGTGTAGACTTAACAGAAACAGGTGAGAGGAGATATATATATATATATATATATATATATATATATATATATATAGGGTCATACCGAGAAAACGGTTTGGTGCGGCAATTTATCGAAGTAGAATCAAAGAATGAAATTCTTAAATTAGAATATAGACTTGGATCCTTGCAGATTTGCTGGTAATGAAACTGACATTCGTCGTAAGAATTAACTTAGAAGGATGTACATCAAGAATCAACCATCAAATGCCATGTTACTTTCACAGGGATAATAACTGCGTTGGTTCGTGAATTCAGTGATATACTCATTGTGAGTTCAATCCCTGAGTCGAGCAGTACATATTCAATGGTGACAGAACGAAAAAGAAAAGAACAAAAGAAAAAGACTTAGATATCTTCAGATGGACAACTGAATGAGAAGAATATTATCTTTAGGTTAAACAACGAGTTGAGTTCTAAATTCCCTGAAAGTAAACCGGATATAAGGACCCCCGAAGTAATCGGGAAGGCGCAAAAACTGAAACGTGGTGATAGCAACAACGAAGATGGGGATATTAGTCGAATGAAAATTGTAATTAAGTTTTACCATTTAAATATAAATATTTACTGCTGAGATCAATCGTTGGTGGGAAATAACGAGAGTAGGGACGCCAGTCAGAAACCAACCAACAAAACTATTATAGTTTCTTATTCACAGCTTAATAAAGAACATCAGTCTATATTTCTGAGATGAGGTATTGTAATTATTTTCACCATTTACTTCTTTCGGACTGTTGTCCTCATCTTTATTGCCATATTCACGACGTTTCGCTCATTGTACGCTCTGGCCTTCTTCAGGATCTGTCTATATTTCTGAGATGCAGTATTGTAACTATTTAAACCATTTACTTCTTTCGGACTGTTGTCCTCATCTTTATTGCCATATTCATAACGTTTCGGCCGTTGTACGATCCGGCCTTCTTCAGGATCTGTTTATATTTCAGAGATGCGGTATTGTAACTATTTGCACTATTTACTTCGTTCGGACTGATGTCCTCATCTTTATTGTCATATTCACGACGTTTCGGTCATTGTACGCTCCAGCCGTCTTCAGAATCTGTCTTTATTTCTCAGATGAGGTACTGTAGATATTTACACTAATTACAGTGTTTCGACTGTTGTCCTCAAATTTATTCCCATATTTACCATGTTTCGGTCGTTGGACACCCCGGCCTTCTTCAGGATCTGTCTATATTGTTGAGATGAAGTATTGTAACTATTTATACTATTTACATCTTTCCGACTGTTATCTTTATTTATATTGCCATATTCGAGACGTTTCGGACGTTGTACTCTCCGGCTTTCTTCAGGTGATATACTTCCATGAACTAAATAAGTTGAGTTCAACATTACATTGAAATAAAAGTCAATTTTTTATTATTATTCAGTTAAATATTTCAATTCGTTCGTGTCGTCATTCGTCTGGTTTATGCTTAACGTTTTACAGATTTTTTACAGCATTTGATAGGAACAGAACTTCCGGGTTAATTTTAATAGGAACAGAACTTCCGGGTTAATTTTAATAGGAACAGAACTTCCGGGTTAATTTTAATAGGAACAAAACTTCCGGGAAAATTTTAATAAACTTGAACTTTAAATAGGATTAATTTGAAAATCTTCTTTTAATATGCCAAAAAAATAATTTTTACTTCATATATTTTTTAAAATATGTCAAAAAATAAGTTTGTTTAAAGAAAGTTGAAATATAAATGATTACTCTACAAACAATTGGACGAAAATGCAAAGCGAGATCTCTTTGTGTCTGTCTTTAACTTAAAAATATTTTTATCAAAAAATTGTCTGTTTGAAGAAAATTAAAATAAAAATACTTACTGTAAAAAAATTTCGTATTTTTAAATCTTATTCATTTAAATCAGATTAATTTAAATCATTATACGCCGGGCGGACACACTACACAAGCACGCACGTGTTAATGCAATGTTTCTGTAGTCTATAATTTATTTATAAAGCGTTCGGTTACACAACAAATATGTGTTGTGTAATAAAACTTGATATCTAAAAAGGAAATTATTATTTTTCATTCTAAAGGTTTCCTTAGAAACAAAGGAAAGCGTGCTGAACTGTTATATAATTCCAATGCATCTATAAGACTGACTGCTAGACAAACTACTCACAAACTAAGTGAAGACTTGAAGTAACATTGATTCTACAGAACACTGCTGAGAATATTACGTTTTATATATTTTTGGAAAAAAAAAAAGAAAAAAAATAGAAAAATTATAAAAAAAGAAAAATTTCAAATATCGATAAATTTTTACATCATGGGGTTTGAGTAGGTTTCCCTATTAGTATGCCGTATTTTGGCAAATGTAGGAATTGGCGAAGAGGGATGGTGTCTTGTGAGTAAATTGTAATGAATGAATGGGTCGCGATTAAAATTAGCTAGGTTTAGGATAGGCAAGTGACGACAAGCTTTACCTCACATCCCTCATCGGCCTTGTGCCAAAATTGCATGTAAAAGTACATTATATCTACACAGGACGTGTTGAAGGAAAAAAGGGAAGGCTAGCAGCGAGTAAAATATTTAACAAGCTTATATAAATAAATATCCGAATAAGGAGTGGGGTAGAATGTAAAAAGACGAACACTTCTAAGAGCTACAAAGTATAGGAAATCGTGGAGAGCTATAATCACTCACTGTCTATATTTCTGCGATGAGGTATTATGTACGCTCCGGCCTTCTTCAGGTGGTTGGAATGTCGAACTGAACCCTTTATTTCACTCACTGGGATAGACTGTTCTAGTTCCACGTGCCATGTTTAATGGATGTCAGGTATCAGTTATCTCCTGTTAACTCCCCTCTCCAAGTTCTCCACTGCCTAAACCGGGTATTGAACTCACACTCTTTGGGTCCTGTCACTGGATCTAACCAACGTCTTTACCCATTGTGCCACCTGAAGAAGGCCGGAGCGTACAGCGGCCGAAACGTTGTAATAAATATGGCGACAAAGATGAGGACAATAGTCCGAATAATGTAAACAGTGTAGAATCACTCACGTATTGGTTTTGATTGATTAATTTTCTACGCCTTATCAACCCTTTGCATATTATTTTTTGAGGGGAGATAATAATAATTTAGTGACACGAGTCTTACTACTTAACCCATATCTGTGGGGAGATCAGGGGGATTCATATTTTCTATAGGGTATTTGCGCGTAAGTGAATAGAACGAACCCACAGAAATCGGAACTCTGCTCTCCTATTAACAATTCCGAGCCATTATCCATTACACCACCCGCACATCCAGGCTTACAGCATCTGGTATTCCCAAGCAGTCACCCATCAAGGTACTGACCAGGCTCGACGCTGCTTAACTTCGGTAATCGGATGGGAAGTTGTTTTTCAACTTGATGTAAACTTAAGCCAAGTATTGGAGAAAACTAGAGTAAATCTATTTTATACGGTGTATGCACGCAAATTATCCAGCAATTTCATATTAAAATAGCCTACACATAGAAATGGCGCATTAGTCCTCTTCAAAGTATCTTCCTTGAAATTTTATACTTGTATCACGTCATTGACTTTTCAAGAGTCTATAAAAGTTCAACTGCCCCGTCATGTTCACCTTAATCTAGTCTATAGTGATTCTAGCTTGCAAAAAGTCTGAGAAAGCAATATTTGAATTGTGGAGTTGGGTAAAAACTACACACTTGGTCATTGCGAATATAGTATTACCTTGTACCTTATTATAGAAGCCTTCACCATGTTAGCTCTACAGTTGATCTACGAGACAGACTTGCTGAATACGACTGCACAGCGAGTCAATCTTTTAATTTTTTTTTATAAATATTTACTGCAATAGTTCTGAATTGACATTTAATTTATACTAATAGTGCCGGTTTCTGTCTGATCACCGAAGTTAAGCATTGTATTTTTTCAGCGCTTAGGTTGGTGACCCCATAGAAAGAGCCCGTCCAGCAGTAAGGCTTCTGATCAGGAGGTTTTGAGGAGCGTGGAACCACCTTTTAATTGCTGATGTTCCCACGTCCGCCCTGACCCAGGGGTGGTAGCACCTGTTGGGGTGCCAGCTATGGGCAAATAGTTAACCCCGAAACTGGTGTAAAAACACTATGTAAAAATAGGTTTTAATACCAGAAATTCTTTAAAAAATTATCACCAGCAAAAAATTTTTGAAGAAAAAAAAAACTATTACCAGCAATACTTTTTTGAAAAAAAATATTTACCAACAATGTTTTTTAAAAAAGAAAATATTACTTGGAGTACATTTTTGTAAAAAAAATATTACCAGAATAGATTTTTGACAAAATAAAATATAATAAATAAAAATTTTGTTGGCATTAAATAACCCATTGAGATGTTGATATGCCGTAAAACAAAAAGAAAATTAAGTAACCTGCAATATCAATAATTAAGCAGTCGCGTTTTGGAAAAAATTCCGTTAGAGAATTGTGATCAATTTTCGTTGAGGGACTTACCATTTTCTTAAAGATCAAATTCAATTGAAGAGATCATTTAAACTAGGAAAGTTCAGGAGAAACGGAGAATTATGGGACATACACGGCGAAATTCTGAAATAATTTAAAAATTTCTTTTGTTACTCATTTGCTCTATCATACTAATTTTGGTCTTTTAAAGTAAAAAAAAAATGAGTCTCCATTTCGTCCATGCATTGAATATTGCCGTCACATCTGGTCTGGTTTTACTATGTATTTAGAGATTCTTGATAAATATTTTCATGGTAATTTTTTGATCAGCTTTCCGATTTGGCAAGCTAGAGTTTATGGATTTAACTACTACTAGATTGGTGGCAAAGTTTCATCATCTTACAGTTGAAATGTCTAGATGTAACCGCAAGTTTTATGCTGTTTCTTCATTCGTACTTCTCACATGTGAAACTCTTTTCCGGATTCTTGCTTTCCAGTCAACTTTGATCTTCAAAAGTTTGAATACAATGTCAATTGTTATCTTCTGTCTTAATTCTTCTTCTTTTATTGATTTCTCCCATTAATAGCGTTTTCTTTTTCTTATATTCTCTCACAATCAGTAGTTCTTGTATCTTTGTCTCTTTATTGTCTTGCTTGGAGTGAAATTAAATTTGGAACGTCGCTGTCTTCGTCAAAAAGGACTGTAAAGTGATCGAAGGATTCAGTCACAAAAATCTTGCAACTGTGAATAGAAATCTCGCTGGTTGATCGATTACAATTAAAGAAAAAAAAATGTAGTTAAATTTCAATTTATTTCCAGCGATAATGTCAGGTTTGGCACAGGTATCAAACTGTTTTCACAACTTGGTTGGAATAACGTACTAAGGAAATGCTAACGACATTGAAGTATATGTTGAAAACTGACTTCATGACGTGTTGTGATATCGTGAAAAAAAAAAAACTTGATGCAAGAACATTCAGTAGGAATCGTCTGTTTCGTCAATGTTCCATAAAAATGATTGAAACGAGAAAATTAAAATTCCAACTGTGCTTAATCACTTTGTTTCGTGACAAATTGTTCTAAAAAAAGATTTATGAGTCTATATCGACATTAAAGTTGTCATTATAGTCTGAATAAATTACTTCATAAACTGCAATGTCCACAATACAACTTTGTAGAATTATCTAAAAACATCCAAAATTAAGTTTATACCGGCGTGTAAGTGTGTGTGCATGTGTACTTGTGAATGTGTTTGTGAATGTTTGTGTCTGAATGTTTTTACAGATATTTACCTGTGTTATATGTATTTTAAATTTGTTTATTTCTCATTTTGTAACACGATTAAAAGATGTTTGTGAACCTCAGCTTGTCTTGTTTTTATTGTCTCACGACACATGTAAGTATTACCATTTACACACACATACACACACGCGCGCGCAAGCACCAATCTATCGATCTATCCTTCTCTCTCTCTCTCTAAACACACACAAATCTATATATATCTATATATATATATATAATATTTTATGAAAATATAACTTTTAAATATAAGTTTTATCTCGGCATCGATGTTTCTTGTTAAAATTTCTATTCTTTAGGGGTTGTGGTTTTAAACAGTATTTCCAATTTTTTATTTTATAAAATATTTATAAGATTAATAATATTAGGTTGGTGCAAAAATAATGACTTAATAATGTCGTTTTTTGATGTATTTTTTAACGTCAAAAAACGACATTATTACGTCATTATTTTTGCACCAACCTAATATATCATTTGAGTTTAACTTACAACATCTAGCCTTATTAAAAATATTGACAATAACTTCCTATGTAGATATAAAGGTCTTTTTTTTATACCAGGCAATTATATTGTGCATCAGAACTCTTTATAAATGAAATGTAGGCTACAGAAACATTAAATTAACCCAGTAGCCAATATACCTGAATAAATTATCATTCTATCATTTTGCATAACAATATGGTCCCAAGTGATATTATATTTCAGAAGTAATATCTGGGGATGTTCCGGACTGCAGTACAGTTCGTTGCCTTCACATGGACCCAGTATGAGGAGAGATGCTGATCTGAACACATGGTAACGCTGAAAATAAGGCAGACAATAGTCATGAAACACCAGAGACAACCTAGAAATAACAGCATTTACTGATATGAAGAGCTACATTTGCACAGAACAAATTTATTTATATAATTAGAGACATTAAAAGTCGTAATCAGTATTTTCGTATAGGTCTCATTAACACAAACTACTGCCTCAGCACGACGTGGAATGAAGGCATATAGCTTTTGTATTTCGGTGTTGCGTCCTCGGTAAGACGATAAACTACATCCAAGAGCAAGGCCTCTGATCAAGACGTTTTGAGGAGCGTGGAACCACCTCTTAATTGCTGGTGTTCCCAGGTCTACTCTGACGCGGGGTGGTAGCACCTGTTAGGGTCTCCGCTATGGGCAAATAGTTAACACCAAAACTGGGGCGACAACACTATGAAAGTGTAAAAATAGGCTTAAATATAAGCAATACATTTTTGTGAAAATATTGCCAGCATTTTTGAAGAAAAAAATTATTGCCAGCAATACATTTGAAAAGAGAAATATTACCAACAATACATTTGAAAAGAGAAATATTACCAGCAATACATTTAAAAAGAGAAATATTACCAACAATACATTTGAAAAGAGAAATATTACCAACAATACATTTGAAAAGAGAAATATTACCAGCAATACATTTAAAAAGAGAAATATTACCAACAATACATTTGAAAAGAGAAATATTACCAACAATACATTTGAAAAGAGAAATATTACCAACAATACATTTGAAAAGAGAAATATTACCAACAATACATTTGAAAAGAGAAATATTACCAACGATACATTTGAAAAGAGAAATATTACCAACAATACATTTGAAAAGAGAAATATTACCAACGATACATTTGAAAAGAGAAATATTACCAACAATACATTTGAAAAGAGAAATATTACCAGCAATACATTTTTGTAGGAAAAAATATTAGCAGTAATAAATTTTTGAAGAAAAAATATTACCAGCAATGCATTTTTGAAAAAATATATTACCAGCAATAAAAAGCTTGTCGCCATTAAATAATCCATTGATATGCCGTTGATCTGCCGTAAACCAAACCAAACCAAAGTATTTTGATGTTACATTTTACGTCAAGTGATAAAACATTTCCTAGATGTTTAAGTTTCTTTACTTGATTGGTTTTAATATCTACAATTCGTAATTGGTATCTTGGCTTGTTTTATTTGCTAACAACTATGGATTCTATCTTCTTACAGTTGGTCATTAGTCCATTCTTCATCCTTTCCCTTACCACCTTATCTATGAATACCTGCAGTTTCAATTTGTGCCTGCCACCACAGTGTTATCTGCATAGATTTTATTAAGATTTGTGACACCGTCTTCATTATTCATAAATTTCGTTGTTACATGTGATTATATGGTACAGTGATCCATCACGTTGGAAGTTTCACTGTTTGCTGTTTTGAAAACTAAATCAACTACACTTAAAAGTTCCCTGCATATCTTTTAAGATTGTACCCAGTGACAATAAATCCTGATAGGATTCCTAGTTCAGTTAAGACTGCTTCGCTGTAAAGGTTGAATGAATCCATTGAGAAGACAAATCATTGCCCTACGTCCTTTTCTTTTTTTGTGTGTACTTTCTCATTTTTCTATCCACATGTAAGCGGTGTGCTTTCAGTTTTAGTTCCTTGTTATTTTATTACCTTTGTTTCACCAAGAATATCCGACAATTGTTTTTAATAGTAAAAAACAAATTTCTTGCAACTATTTTAGCTTTTTGTTTTACAGCCGAGTCTTCACCTCTCTTTACATCAGTTCGATTATGCTATGGTCAGATTTTTTGCAGGGTGATTTTGTAACACTGTCTTCATCATTGATAAACTTCGTTGCTAGATGCAACACATGGCGCAGAGTTCCATCATGTTGGATTTTTCACTCTTTCCTGTTTTGAAACCTAAATCAACTACACTTAAAAAGACAAGATGAAGACTCCAGGCATAATGTCTGATCATTTAACATGTGAAATTTGTATGTATATCTTAACTGAAGACGATGTTAATCTTGAGGGGTATCAAGTGATTCATGACCTTTGCCTTATTTTCAGTATCACGATGTCTTCAGGTCTGTATCTTCTTACGTATTCTCTTCTTGTGAACATGACAATTTGCATTACAATCCTGAATGAGGTCAGATACTACACCTAAAACGTATACTGTCTAGTAATTAGAAATTATTTGTGAAAAATAAGTCATTTTTTAACAAGGTAGCTTATCGTTCGCTCGTCATTGCATTAATCGTAAAGAGTTGTATGTCATTTAAAATGTACGAATATCCGTTGATTAATCAAACATTAATTGTGAAAACATTGACGTTAATAAAATCTGACACATTTTACATTTTATGCAATATGGTTGAATTTGAAAACCTCAATGCAGATATTACATATATTGAAAACCTCAATGGAGGTATTACATTTTACATTTCATGCAATATGGTTGATTTTCAAACCTCGATGTAGATATTAACGGTTAAAAATAAAACGGTATTTTAAAAAAATATACTCACCATAAAAAAGGATAGATTTCAGGTGAGTTCATCATCGAATATAATTAACAAAGAATTCGTAAAGAAAAATCGGAATTCAATTTTTAATTAAATTCATTTCTTTTCTTATTGAAATTATAACACATTTCTAAGAATCAATTTGATTTCAAATTATATATTTATAAATTTCAAATACATATATATTCAATTACACATAAATATGTATACAATTACACATACATATGTATACAATTAAACATACATATGTATACAATTACACATACACATGTATAATACACATGTATTTGTATTTATAAAATTGTATATATTTATACACAATTATATATATAGAATTATATACATTTATACAATTATACATATTTCAAATATTATACTTGTATAATTCTGTATATATATTTTTAAAATATAAAATCAGCAAAAGATCTAAATAAATGAATTAAGTAATTAAGAAACAAATTAACCTGGAATGAACGCACAGACACAAATGACATCCTGGGTATGACGATAAACTGCATCCGTGTCCTCGGTAAGACGATAAAATACATCCGACAGCAAGGAGGTTTTGACGAGTGTGAAACCACCTCTTAAATACTGGTGTTCCCAGGTCCACCCTGACCCAGGGTGGAGACACATGCCAGGGTTCCAGCTAAGGGTAAATAGTTAACTCCTAAACTGGGTTCAAAACACTATGAAAGCATAAAAATCGGTTTTAATACCAGCAATAAATTTTTTTGTAAAAAATTATTAACAGCAATGAATATTTGAAGAAAAACACTTACAATTATCAGCAATAAGGTTTTGAAAAAAAAAAAAAAATTACCAGCCATATATTTTTGAAGGAAAAAATAATAGCAGCATTGAATTTTTTAATAAAAAAATTATTACTGCATATTTACAAAAAAAAAATATTATCAGCAATAAAAATCTTTTCGGCATTAAATAACTCATTGCCCTAAAACAAAACAAAAATCAAACAAACACAAATCAACAATAAACAATTAAGTAATCAATGTTTTAACAATAAGTAAACAATTAACAAAACAAGCTATTTGGATTCGTAATTATTTCTACTCAATAGCTTCTAGAATAAATTGAAACATAACCGTCACGCGCCCAACCAATAACCATCATGAAAATACAATGGACCTTATTACCCATAAGGCACCACCGACCAGCATATATAAATAGTCAGGCAAAAGCGCAGTACACATGACTTGAAGATTGCTTCGAAGCATGAAACAGACGTCGAGTAGCCTCCGGGTCTTGTACAGAGTTAACTTTACTGTTTAATAAATAAAAACGACTCGTCTATTTCAAATCCGGAGTATCCATTATAATAACTTTTGAAATAATAAAAACGCTATTAATTTTTGAGAGAAGAATTTTAAACTCGGAATTTTCGGACACGGCTGTGTCCTTTATCAACGAAACAAGAAATATATAATGAAGTCTCTTTTACTGGAATTTTTTTGTTGTTGTGTTTTTTTTCTTCATGCGTGACAAATTTGATAGTTTTGGCCTAGTTCTCTGTCACGATTAGGTTTGTGGAGGGCTTTTAGAATTCTTTCTGTGGAAATTGTTTTCTCTGAGTAAGCCTAAATTCCTCTTTAATTCTATGATGAGTGAATCTATTTCGATAACTTATTTCAACTAGGACCCTCGGCGTTCTTTGTGACAATCTGTTTCCTGCCTGAACATAATCTGAAAGACATGTGTGTTGTGCTTTGGCTCGACTATTTATATACGCTGGTAAATGGTGCATTATGTGTAGCAAGATCTATTTATTGTCCTAAAGTTTACTGGGTAGGCGGTAAAGGTTATGCTTCAAAATATTATAGGGGGCTATTGTGTAGGAATCATTGAGTATATCAACATTGGTATTTGTAGGAATTTATAGTAGTTATTTTATAATGCTGTTTGTTCAGTAAGATCCACAGACGGATATGTAATATAATTGGCCCTGATCTGGCATCTTGTCTACAGTCACTCTCTCACAGACGCGCCGTCTCCTCTCTCTGTCTTTTCTACAAATACTTTCATGGTAATTGCTTCGCTGAGCTGCTTTCACTGGTTCCCAGACTCCATGAATTCAAGCGCCCTACGAGGCTGGCATCCCGCTCTCACCCTTACACTGTAGAAACTTTTAAATGTAGCCGTCTCTTCTACTCCAATAGCTTCATACCTCGCACCTCTCGCCTGTGGAACACCCTTCCCTATTACTGCTTCCCTGAGAGCTATAATCTCCAACTATTTAAATGTAATGTCAATCGACATCTCCAGTTACCTTGATATATCCACTATCCCTCTCCTCATCGTTTCCTCCATCACTTCTATCTGCTCTAGCTCCAAATCCTCTGCAACCCCCTGCATCCAAGTGGCTCCACGCCTTGCTCGTGGCGTAATGCTTAATATATATATATATATATATATATATATATATATATATATATATATATATATATAAGGTTGGTGAAAAAATAACGTCGTTTTGTCACAGATGTTACTATGTGAGAAAACGACATTATTTTTGCACCAACCTAATATATATATATATATATATATATATATATATATATTTCAAAGCCATATATAAACTCTGTGGCACAAAATCTTCTTATATATATATATATATATATATATATATATATATATATATATATGTATATATATATAAACAAACTTTTGTACCACAGAGTTTATATATGGCTTTGAAAATGACGGAAAAAGTTTCTTTATATATTTCCGTCATTTTCAAAGCCATATATAAAGTCTGTGGCACAAAGTTTTGTTTATATATATTTTTGCTTATATATATTTTTATGCATCCTAGTGGCTTCACGCCTTGCTCGGGGCGTAATGCTTAAATATATATATATATAAATAGTCAAGCCAAAACGCAACACATAAAGACACTTAAAGGACGCATCTAACTTTATCAATACTATGCATAAGTTGGGTGAAATGTGCAGCTACAGTGAAAATTGATGGTTGTCTTCGATAATTTTTTAAGGTTATTAAACCAAAAGACGGAATTCCATTATTGTTTCAACGATATTTTCTTTTTTGCAGTTTTTGTAGAAAAAGTAAATATATTATAATCAAACTGGCACAAGTCAAAGTAGCAGGCCTGATTAATATGTGCATGCATGTAGGCGTTACATTGCTAACAGTGATATTTATAAACTTGACATCGCAGTTTATTGCTCGTGACGTTACCTTGGTTATTTGCTGATTTATGTATTATAGATGATGTTAGAAGTGTATATAGGTTTAGAAGTTGTCGTCTCGTGTTGTCATTAAATAACTTTTCAATTGTTTAGCACATGAAGATATAAAAATCTAAAAGCCTAGACTGAAGTCAACACCGTGCGCCAACAGTCTGTTTCTTGCTTGAACGTAATCTGAAAGTTATGTGTGTTGTGTTTTGACTCGACTATTTATATTTGTTGGTAAATGGTGCATTATGTGTAGCAAGATCAATTGTATTGTCCTAACGATTACTGGTTAGGCGGTAAGAGTTTTGCTTCAAAATATTATAGGGAGCTATTGATTAGGAATCATTGGGTATACCATCATTGGTATTTATAAGTATGTTATAGTAGTTATTTTATAATGGTGTTTGTTCAGTATATATAGTCAAGCCGAAACCCAACACATGGCCTGACGATTGTGTTCAAGCAGAAAAAAAGATTGCCGTCGCTTTATGTTGAACTCAGTATCCACTTTTATATTTACATACGCTCTATATTTTCTATCATATATATATATATATATATATATATATATATATATATATATATATATATATATATATGTATATATAGTCATCCACAGACAGACTGTTTCATTGTATCACAATTCATCAGTATGGCTAGGCATCCAATCGCTTCAAGCCAGATCCAAAACCCGATCAATTTGGCATCAGTCGGAGATTCTAACCCCTAGGCTATCGGCGCCGGGCAGAGTGAAAGGCGTATTTTTGCATAGAACTCAATCGGTTGGGAGAGTCTTACATTATTAGCAGTAATAGTTACTGTTTACATATTCGCGCTTTCTTCACAGTGCTCGACCGTATTAATTTCTTTTCGGGAGCTAATATATATATTTATGTATATATGCCTTGAACAATAAAAAACGGTAAAAATTAAAACTTCAGACACACTGGGTTGTATGTTAATATTTTTTTTAAATTAGGTTCCTCGACTAGCTTCGACCAGCATGCCCATCATCAGGAGAG
>OZ010606.1:80226553-80319053 GCA_963932145.1 Acanthosepion lycidas
TGTTGGAAAGTGTTTTTATATTTTTATTTTTTTTGTTTTTATTTTTCATAAGACTGCAACACATGGATAAAAGCGTTAGTTGATGTAGTCCCAAAAGTGGCTTGACCCAAAGACTTGTGAGATCAATACTTGGCCATAGAAGAGGGAACAAAAACTTGGAGAGCTGATTTACTAAAGTGAATTAAAAGAAACTGAGATATCCCCACAAAAAAAGGCATGGCAAGTGGAAATAGAACAATCTACCCCAGTGGACTAAATAAAGGGTTCGATTCAAAATCCCAACATATATCACCCGAAGAAGGCCGGGTCGTACAACGGTTGAAACGTCGCTAATATAGCTACGAAGCATGTAAATAGCGTAAATAGTTACAATAGTTCATTTAAAAATATCTAAACAGATCCTGACGAAGGGTGGAGCGTACAACGGCTGAAAACTAGTGAATATGGCAATGAAGAAGACATCAGTCCGAACGACGTAAATAGTGCAAATAAGATAGTAACAAACGCGTATTATTTACAGATTTAAATACAGTAAAAATGTAGAATAAACCCTGGACTTGCGTGCGTATATGAAATAAAAGATTAAAAAATGGATGGCTACATTTCTTATTTTTATTTTAAAACGTGTACATTTCATTGATTATCCTAAATATGGCAGCAAACACATTGCAAACACATTGCAATTATTTTCTGAATAAATATTCACAATGATGATGATTTCTCTGTGCGATTTTATTTGAAAAAAAAAACAAAAAAAACAAAACATGTAGATGGAGCCAAGGGGTCCTAATAAATAAAATTATTATTAATTAATTGATTATTAAAATAAAAAAGATATTATGTCATTGCCTTTTGTCAATTCCTTAAATTCAGCATTTTTATTTATTTCTCAATATAATGTCAAACACAATTCAGAATCCATTATGCTCGGTGTGTGTGTGTGTGTGTGTGTGTGTGTGTGTGAAGGCTATTACTAGTATTATTACATGGAATAATACATGCATTTTTATGAATTAATTCATATACGTTCGTGGAACCCAGGTGAGGCTATGCCGAAGGGCAGAATCTCATCTGGACCGGTAGACACATCTGGCCTCGTTATTACGGCGTCTACGGGGAATTTGTGCCCGGGCCTTCGGGCTCAGAAAACCCCACGTTAAACCGGTTCAGGATAAAAAGATAAACCTCTAGTATTGTTCAAAACACCGAGGAGGAGTGTGAACAGAGCGACAGGCAAACCGATCTGCTCCTACTGTGATTTGGATTCAACTGGATCTAAAATTTAAAAAAATGATTAAAATTTTCCACTCCAGTGAGAGAAAATATATTTTCAAAATGTTTGGAATTTGGTTTTATTCGTAATGAATAGCGCGGGTCTATTAAAATAAAATTATTAATAGATCTGTGGTAAGTAAGGCAACTGGTGAAAGGAGAATAAAATATGCATCAGAGGTTCATTTTAATCACTTCACCTGAAACAAGGCGATAAAGTCACTAAGACGTAGGACGAAAGAAAATGGAGTGAAGGAAGGTCAGAAATATTTGCTGAGGGGAAAGGACAATAAAAAGGACAGGATTCAAGGAGATAAAAAATGTCGATTGACGTTGTATTCAAATTTTTGAAGATTGTACATTGCAGGAATGTAAAAGGCTGGAAGATGTTTCCATGAGCAACAGGTGCGAGAGGAGAAGCTATTAGGATATAATTTACGGTAACATTCAGCAATTTCAAAAGTAAAATGTAAAAATATTAGAAGATCTGTAGATTGCATAAATGTATCCAGCCTTGTTGTATATCATTGGAAGTAGTTGATTTGATTTAATGTAACTTGACAAACAATCGGAAGGCAAGAAGGAAAACGTTGCTGAGGAGAAAGGACAATACAAAGAACAGGATTCAAGGAGACAGGTGATGACGATTGACTTTACATTTAAATTTATGAAAATCGTAGTTGACAAGAAATCAAGAAGGAAAGTTAGAAAACGTTACTGGGGAGAAAAGACAATAAAAAGAAGAGAATTCAAAGAAACAGAACATGACGATTGACGTTGCATTTAAATTTTTGAAGATTGTACATTGCAGGAATGTAAAAAGCTGGAAGATATTTCCATAAGCAAAATGTGTGAGAGAAGAAACTATCAGAATAGAATTTACGGTAAAATTTAGCTATTTCTAAAGTAAAATGTAAAAATCTTAGAAGATTTGTAAATTGCATAAATGTATCCAGCCTTGTTAAATCCCATAAGATTTTTTATGTAACTTGACAAACAATTGGAAAGCAAGAAGGAAAGTGTAAAAAAAAAACGTTGCTAAGGCGAAAGGAAAATAAAAATTCAAGGAGACAGAAGATGACGATTGACGTTGCACTTAAGTTTTAAAGCATCATAGTTGACAGAAAGCAAGAAGGACACTGAGAAAACGTAACTGAGGAGAAGGGACAATAAAATGAACAGCATTCATGAAGACAGGTGATGACGATTGACTTTACATTTAAATTTATGTAGATCGTAGTTGACAAGAAATCAAGAAGAAAAGTTAGAAAACGTTACTGGGGAGAAAAGACAATAAAAAGAATAGCATTCAATGAGACTGGTGATGACGATTGACGTAGCATTTAAATTTTTGTCGAGTCTAGTTGACAGGGAGGGAAAAACTGTACGACAGACGAGAAAAGCGTGACAAGAAAGAATTCGAATAGAATTGATATTTACATTTAGTTATTTCTACTGTAAAATCGTGAAATGTAGCTCCCAATCTAGTACTACGCTTAAATTCATGCAGATGAGGCACCAAAGAGGAAAGTTCATCGTATGAATTGCCTTGATAATATTTGCAGAAAAGACAAAGAGAAACTATGTTACGGCGGTTGGAAAGTGTTTGCAGCCGAGATGCCAGGCCGATGCCGATATTATTGCAGATTTTTGAAAACGTTTCTCCGGGTGCTTTTGGAAAAATGACATACATCGTACTTAAGTAATACAGAGAAGTAGTAATACTAATTTGCATCCAGCTCCATATACATGTATATGTCTTTCAGGATATGTAAAAGGTCTATCGTATGCTTGTAAAATAAGAACGACAGACAGTGAAGCAAAAAGAACGCCGCTCATCTTCAGCAAAATGTTCTTGGTAAATGGGTCTTAGAAAAAGTTTTACGTCAGAGATAGATATAGATAGATAGATAGAGAGAGGGGGGAAGAGATAGAGAGAGAGAAATTGGTTTAATCATAATGTGACAGACACCGCGTCTCTTGTAGAACAGCTATTCTAAGCAATGTCTGTTTTGCTTTGCTGAGTCAAAGAACCGTTATTGGCATTGGATCAATCTGTGCCAAATAAATAATATCTTTTCTTTTTCCATTTTTAGTATTTTAGATATTCTCCAGGAACAAAGAAAAATGCTAACAAACAAACAGGCGTCCATGTACTTATTATTTGCGAAAAGATGCTGAAAAATTATCGGCCCGGGCAGAAAACTTTTCAGTTGTATACACATAGATATCCAGCCGTGGGCACTTCGCCATAATCTAAAGGTTAACAAGACTGTCTCGCTAGATCAATTATGACTAAATAGTGAGTTCGATCCTCACTGATTAACCCATATTTTCTGTCTTGAGCCATATCTAAGCTATGTTTCGAAAATCATAAAGGGCACCTAGATATGGCGTTATGGTTAACAAGCTTATCCCACTAGAACAATTACGAATGAGTAGGGAGTTCAATCCTCACTGGTTGTCCCATGCTTTCGGCCTTGTGTCACATTTAAGCTACACCATAAGTATCTAGCCACACGCTCAAAGATGCATACACAGACACGGGGACGCGTAAACACACACACACACACACACGCGCACACACACACACACATACATACAACCCAAAACATACACATATACACACACATACACAGGATTAACATTTGGTGTCACTGAAGACAGTAATGCAAATGGTTCCATTTTTACATGGACACAATATGAGGCGAGAGAAAAAGGTAAATGCATAACAATACTGAAAGTAAAGCATCTAAAAGTTAGGGTACATTTCGGCGTAGCGCATTTGCTGTGGCCGATTCGGTGTCAGAAAAATAATTGGACCATTCGGCGCAGCCTTTTAGGCGTCAGACTGCTTCGACTTCACTGTCTTTGACCGGAGGCGCCCCGCACCAAAAAAAAAAAAAAAAAAAAGGATAAAAGTATTGAAAACACCCAAATTTCAATATGACTTTTTATTTATTTAGGGAATTAAGGGTCCTATTAAAACACTAATAGAATAATTTAAATTAAAAGTTAAACCTAAAAAATAAGCAATTAAACGCTCTTCAGATCAGAGGCCTTGCTGTTGGATGTAGTTTATCGTCTTAACCAGGACGCTGGTGTAGTTTATCGTCTTACACAGGACGCCTTATTTGTGGGGTTTTACCCCTTTGCAGAGGTGTAATCAGTGTATTCTGAAGCCCCGGTCGGCAGGGCGACGAGCTACTATGCAATATCAGTCCTTCTATATAGTAATATTGCTCGTGTTCCCAGGTCCACAATGATACGATGTATGCCAAGAAGATCAATGATGTTGGAATATGTCACTTTCTGCTATATCTGTTAAGAGGGCCGATTTTATCAAAGTTCTATATTTTTCGATGGTCAGTGTTCATTGATTTTCATCATCTGCTTATACCAGTGGTTCTCAAGTTTCGTGAAGTCAGCACACACTTGAAATCCTACCGATAGTTGTAGGCACACTATATACAAATTTCGGGAAAATATGTTATAATGAAGTCAAACATTACAGAAAAGAAATAATGCAATAAAAAAAAATGAAAGATACCTTAAGTTTATTCATTCTTCTGCTTATGAGAAACATGAGCCTGATGAATCTTTGTGATTTCTTCAATGTTTGGGTGTATATTTGATTAGCAAACTCTCCTTTCTTCATCAATACATTGAAGAGTTCCTCTCTTCTTGCAGAAAAGGCTAATCCACATAAATATGATGTTGCAAACTGTAGTAAAATGGTCAGAGGATTTTTAGATATTGTCATATATTCTTCTTTTATAGAAATCCAAAAAGCTTCAAGAGACAATTCGTTATGTTTAATTATCAACCCACGATCAGTGGATATATCTGCCAGTTCTTCTTCTTTAGTTAATGTTAAACCAAAATCACTTGAAGTTTTCACGAATGGGTTTCTAATCCAATCGTATTATTCAGTGTTCAGGGATGGAAAATAAGAACTCAGTTTTTAATTCAAACTTGTTAAATATTCAGCAATTATTGAAAGTATTTCATTTATGCAAGTGTTACTTGCCAATAGAAACATTTCTAAATTACCTTCAACAGCTATAAAGAATAGGAAATTGTGCTAATGTTATAAAGGGACATGGTGCATCAAATTCTGAAAGAAGAATTGTAATTTACTCAACATAAATTGGCTCCCAACTGAACATGTTTACTTTTGGAAATAGACTGCATATCAGTAGGATAATGAGACATTTCCCTTTTTGATAACCATCTTTGGAGAAATCTGAATTTCATTATGAAAGCTTCTACTGCCAGTTTGAAAATTATATCCCCCCCTACCCCAAAACTGATTATTAAAATTACTGAGATGATTTGTAATATCACAAATGAAGAAGAGATCATAATTCAAAACTTCATTTTTCCAGATCTTCAGACTTTCCAGATGCATTTTCTAGAAATTGAGAGATTTTTTTCTTGTGGAACTATTAGCAAACTTTTTGAAATCAGGGTGTACTTGAAATCCTACCAATAATTGTAGGCACACTATATTCAAATTTCAGAAAAATATGTTATAATGAAATCAAATATTGCAGAAAAGAAATAATGCAATAAAAAAAAATGAAAGATACCTTAAGTTTATTCATTCTTCTGCTTATGAGAAACATGAGCCTGATGAGTCTTTGTGATTTCTTCAATGTTCAGGTGTATATTTGATTGGCAAACTCTCATTTCCTACTCAATACATTGAAGAGTTACTCTGTTTTTGCATTTAATTGTGATTAGGGAAGAAAAGCCTAATTTGCATAGTAGACTGACACCCATTAATCATGGCACGTGGAAATAGAACAGTCTACCCAGTGAGCGAAGTAAAGGTTTCAGTTCAACATTCCAACAACGTGAAGAAGGCCGGAGCGTACAACGGCCGAAACGTTGTAATAAATATGGCGACAAAGATGAGGACAATAGTCAAAATAATGTAAATAGTGTATTCAAAGGAGGCATCTAACTTTATGAATACTATGACCCGGATGGTTGAAATGTGCAGCTACAGTGAAATTGATGTTGTATTCGATAGTTTTTTTTCGTTTTTTTTAAGGCTATTAAACCGAAGACGGAATTCTGTACCTGTTTCACCGATATAAAAAAAATAAAAGCTAAGAACTCTGAATTAAAAAAATGACTGTTCCTTCCTATTATATATATATATATATATATATATATATATATATATATATATATATATATATATATATATATTATAGAAATTAAAAAGGATTTGAGATAATTATAATTAAGTAATTCATGTAGTCCAGAAGAAACCTCAACAGAATGCAGTAGACAAACGTTTCGTCCTATATTTGGGACTCATCAGTAGTCCTCATCCACTACCGAGACTTGAAAGCAGGACAGTTACGATATGGAGCAAACGTCATACCAACTGTACCAACAGGCCTCGGTGACGAAGAGGTAACGAATTAGACTCGATATTGCGCCGCTTGTTCACATATTCCGTGGTGGAACCCATCCAAGTTTCCATTACCCATAGGACTGTGCTCCTGAGAGCCATGGCTACTATCCCCAAGTCGCCCCATCCGCATATCGTAACTGTCCGGGTTTCGATTCTCGGATGCGCACTGCTGGATGCGCACTGCTGAGGGGTCCCAAATATAGGACGAAATGGCCGTCCAGTGCTTTCTGCATTCTGTTGAGGTTTCTTCTAGTCTCGATGAATTACTTAATTACAATACTTACTTACACACACACACACACACACACACACACACACACACACATATATATATATATATATATATATATATATATATATATATATATATATATATATATATACATATATATATATATATATTGGCAGAATAATATAGACATATTGTGTCAACTTATTTTTATGTAGATCATTTCGAGTTGTCTAATCCGTTCAGATGAAATTCATCAAGGAAAGTGTCGTAGTCTTTTTTTTTAACCTAATTACTTTGTACTTTTCTAAGATCATCTTCAGGGTTAAATCTTGCTAATTTTCCGCACCCCCCTCAGGACCAGTGTTGATAGGTGAATTTAAAAAGACATACACACACTTTTTAAAAAAAAAGTTTTTGAATTGAAGAATGTACTAAATATTCATCACGTTAGCCGCCAGACAAACTATGGAGGACTTGAAGCGACACAAGTCAATGTATAATAAATGAAAGAAAGTAATGTTCTTGAAATTTTTGTTTTTTGGTATTTAAAATATAGTTTTGGATAAATTTATGTGTTATATATTTAAAAAGAAATGAGGTTATAAAATTAATTAAAATAATTTATTTTTTTAACATTTATAGTCATGTATATTGGGTAATTTGTCTTGATGTAAAATAAAATTCTTCCATTTGTCTTGATAAAGTCACTCAAAGGACAAAACGCATAGGCTACGATAAATTGTTGTTTTGGCTTATATATATATATATATATATATATATATATATATATATATATATATATATATATATATGTGTGTGTGTGTGTGTGTGTGTGTGTGTGTGTGTGTGTCAATGAAAAATATATAGAAAATAGGAAGGAACTCGTTAGGTAAATAATCCAAAGTTCTTTCGTATTTTTGTTATTATTTTTTTAAAATAGTGCTCGATACAAAAGTAGAGCGTAAATATAATTATTTAACAATATGAGTCCAATACGCTACATAAGAGTTCTCATGTTTTGAAACACGAGAACTCTTATGTAGCGTGTTGGAATCATATTTTTAAATAAATAATTATATTGGAGGATCGTAAGGCGAAATCCACTTGTTATTGTGTGTCACTCATGTTTAATGCCTTACACATGAAGAACTCAAGCATTGTTAAATATCGGAAATGCAATTTCCATGTCATCATAGCCTGAAGACTGCGCTCAAGCAGGAAACAGACTCGCAAGGCGTCGACATAAGTTTTCGACTTTTATATTTTCATATGCTCTATACTGATGTTGTTCTAATGGTCTAATGTTTGCTTTAATTTCTGGTGAAAATAAAGACAAAAATTCTCCAACATTTTTATTACGTTGATTCTAAGCTTTCGACTCACATGAGCCATCCTCAGAGTGCTTATACAGGGCATGAAATAAAGATATCTACCGTGAAAGATGATATTTTGTTACTTTGAGATAGAAAATTGCTATACGACGATTATTGGAAAATTTTTGTATATTATTTACATTCCGGCTACTACACATTGAATAAGTATTGAGAGTTGACTCTAACAATTTCATCTTTCATCAAAATTACTCCAATCTTTCGCTTTGCTGCATTCAAAATATCAACATGAAATAATCGTGATCGGTTTGTTTATATATTTTTGACTCTTTCATGCGTAGTTGTTACGAGAATGTAGCTGTCATTCTTGATATATGTCATTGATCAGTATATAATTATATACACATTGCACACACGCACACACACAAGCAAACAACCATACACACATAAAGTAAACCCCTGATGCAGACTGATAGCGTACTGGCTAATATTCTTTTTGGAGTGAGGGGTTTGTTTCGTTTCGTTAAGCGAGTTGAATAACTTGTTTTCCTTAAATTCTTGTGAATATTATCAAGATATCTACAGAACTGTCTTTAGAAAAATGCATTAATTATAAATTTGTCAAGTCGGTCATCTCTGTCTCTACAGACGTATCCATAAACACTTCTTGAGATAGCAAGAGAATTAGCAATTATAGTTTCTTTTTAAATTGTTGCTTTTGATTCCTCCTTGGTTGGCAGGTAACACTTCCGTAGATATTCATAATTCTCTAAACCAAGAAAGTCAGGTTTATTCTTCTTGGAAATTTAGCGCTCCTGATTCACCAACACCCGATCATACAAGTATTACGTTTTTTAACTACTAGCAGCATGACCCAGCGTTGCCCGTCCTTGATTCAAAAATCGTACGAATCATACAGCCATCGCTATCAATTGACTTAAAATATTTTTGCCCTTCCTTGCCTTTAAAGGAGTGCCCTTTGCCGTGCTGATGTTCCTACATGACTTACTTATTGCCTATCTCACACTACGAATTTTTTCTAATCTCTATACTAAACATTAAATCTGTTACGAAAAAAGAACTAAACAAAATGAACACAAAATGATCAGCTTTAAAAAAGACTCGTAACTAGAAAAAACCGAATGAAAAAAAGAATGTTAACAACAAATACTTTTCCACACCCAACCCAGTTCTGCGGAATCAGAATCAACGTTGCGTTTAAGCAAGCGAATGAGCCAATTGGAGTAAAGTGCCATGCAGATTTAAATTTTTCCCACTTGTGATGAATGCAGCTATCGATTTTTTGCATTCTAGCATGCAATTTAACATTCGTGTCAGTCAGCTGTTAGCTCTCACGCTGGCCAATAGAATATTTCTGCCTATTTGTGGCAGCCAGCTATAGGCTCTCACTCTGGCCAGTAGAAAATGGCCACAAACTACATGAAAAATGCCGTAGAAGCATGAAAAAATCGATTATTTCCACTATCGAATGGAGTGAGGAAATGCAAAGTCGGTCTTGGCCTTTCCATTAACTTGGAGCATGTGCATGTAAATTTTGGTGAAAATCCATTGAAAATTGCGGCCGTGCATTTGTTACACACACACACACACACACACACACACACACACATCCTGCCTTTTATAGATAGAGATTAGCCAAATTACCCGCGCCTTGCTACGCATTACACATTTGTAAGAAATTGATGGTTGATTTTAAATCATTGTTATATTTGTGGAGAAAAAATGATGCATTTTCATATTACTCAATGATCTTGCCGATGTGACCTCCATCTTCTGGCTTTCTCCTTCTATATTTTGGATAGGAGTCATTATCTTATTCAAATTGGAATTTAATTTAAATCAAAGGAAAAAAATATGTGGGTGGCTTATGCAAAAATCAAATTGATCTGACCCTTTTGAGATATATTTTTTCGCAATAATTGATTGAATGAATTGATAAGCAGATATCAACATTGATATGAAGGTTGAATTGTCGCAACAAATATGTATTGTGAGGCACTACCAACTGATTGGTGTTTTCTTGCACAACTTGAAGTTCATATTGTCTCATTTAGATCTTGCGAATGTGACCTCCATCTTCTGGCTTTCTCCAAAATTTTGGATAGGTCTCATTTCTTTGTTCCAATTTAAATTTAATTTAAATCAAATTGATAAAGTTTTCAGTGGTGGGTGCCCACCCCACAGGACCTCCTTTGACCAAAATGATCTTGCCAAATGTGACCTCCATCTTTTAGCTTTCTCCTTCTATATCTAGGATAGGATTCATTCCATTGTTCAAATTTAAATTTAATTTAAATCAAAGGAAAAAAATCATTGGGGTTTTGTTTCCTCTTTGATCAAACTGAAATATAGTTATCCACGTACCCTAGAAGTCATTCCTTTGTTCAAATTTAAAAATAATTGATATCAAAGGGATAAAAAAATTCAGTGTGTGTGGCATGGGGCTGTACCTCCCGCCGCACCGTTGATCCCCTTTGATCAAAGTGAAATATACTTGTCCAAGTAGCCTGGGTAATGTAGTTTCAGAATATATATGGTTATGTCGGGGTCTATCTCTAACACCCTAGGAAGAGTTCGATAACAAACAAGCAGAAAGACAGAGGCTACACATCTATCTATCCATCTATCTATCTATCTATCTATCTATATATATATATATATATATATATATATATATATATATATATATATATATATATATATATAGAGAGAGAGAGAGAGAGAGAGAGAGAGAGAGAGATAACTCAAGAACTTTGGAAATATGAAAAACAAACTTATTCATGGATCTATAGATCTCGAGGAAGAATAGCAGAATTTATTAAGCCACATTAAAAGGGAATAAATTAAGGATTAAAATCTAAAAGAAGTCACTTTAGTGGTAGTCTTATATATACATAAATAAATGTATAATATATATCTAAATATATATATATTACGAAATGCTCTGTTTATAATAAACAGTATTAAATAACATTTACCGGCCTGAATGTCCGAGAAATATTCATAGAATATATTCGTCCTTGGACAGGATTCGAACCTGCATCCTATACGGAACCGTCATTTACGCTGACGTGCCTAACCGATCGGCCACCAAGAATCGTGCGATAGACAAAGTCGAATTTACTGCTTATAAACTTCATTTTATAAAAAGAACGTTAAACATAAAAAATGTCTTTAATAAATAAATTGTCGGACTCTGTCCATTTCGTAATATATGACGTCATTCGTTTACATTCGATACACCAATGAGCAGTTATGAATGTACGAGATTCATAGAAGATTGAAGTTTATAAGCAGTAAATTCGACCTTGTCTACCGAACGATCCTTGGTGGCCGATCGGTTAGGCAAGTCAGCGTAAATGACGGTTTCGTATAGGATGCTGGTTCGAATCCTGTCCAAGGACGAATATTTTCTATGAAAATTTCTCGGACATTCAGGCTGGTAAATGTTATTTAATACTGTTTATTATAAACAGAGCATTTACTTAAATACTTGTATCTATAAAAAGAACGTTAAACATAAAAAATGTATTTTATATATATATATATATATAATAAATATAATATATATAAAAAAATGTATGTGAGGTATATATTGTGGCAGTTCGATTATAATATACTTAAGTTATGCAAAAAAAAAAAAAGGAAATTATATCGGTGAGACAGGTACAGAATTCCGTCTTCGGTTTAATAGCCTTAAAAAAAAACTGTCGAATACAACATCAATTTCACTGTAGCTGCACATTTTAACCATCCAGGCCAAAGTATTGATAAAGTTAGATGCCTGCTTTGAGTACACTATTTACATTATTTTGACTATTGTTCTCATCCTTGTCGTCATATTTATATAACGTTTCCGCCGTTGTACGCTCCGGTCTTCATCAGGTGGTGGGAATGTCGATCTTAACCCTTTATTTCGCTCACCGTAGTAGACTGTTCTACTTCCATGTGCCAGGTTTAATGGATGTCAGTTGTCCGTTACCTCCTGTTAATTCCCCTCTCCAAGTTCTTCACTGCTTTAGCAGGGTATTGAACTTACACTCTTTGGATCTAATTAACCTCTATCCACTGTGCCATGTGTCCTTGACGACATCTGTGTATGAATTTCTGGGTATTATAAACCTAACGTCTTTAGCAACCTTTTTTTACCAGTGCTCATATTGCAATTTTTATCGCGTTTCTCTGGCACTAGTTATTATTGGTTCCCATATTCTATTCATTTCTATGCTTGGTCGACTCAGGAGATTTTTGTGGCCTAGCCTAATATGGACTGATTCCTTAAGTTTACGAATTTTCCAATGGTGTTCTTTGACTATAATCTCAACCTGATCCCACAGAGGGCTGTGATCTCCCTTTTCTCTCCATATGTGTTCAGACACGCCTGATTTTTCCACTTCCAGTCGTGTTACAACTTTCTGGTGTTCTTGAAGCCTTACCTTAAGGTGTGGACTGTCTCCCCTTTGTATTTTTTTCCGTCCTTTGAGTGTATTTATTTAAAAGCCAAAAAGAATGCCAAAAGAACGAGAAATAAATTATCAAAATAGATTCACACATTACAGGATTAAAAAGCAATTTAGGCTTACTCAGAGAATACAATTTCCACAGAAAGGCTTTGAGAAACAAATAACGTCACACAATATGAAATGGACAAATTCCGACAATTATTTTAAGACATGTTTATGTTTTTATTTTATTTTTATTGTTTTTATCTATAAAAAAGAATGTATAAACAAAAATGTTTCAAAATAATTGTCAGAATTTGTTCATTTCATAATGTGTGACGTCATTTCTTTACATTTGGATACGCATCGAGCAGATATGGATGTACGTGAGAAAATCATGGAGAACTGTAGCTTAAAAACAGTAAAATCGACCTTGCTAACCGAAACACTCCTCTGTGGCGAAATCGGTTAAGGCACGTCAGGCTATATGACGGTTCCGTATAGGATACAGGTTCGATTCCCGTCAGAGAAAGCATATTTTCTATGAAAATTTCACGGACAAGAGGGTGAATGTTGTTAAAACTGTTTATTATAAACAGACCATTTACTTAAATATGTTTATCTATGAAAAAGAATGTATAAACATAAAAATGTCTTAATATATATATATATATATATATATATATATATATATATATATAAGTATAGGATTGGTGTATACTAAATAAATTCCAATAACCAAACAATACTATTCTTAAAAGAGTGCTTAATACAGAGTAGAGCAAATATAATTTATTCGGAAATTATAACATAATTATATTATAAAATCACTACAAAAATAGCCATTTTGTTTCAACACTTTTATTGTTTTATCCAGTGATGGTGTTGAAACAAAATGTTTATTTTTGTGGTTATTTTATAACATATTTATGTTATAATTTCCGAATAAATTATATATATATATATATATATATATATATATATATATATATATATATATATATATATATAATACATGCTGGCCAATGATATGTGTATCGAATTTTATTTTTAAGAAAAAAAATCACTTGACCTCAAAAGATATATTATTTACTTTAGAAATTAATTATATCTTTAAATGAAATTTTGTCTTTTCAAAATAGGAATGATCTATAAGGCAATGATCTATAAATTAATGATCTACAAGGTAATCTATAAGGAAATGGTTTATTAGATAATGATCAATTAGATAATGATCTATGAGGTTAGATCGTGACAAGTAATGGCTGGGCGCTCGTATCTGAGTTTGCCTGCTTAAAATTGCTATTGCAGAAGCCTGCTCAGGTATATTTATGTCTACTGAACACTCAGGGAGCGCACTTGTTCTTTATAATGAAACTATACTGAGCAGAGCTTAGTTACAGTTTTTGGGGAGAGAGCGTGTAATCAACAGTCTAAACAAGGCCAGTACGCTCACACTCTGGGCCACGATGACTCATGAGTTCGTGCTAGCTCAACCATCGACGGATCCCAAGTAGTTCTGTCTAAGCAATTTCAGTCACAAGGCTTGGGTCAGCCTGTGGTAATGTTTACAGACAATTTCCAAAGGTGCCGAACGTTTGGATGACTTTTTGATGCCTATAGCTGACAAATCAGCCACAGTGAGATTCGTACCTTTACAGATAAGTATGTGAAAAGAAGGATACATACACTGGACATACAGGAAGAGATAGTTGAAATTTCCAGGGCACATAATGAGGAAAGAGGACTTGTAAAATATGATACACACAGGACAGAGTGAATAACGCAAAAATGGTGACCTTGAGTAAATGGATGGCAGAACAAGTTGTTTTTTTTAAAGCAAGGCGAGAAACCACTAGGACGCAAGGGGTTACAGAAAATTTGGAGCAAGATCAGATAGCAGTGATAGAAGAAAGGATGAGGAGAAGGGTAGTGGATAGATCAAGGCAACTGGAGATGTCGATTGACATTACATTTGAATAGTTGGAGATTATAGCTCTCAGGGAAACTGGAATAGGGAAGGGAGTTCCACAGGCGAGAGGTGTGAGACATGAAGCTATTGGAGTAGAAGGTCAGTAGAAGAAGAGGTTTAAGACAGAGTTAACAAAAAGACAAATTTACTAAGAGCTAAAAGGACAAGAAATTGTGGAGAGCCATGTTCGCCAACGTCTTGAACGGGTACGGCATATAGATGAAGAAAAAGTAAGTTTGTGCAAATGGATGGTGGAACAAGGTTTAGGAGCGAGTTAATGAAAAGACAAAATTTACTAAGAGCTAAAATTATAGGAAATTGTGGAGAGCCATGTTCGCCAACGTCTTGAACGGGTACGGCATATAGATGAAGAAAAACTAAATTGGTGTAAATGGATGGTGGAACAAGGTTTAGGAGCGAGTTAATGAAAAGACAAAATTTACTAAGAGCTAAAATTATAGGAAATTGTGGAGAGCCATGTTCGCCAACGTCTTGAACGGGTACGGCATATAGATGAAGAAAAAGTAAGTTTGTGCAAATGGATGGTGGAACAAGGTTTAGGAGCGAGTTAATGAAAAGACAAAATTTACTAAGAGCTAAAATTATAGGAAATTGTGGAGAGCCATGTTCGCCAACGTCTTGAACGGGTACGGCATATAGATGAAGAAAAATTAAGTTTGTGTAAATGGATGGCAGAACAAGGTTTAGGAGTAAGTTAATAAAAAGACAATGTTTACTAAGAGCTAAAATTACAGAAAATTTGGAGAGCAATGCTTGTCAACATCTTGAAAGGACACGGCATATAGATGAAGAAAAAAATGATCATTCTTAACGACAGTCTTACAGTGTAAGATGCTTCCCTCTTTTGAAGATCACCATTCGATGATTTTTTTTTATCTAGGCTCAAACATCGACTACTGGCGCCAGCAGGAACAACGCAACTACATTTTTTTTATTTTTTAAATCTGCCCTTATACTGATATTTCTTAGGTTTTATCTCGTACAAAATCCAATTCGGAAGTGGGGTATGGAGATAGGAAGATTGTATTACGCCAAATCTCATTTTATCAGCACTTAAAAATCGAACTTTGGTGAAAAATCTGTGAATACTTCAAACAATATTTATAAGGATACTAATGTTCTAATCTTTACGATTACGACAGCCATTTTCCCCATTAGATTTCCTCTGCTTTCCGTCGGTCTTCCAGGAATTTTAAGTTATTTTATTTTACATTATTTTCATTCCACTGTCCATATCCTAAGATGTTTCAGGCGTTCTTAATGAATTTGGTGAAATAATAATTGTGAGCCTATAGTAAAAATAGGGTTGGACTCAAAATAAGCAGGAATATTAATGACTAAACGTTTAACCAAAACGATGTATCCCTAGACGGGGACATCTGAGTGAAAACTATCTACGCCCCTAGAATTAATGAATCGATCAATTCGAAATTCTCTGAAGGGTACTCGCATCAAGAGACACCTGAAGAAGGACAGAGACTCCTACGACCGAAACGTTGAAACTAAATAAATCCTGGACATTCAGATAAAAATTATTTTAACAATCAAGTAGGCGAGAATCCTGTCATAATAAAATTCTTTGGTAGAATAAAAATCAACAGCTGTCTGACACTCTAGTAATTGTCCTTTCGTTAAAATATAAAACAAAAGAAGACCCCTACCCAAAGAAAACGAAACCTGCGTATTAAGACTCATTTTGTGGGTGTTTTACAGGGAAATATAATTGAATCCTGGCCAGTCATGATAAACTTACCGCTTTGTTATTGCACAGAGATTGATAAGGTGGGTTATTAAGTTGTCTGGATTAATTCCTGTTTTAGATTGACGTGTCGCCGGCAATATTGCCAATTTATTTTCTGCGGATGAAATTCGGCCATCATAATTTTCGGAATCCGATCCGCGCAAAGACAGGAAAAGGAAAAATAAAATAAACAGCGAAAAATAATTAAAAAGCTATATATATATATATATATATATATATATATATATATATATATATATATATATATATATATATATATATATATATATATATATATATATTTGTAGGCGAGTTATTTGTTAATAAAAATCGCTGTTTTGTTTACTTTTTTTTTATAAAAATATTATTTTATTTTCAGGTTATAAAAATGCGTGTCGATAATCATACGCTCCGGAATAATCATTTAAAACTGTTATTTTTGAATTGTTTCTTTTTCATAATAAATATTTTTTTTAAAAACGCCTGATAATTATTCATCAACCCAATATATATATATATATATATATATATATATATATATATATATATATATATATATATATATATACAGGGTGTCCATATAAGACCAAAGTACACACGAACTTTATGGACACCCTATATATATATATATATATATATATATATATATATATATATATATATATATAAATTTGTTTTGGTGTAAATATATAACAAGGACATGTCATAATTTAAGAAAGCTTTGATTTTATTCCAACGTGTTTAGCTTTGTTCTTTGCAAAGTTTGAATAGTTGGTCATATTTGTTTTATTTTTTGGGCTCAGATACCAGACGATGTACAAGCATATGGCCTTTTATTAGCTCCCATAATTATAATTCTTTTTTATTCTTAAAAACGTTTTCATACATGCAAGCACTGCCACACACAGACACACACTCACACGGGCACAGACACACTCTCACAAGGACACAGAGACACATTCAAACACACACACACAAAAACACGCGCAGACACATTTACCATTCCTCTTTTGTACGTGGACATCATGAATTCAAGTGCAGTACTAGATTGGCAGATAGGTCTCATCATTCTACTATAGAAATTTCTTCTCCCGCAATTTCTTCTAGTTTCCTGCTTTCCTATCAACTACAATCTCCCCCAAAATGCAACGTCAATCTTTATCTCCTGTCTCCTTGAAACCTGCTCTTTTATTGTCTTTCTTTTGTAGTAGTGGCTTTATCGCCTTACTTGTGGTGAAATGATTAAAAAAATATCTTTCGGGTATATTTAACTTATCGCCAAGCTGAAACCCTAAGTTGTTTGAGAAGAAGTGGGGAACTTACAGTTTCTACCTTTTTTACATAATACAACTTGGAACATAAACACTGAAAACATTCCGAACCCCTTGAAAATGGCCAATAAATTGACCGAAAGCGTTTGCTACATTACGGAGAGTTTCTATAGAGCCTCCATCCCCGCGACTGTGGAAAAACGGTACGAATATTAGAACAAACTAAATAAAAACTTAAATTTTTTCCTTGTCTGTCATATTCAATGAAACATGTATAAAAGAATGATTGTTGCCCAAATATACCATATATATCAATTTCTAAAGAATTAATAGATTTTATTCTTTAATTCGACATATTTTTATTACACTGTTTACATTGTTCGGACTATCATCAAGTCGTTGTTGCCATATTTATCACAACGTTTCGGCCGTTATACGCTCCAGCCTTCTTCAAGTGGTTGGAATGTCGAACTGAACCCTTTATTTCTCCCGCTGGGGTAGACTGTTCTAGTTCCATGCGCCATGTCTAATGAATGTCAGTTATCAGTGATCTCTTGTTAATTCTCCTCTCCTAGTTCTCCACCGCCTTAAACAGAACTTGGAGAACTCGGAGAGGGGAATTAACAGGAGATAACTCATAACTGATATCCATTAGATATGGCACGTGGAACTAGAATAGTTTACCCCAACGATCGAAATAAAGGTTTACAGTTCGACATTGCAACCACCAGAAGACGGCCGGAGCGTACAACGGCTGAAACGTTGTGATAAATATGGCAACAAAAACGAGGATACTAGTCCGAACAATGTAAATAGTGTGCATAATACCTCATCTCTGAAATATAGACAGATACTAAAGAAGGCCAGAGTGTACAACGGCCGAAACGTTGTGATAAATATGGCAACAAAGACGAGGATGATAGTCCGAACAATGTAAATAGTGTGCATAATGCCTCATCTCAGAAATATAGACAGATATTTTTATTACTTCAAACGTTATTTTAGAGGGAAATCTCTATTTGAGTAGACACTCCATTTTTTTTTAAAGATATTTATTTCGTCTACCGACCTTCACAATCGAGAAAACCTATTAAAGCAAATGTATCCTAGAGCAGGATACGATCCCGTGTCAAGTTTTTGCAGAAGCTACCGTCTGATCCTACATGATTTAACAGTTCTACTCCGAAGAGTTTCACAATCAAGCCATTTCTTTAAGTGTTCATAGCTTTCTACAGCATTCCTTATCTGCGAATTGCCAAAAGGTTTTGGATGGGATAGACAGCCCCACATCTGAACCTACAGACCGACGTTACATAATTACAAACTAAGAGATTTACCTAACAACAACAAAAAAAAAAATCACTTGGACACTTCCAAAGAGAAATGGTTAACACATGGAACTGGTCACTTTTCAAATTGTGGAATAATAATAATAAAAATATCTTGTCTCAGAATTTATGGCAATCTTTTAGGTCCCCACGATGCCACCTCTGATCCGAATCTTTGTTTGCGAAACCAACGCACACAAACTTTATGGTATTCGAAGTTATCCTGCACTATGGCTTCTGCAGATCCATAGCTGCTGCCCCCGATCGCCGCCGCCGCTTATTGTACGATCAAGGCAATCACCCTCTGGGTGTGTTCTTCCGGGGCAATGATGATGATCGTGTTTCGTCCGTTACATTTGTTCTGCCCACTTTTCGTTGATTCATGTGTAGCTTTGAAACCTTCTGGCCACAGAAAGCACACGACGGTGCGTTATTCCTCGATGGTATAGTCGCTAAGTGGGGAGCGCCCATACATCTGACCTCGTTGCTCCATACCACTCGACTGAACGATGAAAGACTAGCTACTCACCATCTCATGCGCGTCTGAGCTTCTTGGTTGTTTTTCCTCATAATTTGAAAATTTCCTTTACTTTGTGACTTAACCCCGTAAAAGCTGCGTTTTACCAGGAAAAGAGTAGCAACCATCTATAGCAGGGTCTGAATTTCTTTCAAGGCCCATGGCTAAAGATACAAGACAAATGGTCGGCTCATTCTATCGCTCCTCATCCGTCTTTTGAACAGTAGTAGAGGTTTATCCATTGTTTCCTGTTTAGGACTGGGTTTGCGGTTTCTTCTAAAGTCGACTTCAACTCAACGCGTTTAATGTATCCGTTTAAACTCTGAAATTTTGTTATTTATTTATTTCCTTCAACATGAGTAGATAGGTTCACCGATCGTCCTGTTCACGTTTCTCCCTGTTTTTTAACAGGTTTGTCCTTTGTTTCCTGTCCAGAATTGGGTTTCCGTTTATTCTAAAGTTTTCTCATTCTGCTTCACTCCTAGTGGCACCTTGCGTCTTAGTGGCAATACCCCCTTGCCTAAAAGAAATTGATTAATATATATATATATATATATATATATATATATATATATATATATATATATATATATATGAACGGATGTGGCTCTTGGGGCACTGTTCCGTGGTTATAGGTATACTTAGATGAGTATCGATGAGGAACAAAGTGAGTAGCGGCGCTATATCGAGTCTAGTTTGTGTATTCTTCGTCATCGAGGCCCGTGATACAGTTGTGATGTCGCTTGCGTTGTATCGAAATGGTCCGGGTTCGATTCTCGGTAGTGCATGTGCACTGCTGATGAGTCCCAAATTGGACGAAACGGCCGTCCAGTGCTTTCTGCATTCTGTTGAAGATTGTTCGATAAATTAATATATATGATTACTCTAAATCACCCCAAATTTATTCACTATATATATATATATATATATATATATATATATATATATATATATATATTGGTTCACTTTAAACGTTATTTTTAGTGGATACCCATATTTGAGTACACGATTCGTGTATTTATGAAATAGAATATTATACAAGGGCGTCATGACTAAATTATTAGGAATAGATATATTCGCTTATCATCCGGTTCGTACTCCTCCCCAATCTTTGAAATCGAGCAGAGGTTCGTCCCTGGCTAGTTTTTTAGGATTTCTTTTCCTTCTAAACTCTATACTTCTGACGTCTCCGCCTAAACTCTTATTATTATTTTATTTCCGGTTCCTTCTAAAGTTTTCTCTTTCTCTTTCACTTCCCGTATCCCCCTTGCGTCTTAGTGGCATTATCGCCTTGCTTGGGATGAATTGATTGAAAAATTTCCTCGTTCATCTCTACTTTATCTTTATAGGAGTCAGATTGAACACCAAACTGAGATCTAATGCCATATCTGGACTGGAACTGTTAAATCTTCGCTTTCTACGCAGTCTTGTCAGGGAATAGTTAATTTTCAATCTACAATCGTAAGTCTGTCTCTGCTTGATCATTTTTTCATGGCAAATGTTCAAATGAGCTGCAGTCTTTTGTATCATCGGTTCAAACTTGTATAGCTAAGAAATGTGATGTCGCTTCTACGGAGTCGAATCACGATCATTGCCGCCGTCTTCTCGCACAGAAATCTTTTGTCTAATAACTGCTTTGTGCGCTAGAATCGTCCTTGAATTCTTAATCTCAACAAGTCAGAAGTTAGTCTTTAACTATCTTCCTTATCCCCGTAATCTATCCACTTCCTAGTAGGTTGAATAACAAATATTGGCGGGAGAGCGGAATTCTTGGTGAGTCGGTTCCATTCACTTTCACGAAAATGCTTTTAGAAAAGGCATGAATCTATCTTTTCGCCCCACCCTCGAACCTACGGGTTAAATAAAAGAACAGTCCCGGTTCTCTAGCTTTGGATAGAAACCATTCTAAGAGAACGAAAACTCTGAATTCAAAACCAGCCTGAGGAGGGAAGAACACACACTGGTGCTACAGCTGTAACACATCTGGTGCACCTGCGACGCTAATCGGTTACGAGAAACATGGCCCTGAATGTGACGCCAATTTTTCAAAGTAATTGGGGGCTTACTTGACTTGAAAATCAGTGTTCACATTTCTAGCAATTCGTGTTAGTTCAATAATTACCTTTGATCAGCCACAGTTTCACCGAAAACATGACACAAATAATAAAAAAGCACCACAGTAAAACACCCAACAAACCAACTAAAAATCAAACCTACGTTAATTGTATAAAAAAGAACGAATATCCCTTAAACGGCGATTGCTTGCAGAAGAATGTAATATACGAAGTCACTGTAAAATCAACTGATAACGAAGAAATATATACACAGCAGTAACTGAATGAGCCCGGAAAGAAAGAAACTACGCACACAAAACATCCCTTACAAAGAGTATATATGCAAATAGCACAATGCTTTCTAAACATATCTGGGAGATTAAAAACAAAAACCAAAGAACAACAAAATATAATGGAAAATGAGAAAAACAGAATCAGCATACAACAATCAATCCAAAAAATGTAAACTCTGGCTGGATGAGAAAAGAGCTATAATTATCTTCCCAAACCAACACAAGCTATTAAATAAACGATCAGAACTCAACTGAAAATGCAGACACAGAAACCATTTTTAATTTCGTTACTAAAAAATGGAAAATGAAAAGCGAACAAGAATAAATGAAAATAAATAAAATAAACAAAAATAAGTAAAGTAAATTAATCCAAACCAATAAATAAGTAAATAAAGTAAAAAACAAATTAAAAAACCACAAACACATACATTAACACAAATAAGTGTAATAACAACTAACGATAGAATAATCAATAATAAATTAAAAACTTAATAACACTATAAATATCTAACAAATTAAACCGAATCCAGAATTATTTCCATCCAATAGACACTAGAATAATTTGAAACATAACCGCTACTGCTAGAAAAATAATCGTTAGAACAATTCAATAGACTACCCACAATGTATCATTGACCTGTATCTATTAATATAAATAGTCGAACAAAAACTCAACACATATGGCCTGGCGATGATGATAAGCATGAAACAGACTGTCGCTACTGAATGTTGACTTCAATACCCACGTTTATATATATATATATATATATATATATATATATATATATATATATATATATATATATATATATATTTCAGGTAAATCTGTTAGTAAATAATCTAAGTTGATCCTAGTAATATAAAATATTAATACTGATCCACAAAAAAAGCTCAATGTATTTATTATAACAGAATATATCAATATTATTACACAACAAAATTCGGGCGGGGATAGATCTATTTCAACTGACGAAAACTATGATGTACTTTTCGTCGATTGAAATAGGTTTATCCCCCTCCCCCGCCATATAAGGTAATTTTAAATTTTGTTGTGTAATAAGAATTACAACTGGGAAAAAGCCTATGAAAAAGGGAAAAGAAAATATGTAAGCGTAAAAAAAGATTTTATGGGATCAGTTTTGTCCTTTTAGTAGCTCATTGAACTCCTGTGATATTTCAATTGATGCGCACGAAGAAAAGCGTCCCTGAGAATTTTAAATATCTTTTTTAAATTCAGAGAACTGTATAATTTCTGAGTCGACCGCCGTGTTGTATAAATTCGTGTGTTGTGCCGTGCTTTTCTTTCCCAATTTTATTGCTCTGTGACTTTTTTCTCTACATTGATTCCTATTGGAAAAATAGTTTCGGTTTACGAACATTTCAGTTTACAAACGGCCTTCAGGAACGAATTACATTCGTGAAACGAGGTTCCACTGTATGTTTTGGGTATATAGTCTAACCGATTGTATTTAGTTTCTTTTGCTTTTTGTGCATATTTTCATTACGTTTGTTTATTCCATTTATTTTTTCGTAACATTTTTGTAGTGATCTCCGCAAAAAAACGTCTTACACACACACACACACACACACACACACACACACACACACATATATATATATATATATATATATATATATATATATATCTTACCTATATATATATATATATATATATATATATATATATATATATATATATATATATATATATATATATATATTGGGTCGGTGTAGAAAAAAAATACACACAGATATATATATATATATATATATTAAAATTGTAACATAAGTATGTTATAACATCACTTTAAAAGGTTTAAAAGAAATTTTAAAAAAATGAAAAATTTTTCTTGAAGCTTTTATATTAGTTTTAATCTTATGCTAATAGATTAAATTTAATATTTCCAATAATCGAAATATTTCGTTGTATTTCAAAAACTAACTTAAATAGAATGGATGGATTTTTTTTCTAAAATAGCTAATTAGGGTCCTATTCTAGACTAATTCTCTTTATTAAAAAGTATTCCAAAGGTAAAAATATACATTTTTGAAACTTTATTTGAAGAATATTAGCTGATTTAAAGTATAATTAATCTGATTTAAAACAAATATTTATTTTAAGTTTAAAATATTTCAAAAATACATTTTTAAACCAGACAGCGACTTTTTTTTTTTTAACTTGAATGCATTGATGTTCTTTATGTTGTTCTATAAAAAATTCATCTGTAAAGTGTAATTGAAGAAAATGACGGGAACGTTTTTTATATAATTTTTAAGTACACAGTAACCTTAAAAAATTAGGAAAATACTCTGTGTAATCTAATATTTTTATTGATTATTTTAGAAGAAATTTTGACTTTGAATTTACTTTATTTATCTCTGCTATTTTCAGTTAATGTCGTCTATGGTCGGCCGTACTGACAAAAATCGAGACGTTTATACACAGAGAAAAAAAAGGAAAACTTTTTTAAAAATGTTGCTGTTTGATGATAGGTATTAATCCTTTTCATTTATGATTAGTAAATATAGTTTTCACTTAATAATAATACCGTCTAAAAGGCAGAATTTAAAAAATTTAAAACTTATTAAATTTTTCTAATTAAAATTTAAAACAAAATGAAAACAATTCTTGTAAAAATTCATTATGCATCTAGTATTTTCTATTAAGACAATAGTATAATTAATATATATTGCTTATAAAAGCTTTTCTAATAAAATAATGCCATAGTTTATTTGCATGTTTGAGAGAAGATTTTCGGTAAATGGTGTTTGAATTCTCCAAAAGGGTTATGCTGTAATTTTAATTTCTAGAAACTTCATAAAATTAAGTAAGTGGGGGGGGGGGTAACAGATGTAAAAACAATTACCAAGTTTTTCTGAAAAAAAAAACAAAAACAATTTCATTCATTTGTGAATATATATATATATATATATATATATATATATATATATATATATGATTGGTGTAGAGAATACACACACGCACGCACACACACACACACATATATATATATATTAAAATTGTAACATAAGTATGTTATAACATCAGTACAAAAATAGACATTTTGTTTCGACACTTCTGGTGTCTTGTCAAGTGATGGTGTTGATTGGAAAATAAAAAGATTTTAAAGAGTTCAAAACCAGCTACTGCCCCCACTAATGGGGATATTTTTACGTAAGATGTAATGAGCAATATATATATATATATATATATATATATATATATATAATTATTTATTTAAATAAAATTTATAACATAAATATGTTATAAAATCACTACAAAAATAGCTATTTTGTTTCAACACCCTCGGTGTCTTATCAAGTGATGACGTTGAATGTAAAATAAATGGTTTTAAAAGTTTCAAATTAATTAACAATCATTTGCAAGGGGAAAACGTTGTTACAAAGGCTAGATGGACCAATCAAAACACAAGTATAGAAAAATTCAAAAAGCTTGATAACGAAGTTATGTTATATCTATTCAGATGTTTAAAATATGGGTAGTATTAAAAAAGAATTTATTCCAACCAATAATTACTAAATTATATGATAAAATTTAATATTAAAATTTAAAACTGATAATTACAAAATCGAAATTTAAAATTTATTCGCTATTAAGTTTACAACTATAAAATTACTGAGGAGAAAAGAAGAAATATATATGTTATTCAATTTATTTCTTTATTGAAGTTACATTAGCTAATTTAATATCCGGTCCTTATACAATGAATACATTTTAATAGTGTGTGAATGGGGTCCTAAACTCACGCGTAAAACAAACGCAATCAGATTATAATATATAAGCACCAAGACATATTTATGTATATATACACAGACAAAAAGAGACAAGACAGAGAACATCTTCACGGTCTGTCATGAAAAAAAGGGGAAGTGGGGGAAGGGAAACCAACACACACGTACATACACAATTAAAAGTGAATGCACTTTCCATACACATAGATACCTATAAATACATGCACACACATCCACAGACATTGACCCAGACAATAGGATACCACAACCGATAAATATTTAAGACAGAAAATGTCATTACATGAATGTTAACAACCTATTGAAATCTAACTTAAGCGAGTAAATATACAAAGATAAAAATGATTAAAAATAATATTATTTAATATATTAAAATAGTGAATGTAAATATAAAATCGGATATCAAAGTCAACACCCATCGGTAACTACGATGTCCACCCCATATACACACATATATATACACACACACACACACACACATACACACACATATACGCATATATATATATATATATATATATATATATATATATATACATATACACACACACATACATAAATATACATACATACACACCGAAATATCTACACATACATACATAAACATATACATACGTATATATCTCCATGATATCAAGTACACATACACGTACATACATATATACACATATATACCCACAAATATACACACATATATGTGTACACATACTCACATATAAATACATACATACACACAGCAATACACAAATATAAACATATATACACACATATATACTAACCCATGTGGCCGTAATGACATACCCAAGTTTCCCTACCAACACGTACACATAAACAATTTCATATACAGTAGGTGTCAACATACATATATACAACTGCAAACCTACATAAGTAAACACACACACACATATAATTATATATACATACATATACATACATATATACACACACACATACACACATATATATATATATATATACATATATATATATATATATATATATATATGCAAACATATACATACATACATACACACATACAGAAATATACATATACATAAATATATACATAAAAATACCTATCTATAATAACAAATACACATATATACGTACATACACATAAATACAACGACATTTAACCAAAAACATATATAAACATACATACATACACATACATAGGCATAGACATACATCAATATATATGCAAACACAAAAATACACGTATCCTAACATACATATATAAAAAACACATTCATACCAACATAAATATACGTAAATAAATTTAGGTACACAATATAACAATACACATACAAACATATATACATATATATATATACATACACATACATATACTCATATATATATATATATATATATATATATATACTTACACATACACATACATGCACACATACACATACATACACATGCACACACATATATATATATATACACACACATACACATACACCTACACATATATATATATATACATGTACACACATACATACATGCATATATATACAACTACATAAACATACAGACACTTACATATATACAAACATAAAAATACATATATACATACATATACGGATACATACCCACATATATATACACACACACATACCCACATCTACAAATACACATACATACACATATATACCAATATTTTTAACCTCTTTTCTTCTTCTCCTCCTTTTTACCTTCTTACTTTATATATATATATATATATATATATATATATATATATATATATATATATATATATATATATACACACACATATACAAACACATACCTACATATACATACATACACGCACATACACACATATATCTATATACACACAAACAAATACACACACATACATATATACATATATATATACAAAACTTAGCAGCATATTAATACATTAATATACAAACATACACATTCCGCAGTACAAACACACATAACTACACACAAATATATATATATATATACATACACATACAGAAAAATGAATAACATTATGTAGTTATACCATACACATTCATATCGTCAGATTGACCATTAGGCAATAAAAGTTATAATCTATTAAACTTACAGCTACATATCATTATCATTTAAAGTATACGGCCCCTATTATAAGTTAAATTTACAACGGTGTTTACAATTAACGGTTAGTTCATATCTTTGATTTAAGAGATCAGCCTTGTTTTTAAATCTAATAATTTCAAATTTTTCGTTAAGACACAGGTAACATGGGGAATATAGGGAGTTACATGTCCGGGCTTTCTTAATCAATGTCCATTTAACCGTAGGTGTTTTGTTCTTTTCTTTTAGATTCCAAAAGTACTTGGACAATGAAGTCATGTACCTATAGTCAATGTTATTAAAAGATTGCTTATGTCCCCGCCAGCGTTCTTTGAATGTATTCATTGTGCTACCAATGTAAAACTTCTTTATATTTGGATTCTCAATAGTTGAGATTGTACTAAGATAGACTACAGAACTAATTTCGCAGTTGTTTTGTAGTGGACAATTATTAGGATACCTACAATTACATAAATTATTATTTGTGTTATTATATTTAGTATTACTGTTAGTAACCTTTTGAGTAATCAAGCTTTTTGAATACCTATAGTTGTTAAAGACTATGTTGTTATGTTTTTTAATTATTTTCTCTAAGTTATCTGCACAACTATAGCTTAATTTAAGGGTATTAGGATTAAATATTTTACTAAGTGGGTTAGTTTCCGGGTTAGGGAAATGTTTCTTGATGAGGTTTAGAAACATACGTCCTAATTTAGATTTAATCATTATATTGAAAGGGGGAGTGAACCAGACGTATGTATATGTTTATGTATGTATGTGTAGATATTTCGGTGTGTATGTATGTATGTATATTTATGTATGTGTGTGTGTGTATATATATATATATATATATATATATATATACGTATATATGTGTGTGTGTGTCTGTGTGTGTATATATATATATGTATATGTATATGAGGTGGACATCGTAGTTACCGATGGGTGTTGACTTTGATATCCGATTTTATATTTACATACACTATTTTAATATATTAAATAATATTATTTTTAATCATTTTTATCTTTCTATATATACTCGCTTAAGTTAGATTTCAATAGGTTGTTAACATTCATGTAATGACATTTTCTGTCTTAAATATTTATCGGTTGTGGTATCCTATTGTCTGGGTCAATGTCTGTGGATGTGTGTGCATGTATTTATAGGTATCTATGTGTATGGAAAGTGCATTCACTTTTAATTGTGTATGTATGTACGTGTGTGTTGGTTTCCCTTCCCCCACTTCCCCTTTTTTTCATGACAGACCGTGAAGATGTTCTCTGTCTTGTCTCTTTTTGTCTGTGTATATATATTTATAAATATGTTTTGGTGCTTATATATTAGAATCTGATTGCGCTTGTTTTACGCGTGAGTTTAGGACCCCATTCACACACTATTAGGATTAAAATGTATACATTGTAAAAAGACCGGATATTAAATTAGCTAATGTAACTTCAATGAAGAAATAAATTGAATAACATATATATTTCTTCTTTTCTCCTCAGTAATTTTATAGTTGTAAACTTAATAGCGAATAAATTTTAAATTTCGATTTTGTAATTATCAGTTTTAAATTTTAATATTAAATTTTATCATATAATTTAATAATTATTGGTTGGAATAAATTCTTTTTTAATACTACCCATATTTTAAACATCTGAATAGATATTATAACATGACTTCGTTATCAAGCTTTTTGAATTTTCCTATACTTGTGTTTTGATTGGTCCATCTAGCCTTTGTAACAACATTTTCCCCTTGCAAAGGATTGTTAATTAATTTGAAATTTTTAAAACCATTTATTTTACATTCAACGTCCTCACTTGATAAGACACCGAGGGTGTTGAAACAAAATAACTATTTTTGTAGTGATTTTATAATATATTTATGTTATAAATTTTATTTAAATAAATTATTATATCTGCTCTACTTTGTATTGAGCACTCTTTTAAGAATAGTAATTGTTGGTTGTTGGAATTCATTCCATATACGCCAATCATATACTTGTATATATATATATATATATATATATGGTTGGATAGATGTGAGCTTGTGATCCTGGGTTTCACGCTTTAGCGATCGTACGGTCACAAGCTCACATCTATCCAACCATATATGTTAGTTCTATCTCTGATATTGAGCGCTTTCTAATAAGTACCGCGCATATAATATATAAATAATTATACATATATATATATTTATTTATATTTATATACACACACTTTTCCTCCTATATATATATATATATATATATATATATATATATATATATATATATATATATATATATATATACACAAATGTAAAAGATGGAAAAGAATAAAATTCAAACGTCCATCTGATCAATTTAAAAAAGGCTCAATACTTACTGATGAGACGTGTTTAAACGTCAACACAAAATATGCAATTCTTTAGTAGTAACTTGTATGTTATAATGTAACTGTCTTTAATATATATATATATATATATATATATATGTATATATATATATATACATATATATAATATAATATAATATAATATAAAAGACTCAAACACTAATATTCCATGGTTATTACATTGGAATCATAATCACGATGCAATTCATCAGACCTACAACTTCAATAATATATATATATATGAATATATATGAGGGGAAAGAACAGAGAGATTAAGAATCCACTCTTCAACGCATTTACTTTTTTTTAAGTAGTGCTCAATAGAATGAAGAGGGAAACTACAAGTTCCTTGGAAAAGTTATAATTACGAAGGGTGAAATGAGTCTGGTTAAAAAAAACAGTGGATTTAATTAGAATGATGAGATGGAAGGCTCATTTATTCCGTTATAATTATAACTTTCCCAAGGAACCTGAAGTTTATGGTTTTAAAAGCAAAAAGGCTTCATCATTCATTGGAAGGTTGTTTGCTTTTGAGAAGGATTTATTAGATATAGTTAATAATATCTTCTTTCACAAACGAAATGATCACTTCAAGAGACAACTCGACCATGTTGCAATGGATACTAATTCACCCGATAAAGTGTTTGTAAAGTCTGACAAAACCTCAAATTTATACAAAATCACTGCTAAGGTTTATAACACCTCTAATTAGAAAAAAAAACGTATAAAAGTTAATAATAACTTAGTTGATTTAGTAAATTGCAAGTAAGTAAACTCTGTACAAAGGAATCTTACATAACCATCAAAGAACATAAAAAGGACTTTGAAACAAATCCTACCACCAGGATCATAAACCCTACTAGACGCAAAATTGGTAAAATCAGTAAAATTATGTTCGAAAGGGTCAACAAACAAATTAAGGAGCGCCTTAGATTAACACGATGGACAAACACCATCGATGTCATCAATTGGTTTTGTAATATAAAAGCTAAAACCGACTGTTCTTTAATGTAATCTGATATCGAGAATTACTAGCCATCCGTTTCAAGGGAACTATTTATACTGGACTTGGAATTTGCCACTGTGTATCCTGATTTAACTAAGGATGAATAAAATATTATTATGAGCGCAAAAAATCTGTTCTTATCCATAATAAAGAACAACGAATAAAAAATAATTCAGATGACCGATTTGACATTTCGACCTCGTTGGATTGTTCATTCTATACAATCTTACTGCCCACCGCCATGACATCAACATAGAAGATATAGAGTTATATAGGGATGATGGCCTTATGGTTGTGAGGAATTCTACTAATTTCGAAACTGACAAAATTAGAAAATTAATACATAGAAAGTTTAAAAGCCTAAACCTAAAAGTTGCAATCAATACAAATTAAAAAAAAAGATAAACTTCCTAGATGTAATACTGGAGTTAGTGAACAAGATATATCACCCATACATAAAAATTAATACTAATCCACTATATATCCACTATATATCCACCCAAAGTCTAAGCACACTGCATCAATAATCAAACACATACCCTCCCTCATAGAATATAGAATCAGTAATAACTCTGCCAATCTAGATATATTTTATAAACACAGCAATTTTTACAACAATGCCTTAAAAATAGTGGCTATACATGCCCTGGTATTAAATACTGAAAACATAACAGTGATAGCCGGAAAAAATAGAAACAGAAAAATCATTGGTAAACACCCCGCATTTAAACAAATGGTTAGCACTGTTAGGGCAGAAGTTTCTCACTTTGATTGAGAAACATTTCCCAAGTAATAATCCTCTAAGCAAGATTTTTAAAATATGCTTAAATTAAGGTACAGTTGTACTGATAACCTAGAAAAAATATTAAAAAAACATAATAAAACAATATTAATTACAAAACAGAAATCAATAATGATAATAAATTATGTAATTGTAGAAATCCTAAAAATTGTCCATTACAAAATAGATGTCTTACAGAATCAATTGTTTACCAATGTACCATTTCATCTACTGAAAACCCAGCTGTTGAAAAATTATATATTGGTAGTACAAAGAAAAACTCTTTAAACAAAGATGTTATCAGCATATATCTTCTTTTAACAACAATGCGTACCGTAACTGAGTATCCCTTTCTAAATATTTTTGGCATTTAAAAGAAATTATTAGAACCCCTACTGTAAATTGAAAATATTGAAAAATAAACGAGAATTTGTAAATCCTTAAATGACCCATGTCCCCTATATTTGCATGAAAAGATCCATATAAAGTTTTTAAAAATTAAAGTTCAAAATTGAATTAACAGTAGTTTGTAGACATTGTATAATGTTTATTTTAAAATATAGTTAAAAGAATTTTTTATAAAAAATCTATATATTACAATTATATATCCATTATTTTATTAATATATAATAGCCACATAATATTTATATAATTCTTTGATTTTTCAACTGTAATATTGCCATGTTTTAGTGTCCACTGAATATAAAATGCTTTTAATGTTTCAATATATATATATATATATATATATATATATATATATATATATATATATATATATATGCTTTAATTAAATTGGAGGCCTCGTAAGTATAAAAAATGATAAAAAAAACTTGTAACTCCTCATGAATAACTTTGATGCAGACATGGAGTTAAATTTTACACTGTATCTTAGCGTTAGTTTTGTAACAGTATGTCTGCAGTAGAAATGCCTAAAGTGTCATTTCATCTAGACTTGAGGAAATAATCCACCTATCCACACCTTCTGACATTATTTTCCGTTTTTCTATTTTAGCTTTGATCTGTCTTTTGATTGGTTAATCAAGACATGCCCACAAATGTTTTTTTTTTTTTTTAATTTTGGATGTTTGGTTTTCCGCACTCCTTTTTAACGCCCAAATAAACTACCGATTTGTTTTCTGTTTTCCCAAGTAAATAGGGTCTTCCAGCAGCCACTCTCTTCACCCAGGGCTGCATTATCTCCTCAAGCCACTTAATGTAGGCCTCCGTGTTGAGTCTGTGGGAAGGTGAATGGAGACATAACGTCTCCCATCACTATTAATCTCTCCAAACACCTACGTAATCAGCAACAGGCTCACCAAACTCACTCCAACTCCTCTGTACTGTCCTTAGGTTGACACCCAAATACTTTGAAATCTTCGTATTACAGCTTCCGGTGCGAATGCCAAGCACTACAGATTGCCGTTTCCAAATTTCTGGTGGAGTGAATTGTGTCCTGGTGTTCTTTTTATCACAGACAGTGCCCAACGGAACTTACTATACTGCGGTATATCAACACGTGTATGGGTCATTTAATATCGAAATTTAAATATTTTGTACATAATTTTATACATTTAGCGTAAAAGGCATGATTTTTAAATATGTAGTTTGTTTATCATAAAATGTATTGTTCGTAAGTATTTTTATAAAAATGTATTGTTGGTCATTTTACTATAAAAATGTATTGTTGGTCATTTTACTATAAAAATGTATTGTTGGAATTTTACTCTAAAAATGTATTTTTGGCTATTTTATATTATAAAATGTATTGTTGGTCATTTTACTATAAAATGTATTGTTAGTCATTTTACAATAAAAATGTATTGTTGGTCATTTTACTATAAAAATGTATTCCTGGTCATTTTACTATAACAATGTATTGTTGGTCATTTTACTATAAAAAATGTATTGTTGGTCATTTTACTATAAAATGTATTGTTGATCATTTTACTATAAAAATATATTGTTGGTCATTTTACTATAAAATGTATTGTTAGTCATTTTACTATAAAAATGTATTGTTGGTCATTTTACTATAAAATGTATTGTTCGTAATTTTACTATAAAAAATGTATTGTTGGTCATTTTACTTTAAAATGTATTGTTGATCATTTTAGTATAAAAATGAATTGTTGGTCATTTTACTATAAAATGTATTGTTGGTCATTTTACTATAAAATGTATTATTGGTCATTTTGCTATAAAAATGTGTTGTTGGTCATTTTACTATAAAAATGTACTGTTGCCCATTTTACTATATAAATGTACTATTTGATTTTTGTATGAGGGTTCACTATTTTCCCATAGCTGGGAGCCTAACAGGTGCTACCACCCCTGGTCTTGGTGGACCTGAACACAACACGCCCATCAAATGTTCCAATCTCCAGATTAGATACCTTGCTGCTAGTTGTAGTTTACCGTCTTACCCAGGATATTGAAAACAGTCTATGCTACATATGCTAAAGTCATAACATCCGTGCATCCGAATAGAATCACTATAGTGTTTGTTAGTAATTTATCTATCTGAAGTCATTGGATCAATCACATAGCTTCCCTCTGCCTTTTCTATAAATACTTTGATAATAAATTTATATTGTACGTAGAATGTAGATTTACTCAGAGTACTAGGTCAGCATGGTCGCATCATTTACAGTAGTAATGGCTAGATGTAAGCGTATGTTCTATGCCCACAGTTTATTCTCTTTGATTTCTCGCTTGACTTCCGACTACTTGTTGTCCAGAATCCTGGGTCTGATGATAAACTACATCATGCCGTAAGGCCTCTGATCAGGAGATTGGAGGTTTTGAGGAACGTGGGACAACCTCTTAATTGCTTTTTCTCTCAGGCCTACCCTGACTCATGGTGGTCGCTTCTGTCGCTATGGTCAAATGGCGAACCCCGAAACAAAAAACTATGAAAGTATAAAATACAATTTGTAGTAAAAATATCAGCTATACATTTTATATAAAACAATTTACCGACAATATATATTTATAGTAGAATTAACAACAATACATTTTATAGCAAAATGACCAACAATACATATTATCTGTAGTTGAAGCCATAAAATAGTGTTCAAAATATTTAGATTTCGACATTAAGTAATCCAGAGAAATTTATTATCGAGATAACTTTTTTCTAATATTTAAAAAAACGTCCAATCAATTCACACAAAATTTTCACACAATGTTGGCAACACTGAGCTGCGCAATCACTGAAATTTTCGTACTGATCTGCGCAATGTAAACAAATTTGCGCCATATTTGTTATCAGCACGGTGATTTGACTGTGCCAAATTATTAGAAAAGTATAAGAATTTAATGAAAAGATGGGTCGTAAAAGCAGTTTAAGTGATGCTGAAAAGAAAACTATTACCCCAGAACTCTCAAAAGGTAAATCTACCCTAGAAAGTTTTAAAATGATAGGTAGGTGTCATCAAACAGGGAAAAATTCACCGCCGACCCTACACACGTACGCAAAAGGGCATATAAAGGCAAGCCGAGGGTTATTTCACGTCGTCTTATGTCACGACTTAAACGAGAGGCCACGAATAACCCTGGACTTACCAGTCAAGAGCTTTGCAGTCATATTGGGGATCCTACTGTGTCTAAAAGTACTCGGTGTCGGTATCTGAGGGAAATAGCAACAACAGTCAAACCTGTATCGAAGTCTCCTTTGACGAGAAATCACATTCAACATCGATTGAAATGGGCCGAGGACAATATGAAGATTGACTTCTTTAAAGTTTTGTTCACAGACGAAACTCGGGCAACACTTGATGGGCCAGAGAGATGGTGCAAAGGCTGGGTAATAAACGGACAGAATCGCCATCAGTGTTTGAGGCGCCAACAAGGCGGTGGAGGAATAATGATCTGGGGTGGTATTATTGGAAACACATTAGTGGGCCCATGGAGAGTACCAGATGGCGTCAAAATGACTGCTGATGCATACATAGCGTTTGTGAAGGAACATCTTGAACCGTGGATGAAAAGGCAAAAAGTTGCCTTCAGAAGAGCCATTGTTTTTTATGCAAGATAATGCTCCCTCACACACTGCTCACTAGACTACTGAATATTTGAAACAGGCTTCGATGGACCTCGAAAAATGAAGTGGCCAGCAAATTCTCCGGATTTTAACCCAATCGAAAACATTTGGAGCATCATGAAGCGAAGACTGTACGCCAACGGACGACAATTCAGGAGTAACGCTGAGTTGTGGGAAGCAATTCTTGACATATCTCGCGGCATTACAGCAGATGACATCCTACAATTAACAAATTCTATGGATCGTCGACTTTTTCAAGTAATTTCAAAACAGGGAAAGCACATTCCCTATTAATTTGTTTAAAACTGTGCCTTTGTATCTGTTATTATTTGTTTGATTATCTTATTTATTAGCTTCTTTTGATCATAAACATTCACGTTCAACATTAATAAACGTTTTGTTTGGTCAATTCTGGGAATTTTACTAAACCTTTCTAATAATTTGGCACGCTCAAATCACCGTGCTAATAACAAATATGGCGCCAGTTTGTTTTCATTGCGCAGATCAGTACGAAAAATTCAGTGATTGCGCAGCTCAGTGTCGCCAACATTGTGTGAAAGTTTTATGTGAATTGATTGGACGGTTTTTAAATATTAGAAAAAAAGTTATCTTGATAATAATTTGGCACGCAGTGTATACACACACACACACACACACACACATATATATATATATTTAAAAATTTAAATGCAATATCTATTGTCTTCTTAAGTCCTGTTCTTTTATTGTTCTCGTTCTTTAATAATGCTTTTCTTTTTATATTCTTTCGCTAACCCGCAGTATCTTAGTGGTTTTATTGCCTTGTTTGGAATGATGTGATAAAAACAACTCTAACTAAAACTTCGATCATATTTAACATTTATTATTCAAGATACCCGAAATTTAATAAAATGTTCTTTCTGATGTCATTATGGAGATTAAAATAATACTAGTTTACTACCCCTGAAACCTAATAAATACTTTCTTTTTAAATGTTTTACCAGAATATAAATATTGAAACCTAACTAAAGGAAAGTTATTGAATATGTAAATGAAAACTTTGGAAATACTGAAAGATCTTTGAAGAAAATAAACATAACTGGATTGAGAATTAGAAGCAAACGAAAAGGCTTTAACCCTTTGAACCCTGATCACCGCTTTACCAGTGGTAGAAAAATGAATTAATACCCAGTTACCGGTTGAACGGTAGGTAAAAACTTGAGTCGTGTTTTGCTATTGGTTGTCTAATTTGATTACATCGGAACACAAAGAAAGAATTCTGTCGATAAAGTGAAGGCATGCAGTGATACTCTCTTCCTGCTAAGTATAATGCTTATATTTTTTGTAACTATTTTTATATCTACCGTGAAACTTTACATACCAGTTATTTGCGAATTTTGACTCAAGAGCTCAGTCAGGAGGGCTGAAATTGTTCAAGAGCGCAGGGCTCAAACGGTTATGAATTTTTCCCCTCGCGTGTAACCTAATCTAAAGCGAGTTATGGCGAAACAATGCTTAGACCTTTCAACAACATAGAGTTGAGGAAATCAAGATGGACAAAAGGCATGGAATTTTTTCGGAAATTGGGATCTCTCAGCAAATCTGGTCGGTGAACTCTTCTCAGGTTAAGCAATTAATTTAAAGCATCAACACTAGATCAAGAAATACGTGAAAATTGACTTTTCTAAAGTAATTTTCATAGACGAATATCGACTGTTGCTTGATGGACCGGGGGTTGGTTTTATACGTTGCTCAGGTGGTCGTGGCCAAAAAGACAGCAAAAGATGGCAGTATGGTGATATGCAGTGGAATTGTCCACCAAATCATTACTGTGCTATTCAGGTCACAACCTCAGAATTTCAAAGTGAAGTATCTATTTATGCACGTGAGTTTCTTGAGCGTAAAAGTTTCACAGGAGACAAGATAATGGCTGTCATCAAGTTCCGATCTGAATGGCATTAAAATTCTATGGTCAATTGCGAAGATGGAATTATATGAAAGCAGCAAACAATATGGTAGCAAATCTGACCTCTGGAAAGCAATTAAAACCGCCATTTAGGAAACTGAGTCTGCTGAAATCAAGAACGTAACAAAATCAATGGATAATAAATTGTTGACTGTGATTGAGAAGAAGGGTCAATCCATTAACCTGTAATTGCTTCAAAGACTTAGCATATGTGTTTGCGATTTGCCCAATTATAGGTGTTGATCAATTGTATATGATTTTATTACAGAGATATTGATTAAAAGTGATTCTTTGAGTTTGCCTATACAATTTTAGACAGAAGGTTTTAGAATAAATCAAATAAGGTCAATAAAGTAAATTAAAATTTCCTAAAACTTTAACTGGGTTGTGTTTTAACATCAAAATTGACCGTTTGAAATTTGCCAATTTTTCAAAGCAAATTCTAATTATTAGAGTTCATGAGATTTGCATATTAATTTCAGACAGGAAGTAGCTACGATCTTTATAAGATATTTTCTGTCGTATGATTTTTTCCAAGTTAAATTTTATACATTATGAGTAACAGTAGTAATGTCTATCGTTTATCTCACTGTAGAACATTGGTTAGCTTGCAAGTTGTGTGACACACAAATAGACTGGTGTAGTCACTTCCAGCTGAATTTTCCATTGAGTGATTTGATGGAGAGATATATTGGTGAATTGAGTTCACTCATGCAAATGTGTTGGGCAGGTCCATTCTAGTAAAGTAAACTAACCCACCAGATGTATTAGGTACTCTCCTATAAGTGAGGTAGAAATGAGGTACCCTGCCTTTACAAGGAAACAAGCAGGCAGCCATGTTAGAGGGTAAGTCATTTGACTTCTACATTCTCTATCAATATTTTCCGCTATAAAGAGTTATCGAACTTTGAAGGTTTTATCATGGCTGCCAGAGGAATGTTCGCCCAAATCGACTGGCAGAGACATCTGGAGTAGGAGACTTTCTAGAACAGGGAAATTTTAGGCTTAGAATTATAAAGAAAAAGGTGTTAGTGGTTTGTCCTATAAAACACTTTTCCTTGTTGAATGAAATCCTTCTGTTTCTGAATATTTTAATGTAGGAAAGGTGTCGTTTACTTTCTCAATGCAACTTCAGATTTCTGTGTAATATTCTCCAACATCTGTTCCTTATATATATATATATATATATATATATATATATATATATATATATATATATATATATATATATATGGAACAGTGTTATATATATATATATATTTATATATATATATATATATATATATATATATATATATATATATTATGGATATTTAAAAAAAATCTTTACCTCTTTTCGTAAGTTAAAGGGGGCATAATGTCAGAATTAAAATATACCTATGGGTATGTCTAGATTAACCAATAATTTAATTCTGACCTTATGACCCTCCCCTTTACCTAAATAAAAGTAAAGATACGTATTTACTATTTGTAAACGTTGTTTTCTGTGCGGAGTTTCTTTGTTTTATATTTACGTAGGCTCTATCCCTGATATATATATATATATATATATATATATATAGGTAAGATGAAAACGAATAAAGTACAATTCCAACTTTCGTAACATTTAATTTAAAAGAGGGATCAATACTAAGTAGTGCAATATTATTTATTTTAAGATATATCGAAAACCTTTCAAAATCGCTACATAATTGCAGTCGTGTTTCGATGCATATCAATGCATCTCATCAAGCGATTCTAAATTACTGGCGAGAGAGCGATTTATTTAAATTTAAAAGCAAAATACAACCTCTTTTTACGAAAAAAGAGGGTTATAAGGTTTGTAGGCTTTACTCTGATCAACCAATTAAATATAACCTACGTTAAGTTTAAACTAAGTGAAGAAGCAAAAATTTTAAAAATATTTTTTATAAATGTGTCATGACCCATAGATTTGCAGCTAACGGCAGCCAGACAAACTAAAGCGGATGTAAGTGGATACATAAATTATAGAAACTAGACAATGCCATTTTCTAAGAAATAAAAATGGGGGGGGGGAGAGATAATTTAAGAAAATGCTAAGCAATTTATATCCATTGTGAGTTTCCTACATAAAAAGTATTTATTGTTGATAAATAAATAGCTTCTTTAAAAAATAGTAAATAATTTGAGCGTATAGAATTATTCGGTAAATCAATATACAACTGTTGAATAAAATTCTTCATATAAGATGTTAATAACAATAACTAATCAATGTAAAATGTCAAAAATTTAACCAAATATCAATACATCTGTACAAGATGTTACTAATACTACCAGGAGATTAATACAAGATTATATTAAATCCAAATTAATCTTAAAAATATAAATATAAGCCATATGTGGCGCAATGCAATTCAACTAAAATATAAGAAAAAAGTATGATCAAATTCCAAAGATTAACTAAACTGTAAGGTAAATGGTAAACTATGTTTACAATTTCTTGTTGATTCATTCCTTTGATTTAATAAGAAAATTTTATTGAAAGTGATAATTTCCAGTTTTTCCTTGTCGTTTTTAAAATTTTCCATTTTACATTAGGAGTTTCATTATCATCTTTTAAACTCCAAAAACATTTAGAAATTGAGGTATTATTTCTGTAAGTAATATTGGTGAAGGACACGGTATGTTGATACCACCTACTATTGGAATAATTCTTAGTACTACCAATATAGAATTCTTCAACCGTCGGATTCACTATTGTAGAAATAGTACAAGAGATTTAATTAAATATTTTTTTGGTAATTGGCATTGGTCAGAATTCTTACAATTTTTTTCAGTATCAATGATATTTTTATTGGAACGTTTATAATGATCCAAATTATTAAGTCGGTTTAGAATTTTATTATTGTCTAATATTATAATCTTCTTAAGATTACTGATGCAGCTATAACATAGTTTTAATGAGTTTCTGTTAAATATTTTACTAAAAGGGTTAATTTTCGGAAATTTTTTATCAATCAAATAGAGGAACTTATGGCCTAACTTAATACTGACTAATTTATTAAATGGGACTATGTACCAAATAATCTTCCTATTTCTATTTCTTTTCTTTGAACCGCTAACATCATATTTTTCAGAGTTCATAGTACAGCAATAGGGATAGTAAACTCTCTACTAAAATATCTTATTCCTTACTTAAATATCATAAGCCAGAATTTCAGACCAAACCTCCTACGGGGATCATAACCCCTACCAGACTTGAAATCGGAAGGATTTGCAAAGTTATTCTGGATCGGGTCAACAAAAGTATCAAAAACGCCTTAGAATTATACATCGGATTGGTAGCACAGAAGTCATTAATTGGTTTAGAGGTACTGGCAACAAAAGCAGCTGCTCGTTTTTCCAGTTTAATGTCGTTGATTTTACCCTTCCATCTCCAAGGATCTCTTTACCCTGCTTTTGGAATTTGCCAAAGAATATTCTAACATTTCCAGTGAAGATATAATATAATAATGAACTATAGAAGATCTGTTCTCATCCAGAATAAAGAAGATGGGTTACGAACTTTGATGATTACTTTGATATTTCAATGGGATCCTTAGATTCTGCAGAGTCTTCTGATCTGGTGGGTTTATTTATCCTATATAACCTTAGCGCTTATGATGATGTTAATGTTGATAATATAAGATTATATAGAGATGATGGTCTTATGACAGTAAAAGTTCCACTAAAATTACGTTAGAGAAATTAAGAAAAATGATTTGTTGAGAAGTAAAAAGTTTACAAAATTAGTACTAATGTTAAACAAGTACATTTTCTTGATGTTGCGTTAGATCTCGTTAATGATATATTTCAACGTTATATGAAAAATAATGCCAAACCAATTCTTATTCACCGCAATTCTAACCACCCTCCATCTGTAATAATTAAAACGAAAGAGGGCCCAATTGGGTTCCTTATAATATGTATATTTAATAATCTTTTAATGAAAATTGGAGAATAGTCAACAAAATAATAAAAATATTGGAAATAAGAATGATGATAATTATTATATATTAGTTTTTTGACTAAACTGAAGCGAAAGAGAAAGATTTTAGTCTTAATTTTCTGACACGTCTGTGTACTTTTTCGACTTCATCATTGCTCACATGTTCTGTCCATGGTATTCGCAACGCCCTTTTACTCTTTTCTGTGGCTATCATTCATTTATTCAGTATCAGATGTATCGCTTGGAAGGAACCATGATATCAGTCTCTTGAAAAATAAACCCTGTTCCTATCTGCATCTCTGTAGGACACTAGACTATCTGTCAAAATGATTTTGTCAGTTCCCACCAGGACCTAATGGGAGATAATCAGTACCACTCTTTTTGGAGCCGAAAGACATCTCCATCTTGAAAATGAGAAATTGGTATACTGTTATTATAAAGTCGTGTCATAATTAACTAAAATTCAAGAAAATGTCAGCAACACGGGAGAACACAAAAAGGTATTAGGATTTCAATGGAATTTTAGTGAAAATCTTTTTTTTATTTTTTTTTTATTGAGGAACTTATTTTTTTTCTTCGCTTCGTCACCTGCTGTGTATTCGAAGAAATACTTCTGTATTTTCTCTTGTTTTATTTCATATTCCACCGTTTTCGAATTTTATATTTTCGGCACTTCTAAAAATATTGAGTAATTTTAAATTCTTCCACCATCTTTGGCGCTTCCATACGGGACCGCTGCTATATCTTCAAATTCACACAAACAAACGTAGATACACACACAAAGAAATAAAGAGATAGATAGATAGATAGATAGAGAGTGAGAGAGAGAGAGTGAGAGAGAGATGAGAAAACCTAAATAAAGAAATAAACAGAGATTTATATATATTTACTATGCGCAGTACTAAGTGAAAAGCGCGTTTGCGATCATTAGAAAAACTGTGTCTGATACACACACACACACACACACACACACACACATATATATATATATATATATAATTATTTATTCGAAAATTATAACATAAACATGTTATAAAGTCATTACAAAAATAGCCATTTTGTTTCAACACTTCTGGTGTCTTATCAAGTGATGGTGTTGAATGTAGAATAAAGGGCACTTGATGAGACACCAGCAGTGTTGAAACAAAATCGTTGTTTTTGTTGTGATTATATTATGTATTTATGTTATAATTTTCGAATAAATAATTATATTTGCTCAACTCTGTATTAAGCAGTCTTTTAAGAATAGTATTTATTGGTTATTGGAATTTCTTCTGTATACACCAATCATATACTTGGATATATATATATATATATATATATATATATATATATATATATATATATATATATATATATATATATATATTAACAAACAGACAATTATAAGGTTTCATGGGGTTATAATTTATTTCCTTAGGACCGGGATTTTGCTCCAAATTCATATGATCTTCATTTTCATACAAACTTAGGGCCAAAATCCCGGTCCTAAGGAAATAAATTATAATCCCATGAACCCTTAAAGCTGTCTGTTTTTTTTTTTTTTTTTTTTTAAATATAATTAGTATTTGCTCTGTTTTTACATTGAACTCTCTGGATTTTATCCTCCTTGGAATAATCCATACGGATTATCAAATAACTTCATCTCTCTATCTATCTATCTATCTATCTATCTATCTATCTATCTATCTATCGAGAGAGAGAGAGAGAGAGAGAGAGAGAGAGAGAGAGAGAGAGAGAGAGAGAGAGGGAGAGGGGGGAGAAAATAAGGTTTTCTGAGTATGCAGCTAGATATTTGGAGGCCACGAATTTCACAGGGATCCAAATTAAAAATGATTCCTCGTGCAACTCAGAGACATAATTACATGCGAAGGTTGCCACGAAATTATTAGACAAACCGGCCTGATATTTTATTATTGTTGTTGTTGTTCTTGCTATTATAATTATTATTAGTAGTAATAGTATTTTGTGTATTTATATGTTTATATACGTTATATATGTTTATATAGTGGTGTAACTTAGTTGTGGTACAAGGCTGAAAGTATGAGACATCCAGTGGAGATTGAGTGATAGTAATTCTCCAGAACTTTCCCCAGTATTGTCGCAGAGTCCAGCAAGGATCATAATTTATCAGCTCCCAACCAATAACTCAATATTGTTTTGAAATTATTATTATTATTGGTGGATTTTCAACAAAGGCTAATTAATTTTATGCAGTACGCATGCACACGCATGCATGCACGCATACACTTACATGCGCGCACTTACGCTCATACACACATATACACACTCACACACACCACACGCACCCGCATGCGAGCAAATTAAACAAGAAAGAAATCAACATCAGTAAAAAATGTTTTCCACAGGTAAAGTCTTTTTATTATTTACTATTTGCCTTTTAGTTCCAGTGTTTTTTTGTGACGTACAAATTGCGTTGTGGAAATTATAATGAAAGCAAGAAAAATATATGTTGAAGAACACAAATTAATTGAGTTCCCGATTTCAAGCAAGATTCCATTGTAGACATGGAAGTTATTTTCTACTTCATCGATTTGAATCATGAAAAAAATAGCCCCCTCTTTATGGGTTTGCAATTACCTGTCACTTCAATAGGCACACGTGCACCTTCCCCTATCTATCTATCTATCTATCTATCTATCTATCTATCTACTCATATCTATCTATCTATCTATCTATCTATCTATCTATCTACTCATATCTATCTATCTATGTATCTATCTATCTATCTATCTATCTATCTATCTATATATCTATCTATCTATCTATCTATCTATCTATCTACTCATATCTATCTATCTATCTATCTATCTATCTATCTATCTATCTATCTGTTCCATGTATGCCTGTAACTGGGAATACTGAACACTATGGTCAAGTCGCGCTCGTCCCCCTGGTTCTCCGCTGCTTGCTCAGCCGCCATTGCCTATAGGAACCACTTCTTTCATCTATTTCGTAGCGACCTGTCGGACTGCAATAGACGTCTCTTTGCCTCCGCCCGTAACGAGTGTAAGCGTGTCCTCAACGATGCTAAGTCAATATTTGCTGCTCGGATGAAGGAGCGTTTTGCATCTCGCAAATTTGGCTCCAAAGATTATTGGCGGCTCTACAAGAGCGTCCTGAACAATAGAAAAACCTCCATTACCCGCTTGGTTCAACCAGTTTGAGGTCCTGACCTCCTCTACCGACAAGGCTGAATGCTTTTCTCGGAAATTCTCAATTAATTCAACGCTCGACTCCTCCGGTGTATCCATACCAGACTTCCCTCTAAGAACTGAGGCCCTATTGAGCGGCTTAACACATAACCCCGTCATTGGTATTGGGCATTATCTCCAATTTAGACCCCAACAAGGCTAGTTGTGGAGATGGCATATCGGCCATTGTCTTGAAGAAATGCGCGCATGAGCTAGCGCCCGCCCTCTCTAAACTATATAATTACTGCCTCAAGGAATCCTGTTTTTCTGACTGCTGGAATTCCTCATCCATTGTTCCTGTCTTTAAGAACTCAGGAAAACCCGCTGACCCCTCTAATTATCGTCCTATTAGTCTCCTACCCCTCTTCGGCAAAGTCTTCGAAGCCCTAATCAACGCGGAAGTGGTTAACCATCTTACCTCACACGACCTGCTTTCAGACAAGCAATATGGTTTCCGCTACGCCCGATCTACAGCTGATGTGCTTCCGGCCATCACTGAAACCGTCTACCAAGCCCTTCAAAATAATAGTGAGGCTCGTGCCGTGGGCCTAGACATCTCCAAAGCGTTTGATAGGGTTTGGCATGCCGGCCTTCTTCGCAAGCTCCAGGGTTATGGTATTACAGGTCGATTGTTTGACCTAATACAATCATTCCTGTCAAACCGTGAATTGAAGGTCGTTCTTAGCGGATTCCCCTCTAGTTCCTATCCCACGAATGCAGGTGTTCCCCAAGGCTCCATTCTTGGCTCCACTCTATTCCTTATTTTCATCAACGACCTTCCTGACGTCATAGATTCCCAAGTTGGCATCTACGCGGATGACACAACAATTTACCCCTGCCTCAAAAACAAATCTAGTGTCGCTGACAAAACTAACCTGGCTGCTTGTCTTGAAATGGATCTCCAATCGGTTGTTAATTGGGGAAAGAATTGGTTGGTCAACTTTAACGTCTCAAAAACTAAACTACTCTCTATTTAATCATCATAGAGATCCTTCGCTGCCCCCCATTAGAATGTCTGATAGTCAACTTCTTGAGAGCAACTCTCTGCGTCTGCTCGGTCTCACGTTGACTGCTGACCTGAGATGGAACAAATACATTGAGTCAATTGCTTCGTCCAAGTTGGCTCTCTGTGCCGCGTCAGGAAATTTTTCTCCTGGGAATTGATACTTCAAATATACAAATCAACCATTCGCCCTTGCATGCCATATATGGTCTGGTGCACCTTCTGTTTACCTCGGAGTTCTTGACAAGATCCAGAGACGAATATGTAATATAATTGGCCCTGATCTGGCATCGCGTCTGCAGTTGCTCTCTCACAGACGCGCCGTTCCCTCTCTCTGTCTTTTTTACAAATACTTTCATGGTAATTGCTCCGATGAGTTGGTTTCACTGGTTCCCAGACTTCATGAATTCAAGCGCCCTACGAGGCTGGCATCCCGCTCTCACCCTTTCATTGTAGAAACTTTTAAATATAGCCGTCTCTTCTACTCCAATAGCTTCATACCTCGCACCTCTCACCTGTGAAACTCACTTCCCTATTCCTGTTTCCCTGAGAGCTATAATCTCCAACTATTCAAATGTAATGTCAATCGACATCTCCAGTTACCTTGATCTATCCACTATCCTTCTCCTCATCCTTTATTCTATCACTTCTATTTGCTCTCGCTCCAAATCTTCTGCAACCCCCTGCAACTTAGTGGTTTCACGCCTTGCTCGGGGCGTAATGCTTAATATATATATATATATATATATATATATATATATATATATATATATATATATATCTTTCACAAAGATGTCTCCGAGTAATCTGTGGACTAACCCTGCAGGACAAAAAATCCAATGCCGACCTTCTAACGATGTGTAACGTTGACGTAATTGAGAGCTTCCTCATGAGGGCACAGTTACGATGGGCCGGTCATGTTGTACGGATGCAAGATGATAGAATTCCAAAGATTCTCATGTACAACCAGCTTGAAGGTGGTCAACGGAATGTTGGCCGGCCCTTGCTCAGGTTTAAAGATAAGCTGAAAAGTAATAGTCGGGGAGAAGAATAAATTAATATAACGAACTCAATTGGAATTCGAACTCGGCACTCCGATCTCTAATTCTGACCCGTTATCCGTTACTGTTAGGAAATATCAGTCCCCCTGCATGGCAATGACTGTACAAATGAAGAGTAGACTTGAAGCAGCAAAGATGGAGTTCTGCATGAGAATGTCATGGACCGAATATCAGAGCAACGACAATGTTTTGGGGAAAATAAAAACAGAAGACATTTATCTGTCCCTATTTCTGAGATGAGATAAAATTATTTACATTGTTTACATTGTTCGATCTGTTGTCCTCATCTTTACTGCTATATTCACGACGTTTCGGCCGTTGTACGCTCCGGCTTTCTTCAGGATCTGTCTCTATTTCTGTGATAAGATATTGTTATTATTTACATTATTTCCATTGTTCAGATTGCTGTCCTCATCTTTATAGCTATATTCACGACGTTTCGACTGTTGTACGCTTCGGCGTTCTTCAGGATATGTCTCTATTTCTCAGATGAGATATTGTAATTATTTGCATTATTTACATTTTTCGGACTGTTGTCCTAGTCATTATTGCTATATTCACAACGTTTCGGCCGTTGTACGCTCCGGCTTTCTTCGGGATCTGTCTCTACGTCTGAGATGAGATATCGTAATTATTTACATTGTTCGGACTGTTGTCTTCACGTTTATTGCCATATTCACGACGTTTCGGCCGTTGTACGCTCTGGCTTTCTTCAGGTGATTGGAATTTCGAAGTAAATGCTTTAGATTGGGTAGACTGTTCTAGTTCCACGTGTCGTGCCTCTTTTGCATGTTTCTGTTATCTCCCTTTAACTGAACTCTTCAAGTTTTTGTTCACCACTGCAGTAGCCAGATATTGAACTCACAACTCTTTGGGTTAGGTCTCTGGATCCAATGAATGCTTTTATCCACTATGCGAGCGCACATGGCCAAGTAGATGAAAGCACTGGTTAGATTGATAGAAGAAAGCCGGAGCGTACAACGGCCGAAACGTCGTGAATATGGCAATGAAGATGAGGACAGCAGTCCGAACAATGTAAATAGATGACATTTGTATTTGATATCAAAAAGGGGCGTTTGAAATGTGTTGGACACATAAAGAAAAAAAGGCTTGGAAACTTTTATACTCACAAGACAGATAGATTGAAGGCAAAAAGCACAGAGGTAAACAATGCATAAACTAGCTAGCGAGCTTGAGTAAATGTATGGCAGAACAGGTTTAGGAGAGATAAAATAAAGAGACAAAATTTATTGAGATCTACGAAAGACAGTAAGTTGTGGAAAGCAATGATCGCTAACGTCTTGAATGAACATACTACATAGAAGAAACATTCGACACACATCGAAAGTTACAACACCTAATAATCCCACACGTGGATAGGAAAGTAGATACAGGTTATCCATAAAGTTTGTGTGCACTTTAAAATAATTATAACTTTATTTGTATTTGCGATAGAAATAATCTGTAAAAAATGTTATAAAGTTTAATATACCTAGTTTTAAGTATAGCTAAAATAACTAATGTGATTTCAGGCATTACTGTAAATCAGTTGGCAAATCTTTTCCGTGAACTGCAAAATCGTATTACCCTTTGTATTGCTAATAATGGAGGACATGCGGAAACTTAAATAAAATTTCAATAAAACCTTAAAAAATATAGATTTACTTCTTTCTAATTCTTTTTACAAATTATTTCCATCACAAATACAAATGAAGTTATAATTTTTTTAAAGTGCACACTAACTTTATGGACACCATGTATATATATCTATATATTACCACGTGTAGTTTGAATATTTAGCAAATTAAAACGGAAGATGAACTTGATTAACAGCCTTTAGCAAGGAAAATCTCAGCCCATATATCTGATGCTTTTCTTTCTATACTTTCTGTACATTAAACTTTATAACATTTTTTACCGATTATTTCTATTGCAAATACAAATAAAGTTATAATTTTTTAAAGTGCACACTAACTTTATGGACACCATGTATATGTAAGTTGTGATCAGGTTAAAATTGACGAGATATTGACTGATATATAAGACACATGAATCGAATCACTCTGCCTAGAGGTTTAATAACCAATACTTGCCTTTAATGATAATCGACTCTCTGCCTCCAGCTATCGACAAACGATAAAGACACAAAAATTGTTTCTTTTGCTTTCTTGTTTGCTTCATTTTTTTGTCTTTCTCTCTCTCTCTCTCTCTTGTGAACAATGTTTGTCTGTTACTATGACAATCGACAACCCTGGTTTGATAGCCTACCAATACTAAACTCTGAGATTCCAAAGCTAACGAAAGCAGTCAAGTAGAAGTGACACGGCAATCGTGTATTCATTAAATAGAAAACTCAGTGCTTCTCCAAGTTAGCAGACGTCAATCTATTAGGTATTGTCTATGTGACTAGAATAAAGCAGATAAACACAACGGCAATAAAACTAGCCTTAGGTGCCACATGTTGGTGGATTTCGAGAAAGAAGCATATTGGAACGCTTACAATTCAGTCCCTAAGTTAATAAATTGAAAATGGCCCGGCGAGGAGAAATGTGACTCAGGCTTATATCATTATTGATTTTATCCTGTAACCATTTCCAATCGAGAATTAAGTGTAATGGCAATGAATTACTAAATTAAAATTAGTATGAAACCAAACAGAGTTACAATGGAGATCGCAAGTTGATAAACACTATCTATCTATCTATCTATCTATCTATCTATCTATCTATCTATCTATCTATCTATCTATCTATCTATCTATCTATCTATCTGTTCTTATCTATCTATCTATCTATCTATCTATCTATCTATCTATCTATCTGTTCTTATCTATCTATCTATCTATCTGTTCTTATCTATCTATCTATCTATCTATCTATCTATCTATCTATCTATCTATCTATCTATCTATCTGTTCTATGTATGCCTGTAAATGAGAATACCGAACCCTATATATATTTATTTTTTCATACTTGGAAGTGAGGTCTGATGATCCAGGGAACAAAAAAATCCCTGGGGAAATTATGACCTTATGGAACCTTTAAGTTGCCTGGTTTTCTTTAAATTATATATATATATATATATATATATATATATATATATATATATATATATGTGTGTGTGTGTGTTTGTGTGAGTGTGTGTCTTTCCCCCGCATATGATAAGATGTAATTTATAAATTACGCTCAGTAACATATTAACAACGATAATTTGAATAATTATATCAATATACCGTAAGAAATTGTTTGAAGAGAGATGAGCTCTGTTAGGTTATTTTAGTTTACCCCTACGACCTTAATGTGTTACTGATATGTGATATGATGTGTCAATTTGCCTGGCCGAATGGAGATCACAAGTTGATAAACACTGTCAAATCAGTCGTAATACAATGCTTAGCAATTTCACCTTGAAAACCGGATACTTAATATAGTTGATGTGTTCTTCACCCTAAGTTTTACATCAACGATTCCCAACGTTGGGCACATGTCCCACTGGTGGGGAATGGTAATATTTTGGTGAGGCATATGGTGTAAATGATTTGATGAGAAGAAATCGACTGGATATCACCAAACGAGGAGACTTGAGGCATAAGCTGGATAAATTGGTGGCAAATATAAAATCTATCTGTAGCAGGCATGACGCACAAGGACCTCACTAAGTATCGTTTTGTGATGAGATCAAATTTCATTTTGCATTATTATTTCATGATTAAAATGATCAAAGTAGATTACAGAATAAGCTTTCATTCAAATATTTTATATTTCTGCCTTTCAGGTCTCTATTATGTTTTGAAATTATATATATTTAACTATCTTTTTGTTTTTTAATTTTTCTCTTTTATGGACGCCATAGTCTTTGGAGGCTTGTTTAGAGACCAAGTTAACCTTCCTTCACATGAATTGCAGTAAAATTGTGAATATGTAAGAATTAAACATTACAGGGATGAACCAGAATTTTAGAAATACCAAAATGAGGCATGGCACAAAATCAGTTGAAAACCATTGCCCTACATATATATCATTGAACAAAGATTTCAGTTCAGTGTTTGAAAGTCTTACGTATTTTCAACTGGTACGCGAGGTCAGTGTTCGAGGCTGGCTAAAACACAGGATTTTCTAGGCTGCTTTTTAAAGCGATCCTTCCACATTTGAAAGAATGAAGAAACAATATTCCTGCGTCATTTTCTCCTATTCAGGCTTGTGCGTTATTAATTTCGTAATCTATATCATTAAATGCGAATGTCAGTGTGTCACACGATTTGTAGTTTATCGTATACGGCAGTGGCATGGCTTAGAAAAAGAATTCTCTGCCAACAGAGAACCAGATTGCAATCAAACGAGCCAAGGCTGCAATGAAGAAAAGAAAGTTCCATGTAAATGAAAATCCAGATCAAACGGCAACCAGGAGAGCTTCCAGTGCTGAGAATATGCAAAGACTAAGGGAATGTCAATCTCCTGAACAAGTCGAAGGCCCAGTTAAGAGCCCTTCACAGTTATCAATAAATTTGGGCCCTTCTCATTTAGAAAGTTGTCGCAACCGAATTTTCATATTATTTTAACCCATTTGCCCCTGTAGTATAGAAAACTAAGTTTAGTAATTATAAGCAAAGAGAAATACTCTCCATTTGGGAAGATGAAACAACACAGTCTTCCTATATTATTTATTGTGTGTTACTAAACAAAATAAATATCAAGGTTAGTATAATTTCAGCATTTGAAAGACTGGTGTGACAATAATTCTACCTTTATTTCCACACTTTTTGACTTGGATTTTTCAAATTATTTGTTTAATAATGACGATATATTCAGAGACTTCTACCGAAGAAAAATAGATCCAAACTTGTGTAAACTGTACATTATTTACATCATTCGGACTATTGTCTTTATCTTTGCCGCCATATTTATTACAACGTTTCGGCCGTTGTACGCTCCAGCCTTCTTCAGGTGGTTGGAATGTTGAACTGAACTATTTATTTCGCTCACTGGGGTAGACTGTTCTAGTTCCTCGTGCCATGTTTACCCCAGTGAGCGAAATAAACGATTCAGTTCGACATTCCAACGACCTGAAGAAGGCCGGAGCGTACAACGGCCGAAACGGTGTAATAAATATGGCGACAAAGATGTGGATAATAGTCCGAATAATATAAATAGTGTACATAATACTTCATCTCAGAAATATAGACATATACTGAAATGCCGAAACGTTGTGATAAATATGGCGACAAAGATGACAATAGTCTGAAAAATGTAAATAGTGTACATAATACCTCATCTCGGAAATATAGACAGATAATGAAGGGCCGAAACGTCGTGATAAATATGGTGACAAAGATGAGGACAATAGTCCGAATAATGTAAATAATGTACATAATACCTCATCTCAGAAATATAGACAGGTGTGTAAACTGTGTCTTAAAAATGTCACAACAAAAAATCACAAACTATATTGTGTTCCTACTGTACAAAGAAATTTCCATCGTTTTCCTTCCGCATAGCGATTTAGAGGTGGAAGCAAAGAAAAAGGAGCAAGCAAGGTTACTATCATTGTGTACTGGTTAATATACTCTACAATCTTCACGAGGTGACCCACAGTTCTGTATCTACCGCCATAACAATCCAGAAGAAGGCCACAAACTCGCCTCGGTGTTGGCTTTCATACGCCGCGCATTGACATGAGATTCGATTATGGCGGGGATTGTTAGGGGTGCGTTCACTTTCTTTATTATCAGTCCCCCCATCTCGCGGGTTGAGCGCCATCGTAAACCCCGGAATCAATCCGATTTCCTTCGCGAGTGTTAGTGTTTAATAATTATCCATAAAGAAATCATTTGAGTTTCCATTTGGATGTAAACGTCTTTATTTTACCATAAAAGATTCTTATTGTTACAACTTGGTAAGGAGGTCTGTAATAAAAACGAAAACGCAGTTTATTCTGGTGACTTCTGTTTGCAGCAAGAGATACTCTTGTATTTTATTCAAACATAAAAAAATATGGCCGACACGGTACTTCCGTTTTGAATAATGGCTGACCGTTGCTTCCGCTTCCTTAGTTCCCGGTTAAAACAATGCATATGTATGTATGTGCATGTTTACATAGCCAAGTGGTTACAACATTTTCTTTCCGACTGTGAGATCTGAGTTTGGATTTCACTATGGTTGATTTATTTATCTGACTTTTGTTCTTTTCAGATCATTGTAATACTTTTTAAGGGAAAGTCTATTAGGAAGGAGTTAAAAATTATATTGAATGTTTCTGTGCATTGAAAACTGAAGAATTTATGTCCAGACTGTTGACTACGCTAGATAACACGCTCTCTCCCAGAAATTGTAACTAAACTCCTCTCGGCGTAGTTACAGTATAAACTCCAGTTGAGCTCTGTGCGTGTTGAACAAACACAAAAAGTGACCGGCATTTGTCTGTAACAGGGATTGACTAGCCGCCCTAGTAGACTGGCATCCTTGGATACGAGTGGCCAGCCATATATTTTTTAAATTTCAGTGACTCAAGCACCAAATTAGTATCGTTTATCGTTACCGATTAGCCACTTTCTCCAGTCACAATGAACGCTTACAATCTCAATGAAATTCCATGTCATGAACGTCTATTGCGTATAAAGTTCATCTTAATCTCAAGATTATTTTTTTATATGATCTACTTCTAAATATGATGGAAATATGGTCGGCTCATTTTATCGCTCCAGTGAATATCTGTCTCCTTCTGCCATACACGATCTTTACAAGAGACAGATCAGACCAAAAATGACTATTACCCTTGTCACAACTTGGTAAGGGAGTCTGTAATGACAACACAGTTTAGTTTGGTGTCTTTTGTCTCCAGAAGCGATACTCCTGCTTTTTATTCACATATAAACAAAATGGTCGTCACGGCACTTCCGTGTCTGAACAATGGCTGAAACGGTGCTTCCGTTTCTTTAGTTCCCGGTTACAACACTTATGAAGAAGAAAGTGTTTTCCAATATATTCTTCCACTTCTAAGGAAATACCTTTATTTTATTTTCAATAAAGTGATCCACAGAGAAAATGTCATATTCCACATTATCTTCTATTTCGATTTAAATGCATTCATTTACTCCATAAAAGATTCTTGTGATAAAAAAATAGTTTCTGTCTGAATTTCCGGGATGAGAAGTTATCGTTATTAAAACTATTTGCATTCGGATTATTGTTCTCATATTTTTGGTTTTATTATAACTTTTCAGCCGTTGTGTTCTCCGGTCTTCATCAGCTGTATATCAATACGGTAATCTACATGGAATTCTGAACTGAATCCTTTATTTAATCCATGGGGGTAGAATATTATCGACAGTCTAGGGATATCTCATCTAGTTCCCATTTTGAGAACTGCTCAGTTATTTCTCACCCTGTTTACACTTAGTCTAAGTACACGCTGCCCAGCCCAGGGATTGAACTCACAATTAATATGTCTGCAAATTCATGAACCAACACATTAATCTACTACGCAATTATATAGACATGGGCAGTGTCATGAGAATAGTCTACTCCCATAGATTAAATAAAGGGTTCAGTTTGGAATTCCCTGTAGGTTACATGAATTGATATGCATCTGATGAAGGCCAGAGGACACAACAGCCGAAACATTGTGATAATAAGAACAAAGATAAGGATAATAGTCCGCTTGTAAATAATAAGTTCTCATCCCAGAAATTCAGACAGATAAAATCAGTTATCTTAACAAATATTTGTTGCATGAAATATAGGCTTTCAGTTTTTTTCTTCTTACACAATAACGTTTGCTTAGATCCAATGTGTGGAAAAGTTGTTAATTCAACTGTGTTTGAGTGATTTCAAACATTATTGTTATTTATAGTTTTAAAATTGAAAAGAACTTTTTGATCCAGGTAACTTACAGGTATTCCTGAAATGAACCCTTTATTTAATCTATAGACGTAAATTGTTCCCGATCCACTGCCCATATCTAGGGATATCTTGTCTAGTTCTTATTTTTAGAACTGCTCAGTTATTGCTTGCCCTGTTTCCACTGAGTTCAAGTACACACTGCCCAACCCAGGGATTGAACTCATAGTTTTTATGTCACCAAATTAACGTACCAAGGCTTTAATCCACTTGGTTAATGATACGGGACAATAGCCTAGTGGCTGAAGGCGTTGGTTCGTGAATTCTTCTCCACCCTGCAACCCAAAGACAAAATGTTGCCAGTCTTTCATTACTTTATTGCTATTACTATGGCAGATGTTCGGACAAGTTACATTCGTTACTAGCACCAAGTCAGACCTTCACAGCCAGGACACACCTTGCCTTACCATTCCATGTTCATTGGTGGAAAATCATCTTCATTTCATTTGGGTTTCTTTTGATAAAAAGTAAGTTCGACTAACACAGCTTCTTCCCCAGAACTGGTACATTGTGGAACAAACTCCTGAGAGAATGCTTCCCTGGCCACTATATTTTAGGTCTCTTTAAATCCGGTGTCAACCTATCTCTATTCTATACGTCCTCATAATAATCTCTTACAGCCTGCTTCCTGCTCTTTTACAATCTCACTCGGTGACTCTTGGGCTATTTTATTAATTGAACTATCAGTAAAAAATCCCCCACGTATTATAAATGATTTTCGTCTATATTTCTGAGATGTGGTATTATAATTACTTGCATTATTTACATTATTCGGACTGTTATCCTCATCTTCATTGAACTATTCACAACGTTTCAGCCTCTATATCTCTGAGATGTGGTATTATGAGTACTTGCATTATTTACATTATTCGGAATGTTATCTTCATCTTCATTGCCATATTTACAACGCCTCGGCCTCTATATCTCTGAGATGAGGTATTATGATTACTTGCATTATTTACATGATTTGGACTGTTATCCTCATCTTCATTGCCATATTTACAACGTTTCAGCCTATATATCTCTGAGATGTGGCATTATAAGTACTTGCATTATTTACATTATTCGGACTGTTAACTTCGTCTTCATTGTCATATTCACAACGAGGATAACAGTCCGAATAATGTAAATAATGCAAGTACTTTTAATACCACATCTCAGAGATATAGAGGCTGAAACGTTGTGAATATTGTAATGAAGATGAGGATAACAGTCTGAATAATGTAAATAATGCAAGTAATCATAATACCCCATCTCAGTGGTATAGAGGCCGAAACGTTGTGAATATGGTAATGAAGATGAGGATAACAGTCTGAATAATGTAAATAATGCAAGTAATCATAATACCTCATCTCAGAGATATAGAGGCCGAAACGTTGTGAATATGGTAATGAAGATGAGGATAACAGTCTGAATAATGTAAATGATGCAAGTAATCATAATACCTCATCTCAGAGATAGACAGTTATTGAAAAAAATTCCAGTCATCTGAAGAAGGCTGGAGCGCACAACGGCGAAATGTTGTGAATATAGCAATGAAGATGAAGATAACAGTCCGCAAAATGAAAATAATGTAAGTAAATGATTTCCCTTCAGGAAATTGTCAATCTTATCTTCCAGTTGCTTTTAAATGATTCCTTTTTTCTGGAGACGGCTTCCAAAGAAAACAGTTTATTACAATCCATGATATTTGTATTAAAATAACTACAAGTCTATAAAATGAAGAAACTCACTATTTATTCAATTTACATTGTTCGGACTATTGTTTTCATCTTCGTTATCATATTCCCAAATTTTGAGCCGTTGTACGCTCCGGTCTTCTTCAGGTAAAATGAAATTTTTAACTTAGCCCTTTATTTCGTCCACCGCGGTAGGCTGTTCTAGTTCAGCGTACCATGCCTCCTTCGGATATCTCCCCAACGACAGTGGATAAAATCGTTGGTTGAATCCAGTTTTGTGAGGTAAAGAAAAACTTGTAGAGTTCAGTTAAAGGGAGTTAATTGATACTAGGACAACCGGGAGAGTCATTGCACGTAGCCTATAAACAATCCAGCCCCCTGGACGATATAAAGGGTTCACTTCGAAATTCCAATCACTGAAGAAGACCGGCGCGTACAACGGCCGAAACGTCGTGAATATCGAAACAAAGATGAGGACAACAGTCCGGACAATATATATACTCACAATGCCTCATCTCAGAAATATAGACAGATATTGAAGAACTTCGTATTCCACACGGTCTAGTGTCCATGTAGAAGAAACTTTAGTTCTGGATTGCGGTCACATCATGTTGAAACGTCGGTTCCCGAGGTTAAGCAACGTCGAACTTGGTCAGTACCTAGATCAGTGACTGCTAGGGAATACCAGGTTCTCTAAGCTTAGATGTGCAGATGGTGCAATGGATAACGGCTCAGAACTGATAATCGAAGAGCCGTTATATTCATTTACGCGCAAATATCCCTGGGAAGATTATAAAATCCACTTGTTATTCCCCAGCTATGGATTAATTAATAAGACTTAATCGTTCAACTATCATTATCTCATAAAGCAGTTTTTAGAAGGTAAAAATATTTTCTGGCTTTAAATAACCTGCAAAGGGTAGGTAAACCGTAAAAAACGAATCAATAAAAACCTTCAGTTCTATACAATGAACATTTTATTCTACATCGTATTCTGTCCGTGTAGAAATAATTTCCAATTCTACCGAAGGTCTCCAGGTAGAATTAATCTCATTTTAAAATAATTGCCCATTTGCATTTAAATTCACTTATTTTCGTAAAACAGCGTTCAATGAAGAAAACCTCAAATTTAATTTCTACTGAAATTGCTTTATTTTCAATAAAGAAAAAGTTCGTAACCAACATTAACTTCCGTCTGTACTGAAAGGCCTTCATTTTCCAACAAACATTTAATTTGGTAGAAATCTTATGAAATCTCCCTTTGATAAGCAAACTGTTTTACGAGTTGCAATATTGAGAAAAACTTCATTTTTTAAAATTTTTTATCAAATACCTTTAATTAAAATCTTTGAATTTAGTCTCCTTTTGCAATTATCTCGAAGTTGTTAAAAATATGCACGTACTTTAGATGGCAATTCTAAAAAATATTAATAGATTTAATATTGTAAATATTTAATATTATAAATATTTAATATTAATATTTTATAACATTATTTCAACAGTGCTTGAAAAAGTAAAATTTAATACCACTTCAGACACACACGCATGGAGAGACACACAAACAGACGCACATACACATTGTTGCTTCGAAAGTAATGTCTCCTATTTTAGAATGCTGACCCGTGTTTTGTAGTAAGGCCTCCTAGTTACGGCATATATATATAGGCAAAATTCCCCCCCCAAAAAAAAAATTCGCTTGAAGATGGAACATTGCCTACTCAAGTTAATTCAAATATTATTTCGAAGTTTTCGGCTCTTGTTTTGAAACATGAGACCTCTTATGTAGCGAGTTGGAATCATATTTTTAAATAAATAATTATATTTATCCTCTACTTTCGTATCGAGCACTATTTTTTAAAAATAATAACAAAAATACTAAGGAACTTTGGATTATTTACCAAACCAGTTTCTTTCCTATTTTCTACAATATTTTCATATATATATATATATATATATATATATATATATATATATATATATATATATATATATATATATATATATATATATATATATATATATGTATGTTTATTTATGTTATTACGTTTAAAAATGCTGAAAAGCTAATATTTTTATATCCGTTCATAAATACTTGTTGCAGAATAAAATCCTCACATTTGTTTTGATAAAGATGATCAAAGTTATCTTTTTGTCTTTATTCATATATAAACCGACTGGGCTAGGGAGCAGCCTTACCCCGATCCAGGAAAGACACTGGGATACGAAACATTGCAAATATGAAGATTTCGAGGAATTTAATGCTAGAGGGATTTCGCTTAAAGGTACACACACATACACGCACACAGACATGTTATAGTAATTCATCGAGTGTAGAAAAATCCCCAACAGAACGCAGAAAGCATTGGACGGCCGTTTCGTCCTTCTCATCCACTACCGAGATTCGAACCCGAACCGTTTCAAAACAACGCAAGCGTCATTCCAATAAGTGCTAAGCCCGATGGAAGGGCAAAATGGCCATACTTGTAGGGGAGTTATTTTCATATAACTGTAATTCATATATGCGCTGTAATGAACACATTGAACTCTTTTCTGTGAATCAGTTTTAATATTTTATATTACTAGAATTCACTTGAACTACTTACCACGGTTATATATATATATATATATATATATATATATATATATATATATATATATATATATATATATATATATATGAATTATACGCTCGTTCGTCTGATGAGCACTTAGGAAGAAAGGGTATTTGACGGCTTCTGCTGCTATAATGTCAATCTCTTCGCAATGAATAGAGCACTCTGGCAGCTGATAATGCTTACATCACGTATATAATGCGTTAAAAATTCCTCTTCTCCGTAGCGTAAGCCGGTAGCCTCGGGATAAGTGTCTCCGACTGATGTCAAATCGGTCGAATTTCGATCCCGGCTGTAAACAAGTGCATGCGTGGCAGGAAAACTTTCCAAGTATTTTCCTATGATGGCGTTTCAAAGTTTTCTTCAGATGGTGCCGAACATTTATGGTTTTTCTACAAGCATTCCTGTGATTTATATAAGCAATCATGAGGGATTAAGCAAAGCAAGTCTATAAACCTAGGAATGGATGGCACAATCTATCTATTTCAGTCTGTTCATATCTATCTATCTATCTATCTATCTATCTATCTATCTATCTATCTAATAAATAATCTCTTTCCCGAACAACTCTCTCTCACCTTCTCTCGATTCATAATTTATTTACCTGTCTCTATAACTTTCTCTCTCGCTTTCTCTCTCACTCTCTCTCTCTATCTATTTAATAAATAAGTTCTGTCACGAACCACTCTCTCTCCTCTCGATTGATAATTTATTTAAATGTCTCTATATCTTTCTCTCTCTCTATGTATCTATCAGTTTACTTTTTATCTCCATCTATCTATCTATCTATCTATCTATCTATCTATCTATCTATCTATCTATCTAATTATCTAATAAATAATCTCTGTCCCGAACCACTCTCTCTCTCTCCTCTCGATTCATAATTTATTTAAATCTCTTTCTCTCTCTCTTTATCTATCTATCTATCTATCTATCTATCTATCTATCTATCTATCTATCACCTGTTCGTTTGCAAAAAGATTAAGGCCAATGAGGACTCAGTAGAGTGTACTCTTCGCTTTTATAATCAATAATTTTTTTTCTTTCTTATGGCAAATAGGAAGACCTGTTGATGTTTAAAAAGATTTTAGATTAAATAAAATGAAATAAAAGTTTTTTCTTTTCCACAGAAATTTTTTTTTATCGAAAATGCTGATATCTTTTCAGGTTGCAACTGACAAAACGTTCTTCTGTCAACTGACAAACGCAGACGTCTTGATCGATAGACTCACACGGACATCAAAAGCAGGTCGATCGTCTATACAAAAACTCATACAGATATACATTTTTTTAATGTGGTAAGCTTACATTATATATGAATACATACATATACATATATATACCAATATATATATATATATATATATATATATATATATATATATATATATATATATATATATATATTAGGTTGGTGCAAAAATAATGTCGTTTTCTCACATAGTAACATATGTGAGAAAACGATATTATTTTTGCACCAACCTAATATATAGGGTATATAAAAATACTTGTACAAATTTGTGGGCGTGTTTTCACACCAAAACAAGGACAAAAGCCCATATAGCGATTTTCCAAGCGTAGCTTAGATGTGGCACAAGGCCGAAAGTATAGGGGCACCCAATGAGGATCGAACTCACTACTCATTCGTAGTTGTGTTAGCGATACAAGCTTGCTAAGTATTACACCGCCTCGGGGTGCCCCCATATAAACATATACCCTCAAATCCTTCCATTTTGAGTTATTAAGTTTAGAGTTTGGCGCTGTGTTGCCATTTAGACTAGGTTATATTTGCCATTCGTGTAAATTTGTTGCGATTCTGGCTTCAACGTTTATTATGTTTAGTAATCAGTTAACTGAGAAGTGATCCGTTTAATCTATCTATTTCTGTATATATATACACAAACACACACGCACACACACACACATACACACACACACATATATACATACATATATATATATATATATATATATATATATATATATCTCAGTCAGGATATTCATATCGTGAGTAGGAAAATCTGATTTTTACATACGTTTGCACGAATGGTAATGGACGTGAGGCTGTACGGCCGTATCAGATTGCGTTTCTAGACCGAAAACAGCCGAATAAACCTTTGCTGCTGCTTATCGTCGCGTTGCTAAGATAGGTTCACCATTAACTATGGATCGGGGAAGACCGACATCTGTTCGTACGCTTGGCCACGAAGAATACATTCTACATGGCCTTTTGAACATATGTTTATATGGACATTTTACCCTGTTTTGCCGTCAGGAATCTGCAACCAAAGTTTGTACATGAATCCAATATGTCTGCATGACCAACAGTCTACTTGCAAAAATTTCAGAAAAATAGACAAAGACCAAGCAAAGCTTGAACAAGAAAAAAAAAATCCAAAACTATGAGAAAAGAAAAGAAAAGACCAAAAGGCAAACCTCTATTATATACATATCAGCAGTAAATAACAGTGCTCAACGTCTTGGCTATTCAGCCAGACCGAGCAAGAAAATAAAAAAAAAAACACAAACTTTTAGAGCTCGAGTCTCCAATTAATTTTCAGTTTATCACGATCTTCAGGCGACTAGATCTAATAAAGTAATTAATAGTAACATTCTCAGACAGTACTGTTTCGCAGCTCCTCAGTGTCTGGATCGAAACCCAACCGGCTTGGTGTTAGTTAGAGCTTCTATCACTGAGCCATATTTACTCGAGGGAATGAGACGCCCAAACCTAGCGTTTTGTTTTTACAAACGTAAACAAACGCGAATCAGCCATAGTGATCCATTCATTTTACTGAAGAGCTTCGGATTTACGCAGGTGACCATTGTTTTTAGAATTAGCTTGTCATTCAACAGTGCTCACTTGAAAATATATTTTCAAGAGCTAAAGCTAGTGCTCCATTCATTATATATATATATATATATATATATATATATATATATATATATATATATATATATATATATATATATATATATATATATTAGGTTGGTGCAAATATATATATATATATATATAAGGTTGGTGCAAAATAATGTCGTTTTCTCACAAATGTTACTATGTGAGAAAACGACATTATTTTTGCACCAACCTAATATATAGCAGCAGAAGCCGTCAAATACCCTTTCTTCCTAAGTGCTCATCAGACGAACGTGAGCGTATAATTCATATATATATATATATATATATATATATATATATATATATATATATATATATATATATATATATATATATATATGTTAGTTTTAATCCTTTCAAGTTCACGAATTAATTTCTTGGAGGTTGTAAAATACTGATTAAGAAAAATTTCCAAAATTTTCTTTCAAATAATTTTGATCTTCCCAAGTAGTTTCGATCTCACCTGAGACCATTTTCAGGAGGTTAAAATATCTGTGTATGCGTATGGAATAGCTCCGTAAATTCAAAATATTTTTCACTGATGAACCGAGAGAGTGTGTATGAGAGAGAGAGAGAGGGGGAGTTGGGACGGAGAAAGAAAAGAAGGTGAAAAAGTAAAAGTTAGAGGAGAGAGATATAGAGAGGAGAAAAATACAAGAAAGAATAAAAAAGAACCGAGAGAGAGAGAGAGAGAGAGAGAGAGAGAGGGGGGGCGGAGATGGTGGGGAAGAAAGAATAAAAGCTGAAAAATTAAAATTTAGAGGAGTGTACAATGATATAGAGAGGAGAAAAATACTTGGAAGAATAAGAAAGGTGGGGGTGGAGAAAGGGAGGAGAAAGAAAGAAAAGTGAAAAAGTAAAATTTAGAGAAGCGAGAGTGTAGAAAGATATCGAGAGGAGAAAAATTATTGAAAGAACAAAAAAACAAAAAACAAGAGAGAGAGAGAGAGAAGGAGAGATAAGAGGGAGGAGAAAGAAAGTTGAAAAAGTAAAATTTAGGGGAGAGAGAGAGTATAGAATGATATAGTGAGGAGAAAAATACTTGAAAGAATAAAAATGAATCAAAAGAGAGAGAGAGAGAGATGTGAGAGAGAGGAGGAGAAAGAAAGGAAGATGGACAAAAAGTAAAAGTTAGAAGAGAGAGTGTGTAGAAAGATATCGAGAGGAGTAAAATACTTGGAAGAATACAAAAGAACCGAGACAGTGTATGTGAGAGAGGGAGAAGGAATGAGAGTGAGAGAAAGAAAGAAAGAAAGAAAAAAAGAAAGAAAGAAAGAAAGTTGAACAAGTAAAAGTTAGAAGAGAGAGTGTGTAGAAAGATATCGAGAGGAGTAAAATACTTGGAAGAATAAAAAAGAACAGGGAGAGAGAGAGAGGGGGTGAGAGGGAGAGAGAGGGAGAAAGAAAGAAAGGTGAAAAAGTAAAAGTTAGAGTAAAGAGTTTGGGAAGATAAAGGAAGAATTTGTTGAAACGATTCTTTCCTACATAAAAAATTAAACAGATATAAAATGGAAGTTTAACACTTTCGAATGTTTTGTGCATAAATTTCTTTATTCTCTTCAATTTCTAGCCTTTACCTGCTCTGGAAGGCCGGACACTAGCATCGGTTGGAAAAGTATTAAACTCAAATAAGCTGTAGTTGGTAGCTAGATGAACAGATTGACAAGGTCGACTGATATTCATACAGGAGGAAAGACGTACTTCGAATCAATTCCATATGTGTTACATCAATTCTGGAGTGAATCCAGATTGGATTTCATTCCATGGGAATATTCCAAGCATTGACTCTGGCAGGTGAAATCGAGCAATTAGGGGAGGATGCTTCATTGCATGAATCACAAATTCTAAATTATAACCAATAGCGACCAGTTTTCCCATGACGTCATTAGTTGGCTGTTGATTTGCCCCCCCCCCATCCTATGAACAGACAATTAAGTTGCACATGGCGGTGGCGTGCCTCCGGAAGCGGTTTCTCTCTTTACATTTCTTTTTCTCTCTTAGTTTCGCGTTGCGCCATTTAATTGGCTTATATGTCGCCATCCTCAGGACATTTAGGGTAACATTTGGCGCCGGCTTTTCAGGCCTCATTTAATAATGATGAATTGATCGAGGTCACAATTTCCACGTTCGGAAAACGTGACGGAAGAAATGATTACAGTGTCCGGAAGTAGATTTATATATTAAAACCTAAATCGAATTATAATAACGTAATTTGATCAAAGTAAGGTGTTTTTTTATCATTTTTAGTGGTTTGATATTATAAAACATTTGGGTAAAACAAATCTAAATCACAAAAGACGATATAACGAAGACAAAATTCTCAATTAGAGAACTGTATTTTGAAGCAGGTATTTTAAATCTTAGTGCGCGTATAATTAAAATATAACAAGGGTTTAGTGTTCACATTCTGACCAAGTCTGTTTTGTTCAAGTGGCATTAATACACTCGAAAAAAGAACGAAACAATTTTCCTCCAGGTATGGGTTAAATAACAAAGCAGGCTGACCTTTGTGTAGCAGCCTGTCTACGAAAAGGAAAAGCCCATAAATAATAAAATACTGTTAGTCTCTTTAGACGTAGTAAGGCAATCTATATCGGAGAAGGACAATTCTGAATCCAAAACCAGATTGAAGAGAAATGGGCCCTGCAGGCCATCTTGCCCTAGCTACTGCTGCTGCTGCTGCTATGGCCCAACGCCCCTAATGGTTACATAGATAATATTTAATAAATTACATGTATCAATGACCTTGGCTTTTCGTTTCTGCTCCCAACTAAGCTCGAACACTAAAATCAAAGAATTCGTCTCCAGTCCGCTGCTAGGATTCATTATTTTCTTGGCAGAAAGATCTGCTTGATTACTTGAAAAATTGGTGCAGCAAAATCATTTTATTGTCATTATCTTTTTCCTGGCTATTACGACGATTTTCCTAATAACCAATGAAAGTTTCCTATGAAACCAAATAGTCGCCCACGGGTGCTGCCGGATCATCCTGTTTCCTTCGGACTCAGGAAAAGAACGGCCACTTGTTCCTGAACCGCCTACGTGCAGGATTGTGACTACAACAACCAGTGGTCATCTCCACCTGTTCCTTCGCTACGTCCCCATCAATTTGAGGGGGGTGCATTGACAGATCAGTGATGAGTTGATGATGCGTAATGAATAATGAGCGGCATAACTGACCTGTGCTGATCTGTATTATGGATTGCCTTCGCAATTACGCATAGAAGATTATACCCTGTTGGACGAAATTACGGGTTCAGTTTTAAATTCCAACGTATATTACTGGAAGATGGCCAGAGCGTACAACCGCCGAAACGTCGTGCATATGACAATAAAGATGAGTAAAATAATCCGAACAACGTAAATGATGTAAATAGTTACAATAACTCTTTTTCAGAAATATAGACCTCGTCTCAGAAATATAAAGAGATCCTGAAGAAGGCCGGAGCGTACAACGGCCTTGACGACGTGAATATGACAATAAAATAAGGACAGTAATTTGAACAATGAAAATAGTGTAAATAGTTAAAATGACTCATTTCAGATATATAGAGAGATCCTGAAGAAGGCCGGAGCGTACAACAGCCTTGACGTCATGAATATGACAATAAAGATGAGGACAACAGTTAGAACAATGTAAATAGTGTAAATAGTTACAACACCTCGTCTCAGAAATAGAAACACATCCTGAAGAAGGACGGAGCGTACAACGGCCGAAACCTCGTAAATATGACAATTAAGATGAGCACAATAATTCGAACAATGAAAATATAGTACATAGTTACAATACCTCAACTCAAGAATATAAACAGATCCTGAAGAAGGGGAGAGCGTACAACGGCCTTTACATCGGGAATATGACAATAAAAATGAGTAAAATAATCTGAACAACGTAAATAATGTAAATAGTTAGAATAACTCATTTTAGAAATATAGACAGATTCTGAAGAAAACTGGAGCGTACAACGTCCAAAACATCGAGAATATGACAATAATGATGAGGACAACAGTTTGAACAATGTAAATAGTGTAAATAGTTAAATAACTCGTCTCAGAAATAGAAACAGAGCCTGAAGATTGCCAGTGCGTACAACGACCTTGACGTCGTAAATATGACAATAAAGATGAGCACACTAGTTCGAAGAATGAAAATAGAGTAAATCGTTACAAAACCTTCTGTCAGAAATATAGACAGATCCTGAAGAAGGCCGGAGCGTACAACGGCAGAAACGGCGTGAATATGAGAATAAAGATGAGGACAATAATCCGACCAACGTAAATAATGTAAATAGTTAGAATAACTCATTTCAGAAATATAGGCAGATTCTGAAGAAGACCGGGGCTTACAACGGCCTTGACGACGTGAATATGACAATAAAGATGAGGGCAACAGTTCGAACAATGTAAATAGTGTAAATAGTTACAATGCCTCATTTCAGAAATATAGAACAGCTCTTGAAGGTAAAAAACGAGAAAATTCATTTTTAAATTCAACTTTTTGTGCTTATTTTTGCTTTAATTATATACGAGTATTATAAAATTAATTTTTTAACTGTAGATTATAAAAACATTAAAAAAGGTAAAATCAAATTTAAATTCTTGCCAACTCCGGTTGCATAACGTAAAGTAAAAGGCGTTAGTTTATCAAATGAGAAATTCGAAAGGTCGAATACTTTGATTATCGAGTTTGAAAAGACATCATTATTGATAATGACCAATCATGGTCGATAGTAACAAATCTATAAACAGAATTAATGAACGAATATTTAAAATTTGACACACCTTGTAATTACTAAATATCATTAAGTTCGCAATTTTAAACACATCAGATGCATTCTTTAACCCTTAAACAGCAGGCGTCATTAACTAAGTTTTAAATGAAAAGCAGCGGATATCGTTAATTTAAACATTTTCCAAAGTCATGGGTCTTGCAAATGCTGTACATAAAGCCTTTTTATGATTTTCTCATCAGACTTTTTCTCTCCCAGTTGTTGAGCGACGGCGAAGGATCCGTCGGTTAGACTCAAAGGAATGACACTCTCTACTTGTTTTATACTACACAACCTACAAACAAGTTCCACCTTCTCATACCATTCGACTGCTGATGTAGACCGGCGAATTCTTGAATGAATCGAAAGCCAACCTTGCTATCCGCCATGTTAGATTATAAAAAACAAAAACAAACAATGGTCCAAATAGCTTTAAAGTAAATGTGCTGACAATGTTGCAAACAAGTTCGTTCGTTGGAAACATCAAAAGAAAGAGTTCGCGTTAGCATCAATGGCTAAGAAGTACCTCTGAGTTACAACAGCTCACAACCATGCACTAGTCACGAAGAAGCACTTAGAAAAAAAAAGGTCCCACAATCGTTTCTCTGGTCTCCGTCGTATGACTCGCAAAGTCTCACGTGACCTTATTGTCTTTTAATTTTTTTTTAGGAAGTGGTTGAGGCGCTCTTTCGTTTGACCTACAGCGGTCATCATTCATTCATTCATTCATTGTTTGTTTGTTTGTTTGGGTTTTATGGCATATCAACCACTGTGGGTTATTTAATGCCAAATCCAGTTTATATGAATTTTAAATGCCTATTTTGTATGGAATAAAAAATGTATAGCTGGCAACATTATTGTTTCAAAAAAAACAACAAAAAAAACAAAACGTAGAGCTGGCAACATTATTGTTTCAAAAAACGTAGAGCTGGCAAAATTATTCCTTTACAAAAACATGTAGAGATGGCAACATTATTGTTTCAAAAACTTAGAGCTGGCAACATTATTTTTCTGAAAACATTATCTGGGACCTTGCTGTTGGATGCAGTTTATCGCCGTACCCAGGACGCGGATGTAGTTTACCGTCATACCCAGGACGATCATTCATTGGTACGAATCTAAATAACTAATTAACAACTCTAGGATGAATAAAGTTACATCATTTCAGGGCATATATGCCTGAAACTAAAGCTTGGTAAACAACACCAAAACAGTGATATCTCTACATAAGTACTTATCGAAGAGAAAAATGGAGCCAACTTGCTGCAAAGAATGTACAACTCTATTTTTACACGAAATACTTCAATATGTACCTAAAAATAAAATAAAAAATATACAAAATTTACGTACGAAAGTCACATTCAATAAAATCAAGTTATTTTTACAAAATCGACAAGGCAGTAAGTACCACTGAAAATGTTAAAAGTTGGAGATAAAATCAAATAACTTGGTTGAAAATTATGTACATTAATTACATTATTCCGACTGTTATCCTGTTATTCATTGCCATATTCACAACGTTTCGGCCGTTGCACCCTGGCCCTTCTTCAGGTGATTGAAATTTGGAACCGAACCCTTTACTTCATATACCGGGACAGACCCCTCCAGATCCACCCGACACGCCTCCTCCGGACGCCTCAGCTAGCCACCCCTCAACTCAAAACGGCCCACCGCCGCCACAGCCCGGTGTTGAATTCACAGCTAGCTGGATCCAGTCACTGGACCCAACAAGCGTCTCCATCCACTGGGCCACGTATCCTTGCGGCGGTAGTGGGTCGAATCTTGGAGAGTTGCGTTGAGGGGTGGGTAGCTGAGGCGTCCGGAGAAGGCGTGGCGCGTCGCGTCGAGCTGGAGCGGCCTGCCCCGTTGGACGAAGTAAAGGGTTCGGTTCGAAATTCTAATCAGCTGAAGAATTCGGGAGCGTGCAACAGCTGAAACGTTGTCAATGAAGATGAGGATAACAGTCCGAATAATGTAAATAATGCAAGTAATCGTAATACCTCATCTCAGAGATATAGAGGCCGAAAGGTTGTGAATATGGTAATAAAGATGAGGATAAGAAACCGAATAATGTAAATAATGTAAGAAATCATAATACCTCATCTCAGAGATATAGAGGCCGAAACGTTGTGACTATGGCAATGAAGATGAGGTTAACAGTCTGTATAATGCAAATAATGCAAGTAATCATAATACCTAATCTCAGAGATATAGACAGATATTGGCTAAAAATATTACTTCTCAAAATTATCTTTTCCCTTTTTGATGCACTTAAACTATTTTTTATTCATTAATCTCATAGATCAAATATTAATGAACATTTCAAATGAAATTTCCGCTAATTAGTGTTTAGGACTACGAATCCATTGACCCACTATCGTATCATCATTAAAACTGTTTCGATTTGAAGTCATGAATTGACATGTTCTCTCATCTTCAGTGATATTGTATACTGATTCGATAATATTTTAGCCATCCTTCTCTGTCTTCTGCGAGTTTGCAGATTCATTGCTGATCTTCCTTGATTGTAAACTCCTCGAAAGAAAAAGTGGAAGCTTTCTGCCTCGTTCTTTGAATGTTTTGGTTCAGCATTGTGATTATTATTGTTCTTGGATGACCGCTAAAGTTTTTGAAGTCAGTCTTATCAAAGTAAAACTTCATGGCTTTTTTAGCTGGGAATCCTGGATCCATTCTGTTTGTTGGTATTCAGATGTTTTTCTTGAACAGTGAGCTGTATTACAGACACACGGTCTGATACTTTCCAACATTGATGTACATTATTCCTCCATTTACTGTTGACAACAAATCCGTTTTCATAATGTTTGCATTCTGTCTCTAAACATGTCAGATGGGGTTTGTTTTTTGCTGATATTACTGTTGTTTTTTGCTGATATTACTGTTTTGATTTTAGCTGCAAAGGTCACAATTGATGGAACTAAGAAATGTAGCTCGTCAGAACATTTGCCATGGAAATAGCGATAGAGTAGCGAGAAACTTGTGACGTTTTGTCTATATGTAACGGGGTTGGAGAACGAAAATAATATTATCACCAACAAGACCGCGTAGACGCTTTTAAACTATCAAGACTGGCCAGTGAACACTGGGCAGTTACAGCCCAGATATGCCAGCAATGCCCCACTTTTAGTCTGGTCAGGTCTGGCTCTTGTAAAGATAAAACATAGCAGAATATTACTTTCCGGTTAAGATGTAGAAGGCTGTCCTGGATTTCATCCCAATTCTCTTTGTTTTACATACTCGTAATAAATTCCTTTTATCAATGTGGCCCTCTCGTCTAAAAACCCTTTTTCTGTTTTACTATGTTGAGCAAGAACTTGGAAGAAGATTTTAAACGGTGGTCAGTTTTCGTTTCTGTAAATTCAAAATCCATTTTTGTTGCTTCAAAATTTTTCCTAAATCTTATAAATATCCTCTTATGGTGGGTTATCTATTTCAACACTCATACATTTCACTATAACTGATAACCCACTATAATCTTTCTGCCTTTTTCTTTGAATGTCTTGGTACAGCGTTGGGATTATGATAGTTCTTGGATGACCGCTGACTTTTTTGAAGATCGTCTTTTCAAAGACTCAGATTCAAACCCCATGGCTTTTTTAGCTGGGAATTATGAATCCATTCTGCTTGTTGACATTCGTATGTACAGCATGCCTTTTCTAAATCATCATCTTCATCAAAACAGTTTCAATTTGAAGTCATGAATTAACGTTCTCTCATCTTCAGTGACATTGTATACTGATTTGACAATATTTTGCCAGCCTTCTCTGTCCTCTGTGAGTTTGTGGATTCATTGCAGATCTTCCTTGATTGTAAAATTCTCCAAACGAAAAGTGGGATCTTTCTGCTTTATTCTTTGAAGGTTGCGGTTCAGTGTTGTCACTATGAATGTTTTTGGATGACCTCTGAGCTTTTTGAAGTCAGTCTTTTCACAGTAAAACTCCATGGCTTTGTTAGCTGGGCATTCTGGATCCATTCTGTTTGTTGACATCTGTATGTTTTTTCTTGAAGAGTCAGCTGTATTACAGACACACGGTCTGATACTTTCTAACATCGATGTACATTATTCCGCCATTTTCTATTGATAACAAATCCGTTTCCATAATGTTTGCGTTCTGTCTCTAAACATGGCACAATCCTTCTACACACATTCCAATCCAATTTAATTATGTAGTGTCGGTCAGTGCCATGACGAGGCAGATTTTTTTCCCACTGTAGGTAGACCAGTTGCCATCCAAGGCTATAAAAACAGGTGTGTCCTGCTATTTAACCATAGCTAGGGGGAGAAGAAGAGGATTCATACTGTTATGGCAATTTACCCACACACGCATGGACTCTCCCAGCTATAAACAGGAACATGTACTGTTTTTGGAGAGGGAAGTTTCCAGCTGTCAGTTGGAAACTTCCCGAACAATCTTGCTGTAAAACTCTCGTTTGTATATGTTGTATTATTGTTTTTGTCAATATATTTGTTTAACTCAATTCCTTTGTTTGTGTCTTTATTTCTGGCCCCTAACAAGGCCACAACACATACCTTTCTCAAGGGTATTAACAAGTAAGTGAATGTAATGGACTCGAATGGAATTCGAACTCGGCTCTCCGATTCACAATTCATTACTCCACCGTGCCTCATCTGTAGTGTACTAAACGAAAGAAAAATGCTTAAATATGATATCGTAACATTTGGTAAAGCAGTATTTTTTTTATCTGCAATTCTTTTCTGTTCATAAACTATTGTCAAAAATATAGAACGGCATCTCTACTTGACCTTGTATCACCTGACTGACAACATTTCTACTTCCGATGTGTAAAGACTCTCAGCCAACAAGGCGTAAATGTCACCTCGGACCAATCAAGATATTCTTCCGACATCTCGCCTGTCATTTATACAATTGGACTTATACAACTTTCGTGCAATCTCAGAGGTTTCCCTTCCCAAAAGACTCCGAAGGCCAACTGAACAGAGCAGCCATTAATCCGTTTGCCAATTTAAACTGCGCCTTGTTTACTCAGATTAATTTCGGAAATTACAGCTACATTCCAAAATGCCTCTCAAAAACCGGTTAAGCTGAACTCATCAAGTGGGTTTTCAGAAGAGTGTGAAATTTGTTAATGATGGAATTTCGAATAATTTCATGCTGTGGATGATAGCAACATTGCAATTTTGAACGGTGGAGGAAAGTTCGGTGAGGTGAGACTCGCTGTTTAGTCATAAAACAAAGCTCATTACCGATATTTTATGCTACGATGGGCAAGAGGAAAATGAAGAGAAATGACGCATGAAGCCAAATGGTTTATTGATTACGAATTAGAAGAAATAATTCCACTTAGGATGCGAATCGATCTGCCACAGGCAAAGACAACGTGACATTTGAATTGCGTAAGAAACAATAAACATTCAATTCTTGCTTTTCAAAAAGACGGAGGCCATCGGAAAATATTAGTCGACTTCTCTTTCTTTCTCGCCTTCTTTCATTACATTCATATCTGCTCGATGCGTATCCAAATGTAAACAAAAGACGTCACACATTATGAAATAGATAAAGTCGGTCCCGTATAGGACACAGGTTCGATTCCTGTCGGAGGATGCATATTTTCTATGAAAATTTCTCGGACATTCAGGCCGGTAAATGTCGTTAATGCTGTTTATTAAAAACATTACATTTACTTAAATATTTGTATCTTCTAGCACATCTATCGACGGCACCCAATTGGGGTCGACCTGTTTTCAGGCACTTTCCAAAGGTGCCGCACACTGGGATTGACCCATCCACTCCGATAACACCAGAATGTTTATCTATCTCTCTATCTCTCTCTCTCTCTATATATATATATATATATATATATATATATATAAATAAATAAATAAAAAGAGAGAGACAGACAGACGTGGCTGAGTTGTTAGAACTTTTGCATTCTGACCACGAGAACCGTATACGAAATTCGCCATTATGATTTTCAAGATTTTTTTTCGTATATATATATATATATATATATACACACACAAACACAATAAAATTAACAGTAAGATCACATTTTAATATATATATATATATAGTCAGCCAAAGACAGACTGTTTCGCTGTATCACACCTCATCAGCGTGGCTAGACGTCCGGTTGCCTCTAGTTAGGATCGGAACCCGACAGAATTGGCATTAGTCGGAGATTCTACCACTAAGCCGTTGGCGCACGGCAGTGAGGAAGTTGAATTTAAGCGTATTTATATTTTTTGATAAACAAACAGTGACTGAGAATAGTCCATTCGATTTACGGAAGAGTCTTACATTAATAGTCACTGTTTACAAACCCCAAGCTCAACCGAAATAAATTTTTCAGGGGCATATATATTGTCATCCACAGACAGACTGTTTCGCTGTATCACAGCTCATCAGCGTGATTAGACGTCCGGTTGCCTCTAGCTAGAAACCCGACTGAATTGGCGTCAGTCGGGGGTTCCACCACTAAGCCGTTTGTGCACGGCAGGGATAAAGGTAAATTTATTTTTAGATAAACACACAGTGACTGGGAGAACTCGATTCGATTTAATAAAGATATATGCTAAAGAAAAACAAAAAACGTTTGTGAAGCCAACGGACAACTTGACAAATCTAAAACTCTAATCCAGATACAGTCTCTAATAAAACCGACAAAAAGAAAGAGAAAAGAAAGTCAGAAAGCAAACTTAGCTACTCAGTAAAGTCCTCGATGCCTAGATTGGCTAGACTGAGCAGAAAACGCTTACTAAGGGAGGATGACTCTGATCGTAACTCGAATTTCATGCTCAGGCGATATAAATCTTCAGATCTTCAGAAGACTTGAACGGAAACGTAAGAAGGAAGTGGTCCTTCTTACGTTTCCGTTCAAGTCTTCTGAAGATCGGCTGAGTGTATATATAAATAAACTGGTGTATATATATATATATATATATATATATATATATATATATATATATATATATATATATATATATATATATATATAAATTCTTTCGCAAAGAGTAGATATTGGACATTTACATTTACAAAAAAAAAAAAGAAAAAAAAAGGACGAATAGACATAAAGATATCAATGGCGAATTCACAACTCCATCTCCCGGTATTCAGTGGGATTAGGTTGTGAATTCCAGATCTTCGTAATGACATCCAAAGTTAGTCTTGTTTTTTTTACATTCGGTCAGGAAGCCACTAGTAAGTTTGCCTGTCTTAATGCAAGTCATTGGTCATTTTGAAATTATAACTTTTACTGATTTGCTTTTCGATTTGTGCGTTGTCTTCTAAAATAATTTGTACTTTTTGCACCTTCCATTTTTGTCTTTTAATCTTTGTTTCAACACGTGTGTCCATATATATATCTATCTATCTATATATATATATTGCAGAAGCCAGTTAAAACGCAATTTGGGCTTGTTCAACATCCACAGATCCCACCTGTGGTTTATAAGGGAACTATGCTGAGCTAACCTTAGTTGAAAACAAAACAAAACAAAATAAACATGAAAATCCCATGAGTTAGTTAGATCCATTGACTAGATCCAAAGAGTTGTGAGTTCAATACCGGGCCACAGCAGTGGTGAACCAAAAAATTGGGCAGTTGAGTTAAAGGGAAATAACTGAGACACGCGGAAGAGGTATGGCAATCTACCCCGGTGAACAAAATAAAGGGTTCGGTTTGAAATTCCAACCACCTGAAGAAGTCCGGAGCATACAACGGCCGAAACGTTGTAATAAACATCGCAATCAAGATGGGGATGATAGTCCGAGCAATGTAAATAGCATATATATATATATATATATATATATATATATATATATATATATATATATATATATATATCAATTTCTGTCTTTCTTTCTTTCTTTTTTCTTTCTATCTATCTATCTATATATCTATCTATCTATCTATCACTGTTGATCAAAGATTGAACTTTTCATCATTCACATTTGGTAAAATAATTCTTTATTATCAAATTTGTTAAAATTTCATATTAAATTTTTTGGGATTTGAGAAATGGATCACGATTTAATTCACAAATCGTGATAAACCAGAATAACTCTTTTTTAACATTTTTAATTAATTTTTTTTTCATTTATACATTGAAAAGCGCTCGGTGAAAAACTTTTAATTTTCCGTATTTCCCCGCAAGAGAAAAATCGTTTTTGCTTGCCATTTTTCTTTTTATTGATTTTCTTTCTCGCAGTTTTTAATGTCATGGGCTTTTGAACAATAGCCGTTAATTGATTAGTGGCTAAATACTGAATAAGTAAACATACTAGCGTTTATGTGATTTTTAACCACTCTATGTAGATTAAGGCGTGTCATTGTTTTCTGATGTTTGTCAGCTGCGATGTTCATAATCACTGGAAATTGTAATCAAGATAAATATATATATATATATATATATATATATATATATATATATATCAACATTCAACCAGTGTAGTTAAGACGCTCCCGAAAAAAAAAATGACCGGAAAACACTTAGGAAACGGCCGGATTATTCTGTTAAATCTTTTCCAGGAAAAGATAGACGAAATCAAAGTCTAAATTAATTTACGCTAGTTTCATGATGATTTGCTATTATGAATAAAAACTAAATTATAATACTATAATTACATGATCACAGCGTAAAAAGCCTCAGCTGTGATAAGACGTGCCTGAGAAAATATAATTTAAATAATACTGAATAAGCAATAGCCAAAGACGGACTCCAAGAGCTAGGCGGAGTATTACGAGACAGGAGAATCTTTTGGTAACCAAAGAAAGAGTACTGAACTGCTACGTCACATCTGTCCTCCTTTACGGCAGCGAATGTTGGACGGTCTCCTCAGATAAAGAAGAGACTCGAAGCTACAGAAGGATGCTAAGGATATCATGGACCGGACATGTGAGCAACGATTAAGTCTTGAAGAGGATACGAACAAGGATGAGGCTTATATTTAACATCAGGAAGAAGCAGCTGAAATTCCTGGGTCATGTAATGAGAAACGAAGGGCTTGGAGAATCTGATACTGACACGGCGGATAGAGGGATAGAGAGACAAGGGCAGCAATGCATGGCATGCCTGATGGGCTTAAGCAAGTGGATGACAGTGGTCTGAGGGAGGTGGCAGAGGGACGAAAAGAGACCTACAAGGCATAAGGAGAAGTGGAGAGCCATTATCGCCCACGCTCTGAAGGGACACGGTTCATAGAAAGAGAAATATTAGGTTGTCACAGTTTTTAAAACAGTCTGATGTTTCTGGGACACGTAATGATAAAAAAGGGCGTGGATAATCTAATACTCTCAGGTCGAATATATATATATATATATATATATATATATATATATATATAGAGAGAGAGAGAGAGAGAGAGACAGACAGACAGACAGACAAGGGAAAGCAACGTATGACATACCCGGCGGTCTTAAGCAAGAGGATAACAGAACATGGTCTGGCGAAAGTAGCAAAGGGACAAAACTTATTGAGAGCTACAAGGGATAGGAGAAAGTGGAGGGCCATGATCGCCTACGTCCTGAAGGGACACGGTATATAAAAAGAAATAAAAGAATATGTTTCCTCATATTCTTCGGACTTTGTTGTTTTAATCATCACATTGTGAACTATGTTTACTGCGGCCTTCCACCGTTGTATAATCTATTCAGGATATTAAAATATCTAAAGAAATCCTTGAAATCTCTCTGGATAAATTATATCGATCAAGCAAACACTGGTAATGGCACTTGTCTGAATAGACACATTGATTCTGCAAATTATTAAGACTATCTTTTTTTCTAATCACAATATTTTGATTGATATATTCTTCATGGTGATTTATTCTATTGAGATTCGTTTAATATACATCACGCAAATGCTGAAATACGTCTCAGCCGAAATATTATGATAAAAACAATAAAAATGTGATTATTAGTCAAAATAATTTAGGGATTATAAAATACATAACCCCAGATTTTTAGTCAATATTACAGCTAACCCTTCAGATAATTGAAAATTTAACTATCAAGACGATCTTCAACAATCAAAGCAACTGTTCTTCAACGGCTCTTTTCTCGGCCCTACTTACTGCTATTTTTTTTTAATTAAGTATCTACCGAAATTAATAATCTTCTATGCAGATGATGCCACTGTTTACAGACGCGCCTCCGAAAACCAGAATCATCGGAACGTTGAAGCTGATCTCTCCACTGAAAATCTCTAATGGTGAAAACAAAAACCGGTTTGTAACTTGCAACACCTCATAAACTAAGCTAGCATCATCAGCGACCAATCCGTGAGTTTTCTATGCTCACGATGAAAGTTTGAGCACTCAATGAGGCCTCGTGTTTTGAGGAACTCATTTACAATTCATTGTAAAAGAAGCTGGAAAAATAGTCTGTTCATTCTATCGCTTCAGGAAGTACTCGATTCCTTCTGCTACAGACAAAATGGAGGCAATTCTGCAAGTGAGACAAAAATAGAATATTGTTGCCATATCTTGGATGGAGCTACTCAATCTTCCTCTTCTAGACTTGTTCAGAAACGTTTATGCGGTCTTGTGGGGGATGATTTAGTTTACACTCTGCAGTCTTTCCCCACAGATGTAACATTGTCGTTATTTCCATAGAAAACATTCAGAGAGATTCCATTCTTTAGTTCCATATGGTTCGATGAGGACACGCCATGACACTTCCACGGAGTCGAATCACTCTCATTTCCATCGTGTTCCAAATATAAGAAGACACCTTTTACTCCCAAACTGCCATTTTGCAGAACAGAGTCACGCGATGTTACTTTCCTAAACACTGAAATACTGAATCCAAGTTAAGTGTAAGTAGTTATGAATCATCCTTATTTTCATAATCCACACATCAAACCACCTTCTGTTATTTTCGTTTGGTATGTTTTACGGCATATCAACCTCAATGTGTTATTTAATTCCGACAAGATATTTTATTACTGGTAATATGTTTTTTCAAAAATATATTGTTGGTAATATTTTTCATCACAAAAATGAATTGCTGGCAATATATTTTCTAAAAATTTATTGCTTATAATTTTTTTTCCAAAACGTTGGTGGTAAAAAAAAATGTCCCAAAAATTTATTTTTATAATTGCATAGTGTTTTGACCAATTTGGGGGGGATTAACTATTTGCTTATAGCTGGGACCCTAACAGGTGGTACTACCCCGGATCAGGGTGGACCTGGGAACACCAGCAATTAATAGGTGGTTCCACGCTCCTCAAAACCCTTCTGATCTAAGGCCTTGCAGTTGGCTGTCTTACTCAGGACGTAGATGTAGTTTATCGTCACACCCAGGACGCCCACCTTCTGTTCTAGTCATAATTTTATCTATAATTCTCTACCTTGAGTGGCTCTCAGGGGTGAAAACTATTCAAAAGAGTTACTTATTAACGAAATGTCCTTATGTACCATATACATGGATTAAAAGAAAATCGTAGCAATTTCTTTACGAGACAATTGAATTTGAATTCTATTATGGCCTATTATTTAGAATAAAGAAATCACATTTCTCGAAGTGATGTCAATCTTTTGAATTGCAGAAAATTGAAACGTTATTTTTACTGCATTCGTTTGCAAATCAGTCAGAAGTTTGGATTCGTTTAACTTTCTTAAAATATCAATAAAGTTATTATCAATTTTTATTAAGCATATACGAATCTGTAACTCGACCGCAAGCGCGGAACACTCTGTGAGAATCGTACTCACTGCAGTAGTATTGGTCTACGAGACCAGCTGTCTGGTTCTTCATCGCAGCGATTACTGTCTTTAATGGTAAACGGCAAACAATAGTCTGGAAACTAGGATTTTATTAGTATAATTTATAATTAATCCTCTTTTGTCTGAGACAGAAAATATTTATTTTGCAAGCATAAATAATGAACATAATTCAACATTGTTCGGACGCATGATTATCTTCGTAGAATTGGCACGAGCAAAACATTTTGACTGATCCATTCTTCAGCCTGTGTCAGGTTGAATTGATGAGAATAAATTAAACTTCATGTTCTAGAAACAAACATGTCTTCATCTAGTTGTTTTTCTGTAGATAGAAGAGGAAAGTTATGTTAATGAAAACAACATTGCAAAAAGGTTTGGTTATCTGAACAATGACGCTAGGTCTATGATCCTTCTCTAAGCTCGCGAAATATTTCTAGCAAATCTAGAAACACGCGTATGTTATTTATTAAGCCTGCACAAATCTAAATGGCTTAAAGAAAGAGTTAGGGAAATGTTATTGCGACACTTTCAAATATGGGCGGGGTATGGGGGCTGTACACCTGACTTGAAAATCAACAGTCGGAATACTGGCTTTCCGTTAATCACCAAGGCAAGAACATCTCGATGCCAAAAACGCAACTAACTTAGCCATCAAGTAGATCTCTATTTATTTACTGAGATCAGCTTCGTCTGACACATGGTCGCAGAAATGGAGCACCCTATCAAGATTGAATTCATAATACAAACACATTGGCCTATAATATATGATTGTTGTTTTTGTTTTTTGAGTAACGTATCCCTTAAAACGCGAGAGATCATGGTTCTCGACAACATCCTGTCATTTGCAGATTTAAGTAATGTGTGTATTTTTACACTCCCTTCCTGCTGACTGGCAATATATATACACAGAAGTGTTAGGTGTTGTCATGGCTTTCCACAAATTCGTAACATTTGTAGCTCATAGCAATGAGAGTATTTTCATTTTCCCTCCTCTTACATGTTCGTCAATCCATTTATAGGAACTTGTTACGTAGGTTTATCATGGCTCTCCACAATTTTGTATCCTTTGTAGCTCTCAGCAATGTGTGTATTTTCATTTTCCTCCTCTTCCATGATCATCAATGCATATATAGAAGCTTGTTATGTACGTTTATCATGGTCTTCCAGCATTTTGTATCATTTGTAGCTCTTAGCAATTTGTGTATTTTCATTTTCCTCCCCTTCCGTGATCTTCAATCCATTTATAGAAGTTTGTTAGGTAGGTTTATCATGGCTCTCCACAATTTTGTAACATTTGTAGCTCTTAGCATTGTGCATATTTTCACTTTCCCTCCTCTTCCATGATCTTTAATCCATTTATAGAAGCTTGTAAAGAAGGATTATCATGGCTCTCCACAATATTGTATCCTTTGTAACTCTTAGCAATGTGTGCATTTTCACATTCAAAGCTCTTCCATGATCTTCAATCCATTTATAGAAGCTTGTTAGGTAGGTTTATCATGGCTCTCCACAATTTTGTATAATTTGTAGCTCTTAGCAATGTGTGTATTTTCACTTTCCCTCCTCTTTCATGATCTTCAATCCATTTATAGAAGTTTGTTAGGTAGGTTTATCATGGCTCTCCACAATTTTGTATAATTTTTTTCTTTTAGCAATGTGTGTATTTTCACTTTCTTTCCTCGTCCATGATCTTCAATCCATTTATAGTAGCTTGTGAGGTAGGTCAATTATGGCTCTCCACAATTTTGTATAACTTGTAGCTTTTAGCAATGTGTGTATTTTCACTTTCCCTCCTCTTCCATGATCTTCAATCCATTTATAGTAGCTTGTTAGGTAGGTTTATCATGGCTCTCCAAAATTTTGTATCATTTGTAGCTATTCGAAATTTGAGTATTTTTACTTTCCCTCCTCTTCCATGATCTTCAATCCATTTATAGAAGTTTGTTAGGTAGGTTTATCATGGCTCTCCAAAATTTTGTATAATTTTTTTTCTTTTAGCAATGTGTGTATTTTCACTTTCTTTCCTCGTCCATGATCTTCAATCCATTTATAGTAGTTTGTTTGGTAGGTTTATCATGGCTCTCCACAATTTTGTATAACTTGTAGCTTTTAGCAATGTGTGTATTTTCACTTTCTCTCCTCTTCCATGATCTTCAATCCATTTATAGTAGCTTGTTAGGTAGGTTTATCATGGCTCTTCACAATTTTGTATAATTTGTAGCTTTCAGCAATGTGTGTATTTACACTTTCGCTCCTCTTCCATGATCTTCAATCCATTTATAGTAGCTTGTTAGGTAGGTTTATCGTGGCTTTCCAAAATTTTGTATCATTTGTAACTCATAGAAATTTGTGTTTTTTCACTTTCCCTCCTCTTCTATGATCGTCAATCCATTTATAGAAGCTTGTTAGGTAGGTTTATCATGGCTTTTCCACAATTTTGTATCCTTTGTAGCTCTCAGCAATGTGCGCATTTTCATTTTCCCTCCTCTTCCATGATTTTCAATCCATTTATAGAATCTTGTTAGGTAGGTTTATTATGGCTTTTCCACAATTTTGTATCCTTTGCAGCTCTTAGCAATGTGTGTATTTTCACTTTTCCTCCTCTTCCATGATCTTCAATTCATATATAGAAGTTTGTTAGGTAGGTTTATAATGGCTCTCCACAATTTCGTATATTTTGTAGCTCATAGCAACATGCGTATTTTCATTTTCCCTCCTCTTCCATGATCTACAGTCCATCTATAGTAGCTTGTTAGGTAGGTTTATTATGGCTCTCCACAATTTCCTATCCTTTGTAGCTCTTAGCAATATGTGTATTTTCACGTTGCCACCTCTTCAATCCATTTATAGTAGCTTGTTACCTAGGTTTATCATGGCTCTCTACAATTTTGTATCATTTGTAGCTCTTAGCAATTTATTTATTTTCACTTTCTGTCCTCTTCCACGATCTTCAATCCATTTATGGAAGCTTGTTAGGTAGGTTTATCACGACTTTCCACATTTTCATATCCTTTATAGCTCGTAGCAATGTGTGCATTTTCACTTTCCCTACCATTCCATGATCTTCAATCCATTTATAGAAGCTGGTTAGGTAGGTTTATCGTGGGTCTCCACAATTTTGTACCATTTGTAGCTCTTAGCAATTTGTGCATTTTCACTTTCTCTCCTCTTCCATGATCTTCCATTCATATATAAAATCTTTTAGGTAAGTTTATCATGGCTCTCCACAATTTTGTATCCTTTTTAGCTCTCAGCAATGCGTGCATTTTCACTTTCCACCCTCTTCCATGATCTTCAATCCATTTATAGTATCTTGTTAGGTAGGTTTAACATGGCTCTCCACAATTTCGTATATTTCGTAGCCCATAGCAATGTGTGTATTTACACTTTCCCCCCTCTTCCATGATCTTCAATCCATTTATAGAAGCTTGTTACCTAGGTTTATCATGGCTCTCTACAATTTTGTACCATTTGTAGCTCTTAGCAATGTGTGCATTTTCACTTTCTCTCCTCTTCCATGATCTTCCACTTATATATAATAGCTTGTTTGGTAGGTTTATCATGGCTCTCCACAATTTTGTATCATTTGTAGCTCTTAGAAATGTGTATATTTTCACTTTCCCTCCTCCTCCACGATCTTCAATCCATTTTAGATGCTTGTTAGATGCGTTTATCATGGCTTTCCACAATTTTCTATCCTTTGTAGCTCTTAGCAATATGTGTATTTTCACTTTCCCTCCTCTTCCATGATTTTCAATCTATGTATAGAAGCTTGTTAGGTAGGCTGATCTTGGGTCTCCCGAACTTCGTATCTTTTGTAGCTCTTAGCAATGTATTCATTTTTACTCTTCAATCCATTTACACAAGCTCTTTATCCAAAGTCATCATTGTTTCTTTTTCTTTCAATTTACCTTGAATATGTCTGATGTGTGCTAAATTTTATGTCCTTTAATTTCTCATTTTATGTCCGAGGAATTTTAACTCATTTTCGGATACTAACTATAAGTATCTTTTTTGCTTCCATTTTGATGCTATTCTTCGCATTCTTTTGTAGAACCACATCTCTTTTCCAGCAAATCTTCTCTTCTTTTCTTTGTTATTAACAACATTTTCTTCATATTTGTCTTAACATTACAGTACTGTATTCACTCTTGGAGATATGTTGAGGTGAAAAACAAGAATTCATATATCTTTTAATATCTTTTTATATATAAAAAAAAAATCCAAACAATAAAGAAAAAATATGTGTTTTAGTGGAGACAACACCAAATAAACTTTGTTGGTAAACCAAAGTCAATGGGAAAATAATGCTATGAATTTAAAACACTGATCTTCAGAATGACTTCTCTCCAATTCTAAAATGTCTCCACGCAATCCTAGGATTATCTTTCGATTTTATTGTGGAATTAAGATTTGTCGATTTGGAACTACGATTTGGTTCATGTCTGCGGTCAAATAGGTGCTTTATAAAGCAAAAGAGTCAAATACTTTCTGATCGAAATATCTATGTCCTCATGTAGAGTAATTTACCGAATATGACACATTTTCTTTTCAAAATCTGACCCCAAATTCAACTTGAGTTCTACACGAAAAATATCTTAAAAGCATGCTTTGTTGTTACGGATACCATTCAGTGGAGTCTAAAAATTACTTCAGGTTTTTTCATATTTCATGTTAAAATTTAGTTACGTCCTAATTCCTGGTTAGGTTTTAATGTCATAAAATAATACATCCTCATCCACAGGCGTTTAAGTGTGGCAAGACGTATCGATTGCTTGAAGCCGGGATCGATACACGACCGATTTCGTATCAGTCTGATATCCTACCCCTAGTCTATCGTCGCACCACAGCGAGGTTGGGGAATTTTAACGTTTTCTACACGAAATACGCCAGTAGCTAGGAAAATTATGCGTTTGTGTGTGTTTTCTTGAATAATCTGGAGATGTGTCTATTTATTTTTATTTTAATCATCTCGAATTCTCTGATCATGTTGATATTAAATTTATTAAGGAAGGCGCCGTATATTTTTTTAATTTCTTTTATTTTCTCAGGTACTTTCAATCTACTCCAGATCATCTTCAGAGTGTGTTCGACTTAGTTTAATTTATCTACTAGGTTATTGACATCAGTATTGTAAGGATATATTAATAAATCATCTTCAATATATCGGAAGTATGTTGATTGTTTGGGTAAACTATTTTGGAAATGATCAGATCCTAGAAATTCTAAGAAGATAAATGCTATTTATCCGCTAACCGATGATTCCATTGGAAATCCAAATATTTGTAAAAATTATCATTAAATGTGAAATAGCATTGATTGGTGAAGAGACGGGTGCTTTTTATTTTTATTGGTCGCTAGAGGTTTTCCTTTGGTTGTGTTAGATGCTTTTTTAGGTTTACTCATTTTTCGACTGGGATGCTCGTGTAAAGGTCGAATATACTATAGAAATGGAAGAATACAATTCCTTACCTTTCCTAGGTATCAAGCTACATCGCGTTAATAACAGTTTAAAACTTGGCGTCCACTGGAAATCAGCCAAAAAAAGCGATCTAATCATCATAAAAACCAATATAAAATTCGCTATTAGCATCGGCTTCTACTTAAGAGCACTAAGAATTTGCAGCCCTCAATATTTACATGAAAAGGAGAAATATATTGAAAACAATTTCAAGCTTTTTTAGTACCCTAATTTTTTTATATTCAATGTCAAACAAAAGGCTGATAAAAACAGAAATGAACGGAAATAATAATAATAATAATAATAATAATAATAATAATGAAACCAGGAACGCTGTTATTAGGTTGATGCAAAAATAATGACGTAATAATGTCGTTTTTTGACGTTAAAAAATACGTCAAAAAACGAGATTATTACGTCATTATTTTTGCACCAACCTAATATTAGTAGATTCTCTTGGGATGCTGTATGGTATGCTTAAAGGATCTCGGCTAATCTCTTTACGCCTGTGCTTGTATACGCGTAGATTATAGTTTAAGAAGAAATTAAATAGACTAGAACTCCCATTTCTTTTCTGTCCTAATCCGGATGAGGTTTTAAATTATTCGATATTAGACTTTTCCCCAGACATATATAAAATTTTGGGAAAATCTTAAAAGAATTATTGCAAAATAAAGCAAATGGAATTAAACTGGAAGAAATGGCAATCGCGTAAGATTGTAGAAATATCGGGGGCGGGTGTTCATGGAGCTGTGATTTCGTTGGATGTTGTCTCCAGATGTTAAGTGTAGCTCTCAGCATCCGAGTGTAGGTTGCATCAAGATTAGACCCTAATGTTTTAGTTAATTTCCAGGCAATAGTGCCATACATTAACACTAGCTTTACAGTAGCGTAAAAGGATCTTCTCTTGAGGTTGTCTTGGTAATCAGAATTCCAGATGACATCCATTTCTATAGTCCTTTATACGTTTTTTGTTTCCTGAATAAAACTTTTTATGATTTTACGTAGTGTTTTTAGAAACTTTCCTCATAGTTATTATAGTACAGTCGAAATAGGTGTTGAGATTGATGGATTAAATTTGTATAGCACTATGTTTGTGTAGTTGGAAATCCTCCCCCCCTCGAAAGAAGGGAAAAATATCTCTTCACCAGGCTTTAGTATGTCTTCAGTATTCTTATAGTCCAGTGGACTTGTCTTTTACTAGATAAAATGATCTAACGTGAGATTTTTTTAAGTCGTTCGTTTCTCCTCGTGGTTTAAAATTATATTAAAGCAAGATCCCCAATCCCACTGTCAGTGGCGGGTAGGAATGGTCGCTGACCTTCCCACCCCCAACACTGTGTTCACAGTAACTTGATGCTGGGGAACTGAGATACGGTTGGCTGTACACTGACTGGCGTCCATCAGACACTTTCTGCCATGTGTGAGTATAATTTCGTTCTACCAGGAAATTTTTCTCCCCGGAATCGATACTTCAAATATACAAATCAACCATTCGCCCTTGCATGGAGTATTGCTGCCATATATGGTCTGGTGCACCTTCTGTTTACCTCGGAGTTCTTGACAAGATCCAGAGACGAATATGTAATATAATTGGCCCTGATCTGGCATCTCGTCTGCAGTTGCTCTCTCACAGACGCGCCGTTCCCTCTCTCTGTCTTTTTTACAAATACTTTCATGGTAATTGCTCCTATGAGCTGCTTCCACTGGTTCCCAGACTTCATGAATTCAAGCGCCCTACGAGGCTGGCATCTCGCTCTCACACTTTCACTGTAGAAACTTTTAAATGTAGCCGTCTCTTCTACTCCAATAGCGTCATACATCGCACCTCTCGCCTGTGGAACACCCTTCCCTATTACTGTTTCCCTGAGAGCTATAATCTCCAACTATTTAAATGTAATGTGAATCGACATCTCCAGTTACCTTGATCTATCCACTATCCTTCTCCTCATCCTTTCTTCTATCACTCCTATCTGCTCTTGCTTCAAATCTTCTGCAACCCCTGCATCCTAGTGGCTTCACGCCTTGCTCGGGGCGTAATGTTTAAAAAAATGTATAGGTAAATAATGTAATAAACTAGTTTATTGAAGAATTATTATATTCATTTTAGATATAAATTTTAGCTGAAATTGGAACAAGTTTGAAATAACGAACCTTTCCTGGGAATTATCTGCATGACGAACTTGGGAAACACAGCTCTACAATAACAACACCACATTCTTAAAACGAAAATATGTTTAGCACTCGAGAAACAGATGCTTTTTCACATGCATGTTTAATTTTCTTAGAGATTCAGACAGACGATCAAAATGACGACACAGAAAGAATAAATGATAAGCAAAATGTAGGATTGGCAGCAATGGAAACATGAATTGAATAAGAAATAAATGAAACATCAAATAAAAAATGAATTCCATTTTTACAAGACGAAATGAAAAGCGAAAACCTTTCCAATATTTTAAACAAAACATTTAACCCATACAAAAAAAGCCTAACAACTGTATTTTTTAAATTATGGGGCGGCTTACAAAATCAGAAAAATATAGAAATTTCCACGCAAAGATATTCTACACAATTTAAAAAGAAACAAAGTTAAAAGAAAATTTTGTTTTAAAGTTATTTTCTTGTTTTTATTCAAAAGGAAAAATCAAATATTTGTCTGAAAAAGCAAAACAAATTTCCTCTAATTACAAGTTAGATCTGAATCGTTGTAAAGTCAATATTTACTTTTATCGGAAAAATCAATAATTTCAGTGCCATTTTTTAAAGTTTTTAAAAAGGCTTTTAAAAAATTGAAACACTATACAAAATATGAAAAATCAAGTAGGCGAGATAAAAGCTGGTTTGTGTATAGAATAAGTGCAACCACTTTCTTTATTGTTTGTTTCTACTATTAAATGGCGCCATATGTTGATCTGAAAAAAGTTTCCTTCATTTTTATTCTGCGTTACTTATGCTGTAAGCATAAAAATAATGTTTTTAACACTGGTAAATAACTATTTAAATTTCGGTTAATGTGTGCTTCATACATAATATAATGTGTGGTTAATGGTTTGGTTTAGTTTGGTTTTGTTTATTTTGTTTTACGGCATATCAACCTCAATGGGTTATTTAATGCCGACAACATTTTTTATTGCTGGTAATAATTTATCTTGTCAAAACTCTATTTCTGGTAATATTTTTCGTTCAAAATTGTATTGCTGGTAATAATTTTTTCAAAAATGTATTGCTGGTAGTAGTTAAATATTTGCCCATAGCTGGGACCCTAACAGGTGCTACCACCCTAGGTCAGGGTGGACATGAGAACACCAGCAATTAAGAGGTGGTTCCACGCTCCTCAAAATCTTCTGATCAGAGGCCTTGCTGCTGGATGTACCCAGGACGCGGATGTAGTTTAACGTCTTACCGAGGACGAGCGTGGTTAATGGTAGTATAATTAGTTTCTGACATAGTCCCGGATATGAAGATAAACTACATCCGGCAGCAAGATCTCCGATCGGTTGATTGGAATTTTCCAGGAGTGTGAAACTACCTTTTAATTGCTGTTGCTCCCATGTTCACCATGATCCTGGCTAGTAACACCTGTTATGGTGCCAGGTATGGGCAAATAGTGAAACCCTAAACAAAATACTATAAAAGTATAAAAATGCATTTTTATACTAAAAATACCAGCAATACATTTTTATATGAAAAAAAACTTACCAACAATATATATTTATAGAAAAATTACATATATTAATCCATATAATAGCTTAGAATTTCTTAAATTACACATTATTCCAAAATATAACTTCAACAAAACAACACAAACAAATATATAACTGTCTCTAGTAATTATATCCACACAAACATATATTCACAAAAGGTGAGTATTATCTACCATGTATTCAACTGTGAAAGCAGAATAACGTGTATTATATTTCCATTACTTCAAAGATCATGAGAAAATTAAATTTGGGCATATAATCACCCATTTTTGTGCCGATAAACAAACAAATCAAACTAGTTTATGAAAAGTGTCAATAAACAGTTCATATAATACATCTTTAAAGTAGTTTTTATTACAAGTGTTTCTGGAATACAAAGTTCATAAACCTATCTGTTTGGGGCTTATTGGTTTATTGAAATCAGAACTATTTCATACACTGTATCAACCTAACTCACCAATTAAGCCATTTGATCCCAGAAAAATAGATAGAAATAGTATAAGAACATAATATACTGAGATTAAACATTTTACGATGCTACTATAGCGTGAGGTCTCCCTCAATATGTCCTGCCCTTCCCCTTATGTGACCATCAGGTCAGGTGAGGTCTAACATAGATCAGTTCCGTTGAGGTCTAACAGGGATATTTATGTCTGTTCTCACATTTTCTAAACACGTTAAACGGGGGGTAGACCTCGCTATATTTTTTGCATTCATTGAGCAAAATGTTAGCGTTACTTTCGGTTGAAATAATTAAAATCTTTCTTTTCGGGAACATGACCGCTAAATGTTATCGCTCTTTCTATTAGGTTGGTGCAAAAATAATGTCGTTTTCTCACATAGTAACATATGTAAGAAAACGACATTATTTTTGCACCAAACTAATACTATCGATGAAGGTTTCCTTCCTAACCTTTTGTTTAAAGTAGTATGGAATGCCAACATCTTGTTTATATCATTAGTTTCTCTTCGATTTACGTGTGTTACCATTTTTTGTTGCTTTAAGGTTTCTGTTATTTGCTAAAGTTCTTTTCTTTCTGTAGCGCCTGCCATCAAGGTATGAACAAAGGACAGTCTACTTGAAGACCTACAGGATTCATTCCCTTCAAATCATCTTTATTCATTGATCCCACGCATTACTTAAACTTGCTCCAGATGTTGGGCGGAGGTAAACAGATCTGGAGCGTCAATCCGATGCGATGATTTTATGAAACATCGTTCAAATATATCCACATTTTCGCTTGACCCCATAAGTTTGGTTTGAGCTATAAGTTTCAGTTAAACATATATCTGGTGCTGTAAACTTGGATGTGCGGATGGTGCAATGGATAATGGCCCGAAATTGTTAATCGGAGAGCCGAGTTCCAATTCCAGCTGCGTTCGGTATATTTTCTTACGCGTAAATACACTTGCGAAAGGTATGAATTCACCTCTTTTCCCCAGGTATGGGATAATTGGCAAAACTTGTCTCTCTAAAAATATAATCATCTCCACCCACTCCCAAATTGAGTACGAAATATTTAGATTTCGGCATTAAATAACCCGTAGAGGTTGATATGTCGCGAAGCAAAAACAATCAATCAACCAATCTTTTATTTGGTTCGGGTTCCCTAATGTCTGCGTGAATTTTTGTGAAAGGATCATAAAGAATCCTGATTTTAAAAGAAAATAAAAATTTCGCGCATAATAAATGTCAACAAACGACGGAGATCGGTTGCGTATACGAAGAAAGATTATGCCGAAGAAAGATAAAATAATTTTATTATTTCTAAATTCTTATTCTTCATTTAAGTACATAGGACGCTGAAGGTAAAGCGCCGAAGACCCAAAAACCCTACACAGAGCAGCTACTAGGCTAGTATTTAATAAAGAAGCAGTAAAATATATTCAGCATTTTATAGAAAGTAAAATGAAACAGACATTTTTTGGAATAGTCTTTGTTCGACCCAACAGTCGCCAGTGCCTAAAAAACTTTTTGCCTGAAACCTTATTTTTTTGGTTTTTGGAAACATATACCTGGTGCTGTAAACTTGGATGTGCCGGTGGTGTAATCGATAATGGCCCAGAATTGTTAATCGGATATCCGAGTTCCAATTCCAGTTGCATTCGGTATATTCCCTTAGGCGTGAATTTCCTTGGGAAAGGTATGGGTTAATTAGCTAAACTTGTCTCGCTAAAACCATTATCATTTCCACCGACTAGAAAATTGGGTAAAAAATATTTAGATTTCGGCGTTAAATAACCCGTAGAGGTTGATATGACACGAAGCAAAAAACAAAAAAAACAAAACAAAAAAACAAAACAAAAAACAAAAAAACAACCAAACAATCGTTTGGTATTTTGGACCGCGATTTAAAACAAATCTTTTCAGTTCATTCAAATTATTAGTCTTATAAGCATGAACACAAACTTTAAGTCGGGCTCAAGTTATGGAACTGAGCTGGTCAAATCAATGATTCAAAAGATTTGAAGTATTGTGGCACTGAAAGGATCTCTAAAATATTGGATCTGTTACTTCTGTTCAATGTAGCCAATTAATAACATTACGTGATGCTCTCACAGTGATACTTTTGTTTCAAACCTACTGATCTTTTCTGGAAAGATCTTTAACTATCACTTTCTACGAGATGACAGCTGTATTTGTGGAGTTAATCTATCGAACCAAAAAATCGAAATGGAAAACGACACAATTCTTTTCTAGAATTCATCAAGTATTTGGTGAGGCATGTGTGCTGCAAAAAGGAAAAGTCAATGTTCTCATTCTACTTGGAAACCATGTTGTCTCGTATATGCTTTCAAATGATTGATTTTACAATTCTTTTACTGTCTCCGTTATTCCCGTAAACTGCAACATTTGACCACTTTCGGCCCACTGGAAAATGGTCCTTACTTCACATGACATGAATAAGAAATAATTCTGCCAAATCAATAATAATAATAATAATAATAATAATAATAATAATATATAACTAAAATTTAATTGTTGTGGATACAGATCCTAGTCTTATCTTCCTGCCAATATTACTAAGGTGTTTAAAGGCTCAGGAAATATTTCTTACAGACATAACATTGTCACTTTTTATCTTAATATCTGTGACAAACATACTAGAAGATATCTGTCTATATTTCTGAGATGAGGTATTATGTACATTATTTACATTATTCGGTCTATTGTCCTCATCTTTGTCGCCATATTTATTACAACGTTTCGGCCGTTGTACGCTCCTTGAGGACATATGGCACAGTGGATAAAGGTGTTAGTTAGATCCAGTGACTGGACCCAAAGAGTTGTGAGTTCAATACCCGGTTAAGGCAGTGGAGAACTTTCAGGAGATAACTGATAATTGACATCCATTGAACATGACACGTGGAATTAGAACAGTCTATCCCAGTAAGCGAAATAAAGGGTTCAGTTCGACATTCAAACCACCTGAAGAAGGCCGGATCGTACAATAAATATGGCGACAAAGATGAGGACAATAGTCCGAATAATGTAAATAATGTATACTAGAAGCTAAGTGAACGAACCGAACGAAAGCTATTCCCACGGAAATAAATGCGGTAGCGACATTTCTATTTCGTGGTTAAGTTTGCCTCTTTGATATACGTCCTCTGGTCATTTTGGTTTTCTTTTTCTCATGGCAGTTTTTCACCCGCAAAACAAAACCAATGACAGATGTCCTGGTGCACAAAAAACAGCAAGATTACAAGAGGTTATTGCAATAACTTTCAGAATAAGGTAACAATCTTCACCCTATTCCCGGCCATTGATTGCTGCATGTAGTGAGGGCGCTAATATGTGTCAGTTTTTCCCTTTGTGCAATTAACAAAACCGTGCATTTGGATCATAGATAGCCACCAGCTTCATCAAGATTTTCTGTGGGAGTAAGTAATATTTTTCCTAGTCGCAAAATATACATAGCAAAAGTTATAACACAAATAATGCACATATTTTAATTTCTCCGTTCAATGATAGGGCATTGCAAATTTATAGAAGATTCACAATGAAACCATCACATTATGCGACTTGGAATTACTTTCACAGAAAATGTTTCCTTATTGCTTCGAGGTCTTGTTTCATATAGACATTACAATACATTTATTAAGACTAAGAAGGCAGGGTTTAGTCAAAGAGATGCCCCTACCATAAAGAAGCATTCATTAGATGAAAGGTTTTTCCCTTTAACCAAGTCACTAATGAGAAGTCATCCAGTGAAGAAGAGAAGAGCTGTTGTTGTCATGGACTCTTTTGATAAGAATTCAACTGAAGTAAATGATAACGAAAGTCAAGAAAGAAATAGAAGTGACTTTCAAACAAGTCAAAAAATCTTCAGAGAAAAACAAACAAAAAACAAGAATACTAATCAATCCGCTGATGATGAGGCCTTTTGTTCTGGTGTGCAGTTAACAAAGTGAGATCTTAAGCAACCATCAGTTTTAACATGATTTATCTGTAGAAGGAATTAGCAGTTTCCTTGAATCGAAAATTAATACAACAATAAACGGGGTGCTGAAATAATTTCAACTCGGAACTAATTTCAATTCGGAACTAATTTCACCTAATCGTTTTTTTTTTGTAATTTGTAATAGAG
>OZ010606.1:80324053-80366553 GCA_963932145.1 Acanthosepion lycidas
CCACATTTTTGTGTTGTTAATAGAATTAAAATTGACTGAAATGTTATTTTTCACAGAATACTTAGTGGTTTGGAAGTTCAAAATACATTGTATAGTGATATAATAATGTTAGGACAACAAAGCCATCATCTCTAGCATACCTAAGTATTCATACGCCCCTCGAGTCAATACTTTGTAGAACTACTTTTTGCTGCAGTTGCAACTGTGAGTATATTGGGTGTATGATTCTACCTGTTTTGTACATGTAGAGACTGAAAGCATTGACCATTCTTCTTAGAAAAGACAGATGGAGACCATTTGTGACACAGATTCTCAACCGAATTTAGCTATGGGGTCACACTGGGCTATTCTAACACATTAAACTGCTTTGATCTATACCGTCCCGTTATTGCTCTCTTAGTATGTTTAGGGTTGTTCCCCCACCCCGGAAACTGAATCAGTCTCAAATATAAAAGATTTCCTTCTTAAACTCTGGACAGCTTCTCTGTCCTTGCTGTTAAAAAAGCGTCCCCAAACTATGACGTTGTCAACATCAGGTTTCACAATGGTGATGGTTTGATGCAGTGTTATGGTTTTGTTGCACGTAGCATTCTGCATAAAGTCTAAAATATAAATGCTGCTTCATCTGACCAGAGAACTTTCTTGTATATGACCTGTGGTAAACAGCAAACGGGACTTATAATGATTTTCAACATTTTTTACCAGTGCTCATATTGCAATTTTTGCTGTTATCATGACATGTTTTTTACCAGAGATCATATTGCAATTTTTGTTGCTATAATAACTTTTCTCTGGCACTCCTTATTAGCGGTTCCCATATTGTATTCATTTCTATGCTTGGTCGGCTCAGGAGATTTTTGTGGCTTAGCATATGTGCTGATTCCTTAAGTTTACGAATTTTCTAACGGTGTTCTTTGTTTATGATCTGAACCTGATTCCACAGAGGGCGGTGATCTCCCTTCTCTCTCCATATGTGGTCAGCCACACCTGATTTTCCATTTCCCCTCGTGTTTGCTGAAGACATTAGGTTTATAATACCCTGAAACTCGTAAACAGATGTCTCAACTGAATTTTGCTATGGGTTCATACTGCGCTATTCTAACACATGCTTTGATCTAAACCGTCCTGTTCTTGCACTCTCGGTATGTTTAGGGTTGTTACCCCCACCCCCGAAATCTGAATCAGTCTCAAATATAAAAAAGTTTCCTCCTTAAATTCTGAACAGCTTCTCTGTCCTTGCTGTTAAAAAAAGACAAATGGCACAGAGGATAAAAGTGTTAGTTAGATCCAGTGACAAGACCCAAAGAGTGTGAGTTCAATACCCAGTTAAGGCAGTGGAGAACTTGGAGAGGGGAATTAACAGGAGATAACTGATAACTGACATACATTAAAAATGGCACATGGAACTAGAACAGTCTACCCCAGTGAGAAAAATAAAGGGTTCAGTTCGACATTCCAACCACCTTAAAAAGGCCGGAGCGTACAACGGCCGAAACGATATAATAAATATGGCGACAGAGATGAGGACAAAAGTCCGAATAATGTAAATAATGTACATAATATCTCATCTCAGAAATATAGACAGATACTGAAAGGCCAAAACGTTGTAATAAATATGGCGACAGAGATGAGGACAAAAGTCCGAATAATGTAAATAATGTACATAATATCTCATCTCAGAAATATAGACAGATACTGAAAGGCCAAAACGTTGTAATAAATATGGCGACAAAGATGAGGACAATAGTCCGAATAATGTAAATAGTGTACATAATACCTCATCTCAGAAATATAGACAGATAATGTGGATTGTCAATTATGCGTGATACACGCTTAGACAAAATATTTACAACCACCTAAGCTACAATAAACGCTATATAATACCAATGTAATAAGTGGCAGTTTTATCAGTTATGTGCCATACGTGATACACGCTTAGGCGATCATGTATCTCTTGATACATGATAGACGAGTCAGATTTTTTCTCGCAGTAGTTTCTGCGGTAGACCAGTTGACATATAAGGCTATAGAACCCAGTCTGTCTGCTATTTACCCATAGCTGGAGGGAAAAGAAGAGGATTCATACCTTTCCTAAAGCTCTTAAGTGAATGAATTGGATTCGACTGGAATTCGAACTCAGCTCTTCAATTCCTCCATCCAAGCCGCAGTCCATTACTCCACCATGTCTCCTCTTTACTCTTGTGGAGTGTACAACTAATAATTGTTCAAATGACAAATTCTCCCAACTAAGTTTTAGATCTTTTCAGCTCTTCCAGAATTACTATGGACCACTTGGTTGTTGTTTCCTGGACTAATATTCTCGCTCTGCCGTTTTAGTAGCTGGCCTTCTCTTCGTCGGTTTGCTATACTCTTTCCTTTATTGGATGAGAAGTTTGTGCTGAGTGCATGGATGACAATTGCGTCTAGCATGAAACAGACTGTCGCCTCTGAGTGTTGGAGTGTTGGAGTGTTGACTTTAATGTCCACTTTTATATTTACGTAAGCTCTATCGCTGATATTGAGCATTTTATTCCATAAATATAGCGTGCCTTAAAAGTATACATTACCATATATATATATATATATATATATATATATATATATATATATATATATATATCTTTGTGTGTGTGTTGGAAGCATATTTTTTGTTAGGACTCTCAAACGCAAGGCCAGTAAACACTAAAGTTACAAAAAACCTGAAGTCTACTCAAACACGTGTATGTATTAAATATAACGCAATGAGCAAAAGTTACTTTATTTTGTAGCGGAAATGATTTTTGTAATTCGATCCTTACTTAATTTAGACACAAGTATCTTGTTAATTGACGAGTTTGTTATCGTTGATTGAACCAATGTGATTTTTCAAGTGTTGACCTCCGACTCATAATGAATCTCTTTTTCCTGTAGAAGAAAACTCAAAAGAAGATGCAAACATTGGTAAATAAGTGCCATTTATATTCAACTGCGAAGAAATGGTGTGCTAACAAGCCCACTAAGTAATTCCAAGACCCGATCTAAAATACGGTTTAGAAGGCTTTAAACACCGTCAATTTCTAAAATCGATGTTCACTTTCCTGAGCCAATTTTGGCTGAGATTCGTCGATCGGCTAAAATATCTGCGATACTAGAAATATCCAGGAACCGCGTTGGGTTTATAATTCTTCAGTAGCATCGAATGCAGAAGTTGTCAGCCAGGTGCGTGCCAAAATATTTGAATATCGACCAGGAACGTTATCAAGCGCACGGCACCAAGTAGGTTTTACAAGCGATTCTACGATTTCCTGATAATTCTTTGGAACGTTTTGTCAATGTCGATGAAACTTAGTTTCATTCTCTATGATTCGAGAACCAAAAAAATATTCCACATAGTAGTGGCATCGGAGTTCTCCATTAGCGAAGAAATTAAGGACCTAAAAGTCAGCATGAAAGGTCATGGCCACTGTATTTTGATGACCGACTTTCTTCAGAGAAACCAATGCATCAATGTAAATTTTGACTCTAGCTCGCTGTGCCGATTATATGGAAGAAAAGAAATTGAAATTGAGAGAAAATTGTCGGGAAAAGACACGGGAAGTGTTTTGTTTTTACAAGGTGGGCAAAAAGATGAATTTTTTTAAAGAATTTAGTGTATGCTTGCCTATCTGTCTGTCTGTCAAATCTTTTTTTATGTTTAGTATATTACTTTAATTTTCTCTAAAACTATGTCGTTGCTCACAGGTTAGGTCCATGGTATTCTCAGCATCCTTCTGTAGAACCATATTTCTGTTCCTTCCACTCTCTTCTTCATCTATTAGTAGATTGTCCGGCATTCCCAAACTTTAAAATGGGTTTGAAACGGTGGAAATGATAAATGCTTCAGTGGTGATAGCAGCTAAAGCATAGTATTCTAATGATCAAACATCTTTCTTTTTTTCGAAAGGTTGAATTGCCACGTGAATATACAGGTGTTTAAAAAAAAGACGGCAAAATCATTACGCTGTTTTTTCAGGTCTATAGCATTGTAGTGGACTGAATCAGTGGTTATTTGATAGAGTACTTATCAAAGTTTGATTGGGTGTCAGTTTCACCGCTTCTGGTGCAGCTGAATTGTGGGAAGATCAATCAAAATGGCGATTCCTCAGTAGAAGGCATTATGCGTGCTTGAGTTCGTGAAACCAAACGCCATTGTCACGGTGAATCGTGCTTTCAGAACAGAATTCGGCATTGATCCGCCCCATCGTGAGAGCATTCGACGGTGGGTTAAACAGTTTAAAGAGAGTGGGTGCCTGTGCAAAGGAAAGAGTCCTGGAAGACCACGTTTTACAGAGGAGCAAGTGGAGAGGATTCATGATGCATTTGAGAGCAGCCCACGTAAGTCCGTACGTCGAGCAAGTCTTCAGCTTGCCATCCCTCATACATCTGTCTGGCATGTGTTAAAGAGACGATTACACATGGAACCTTACAAACTAAGCCTCGTCCAAGCGCTTACTAATTATGACAAGGTGATGCGGATGACATTCTGTGAGTCAATGCTTGAGATGGAGGAAGGTGATGAAACTCTCTTTTCACGTTTAGTTTTTAGTGACGAAGCGAATTTCCATTTGAGAGGCACAGTCAATCGTCACAATGTGTGCATTTGGGGAACAGAGCACCCAAAACTGGCTATTCACTTTACTGCAAGCAGATTCGAATGACTTCATTTTTCAGCAAGATGGAGCACCACCCCATTGGCATCACGGGGTTAGTACTTATCTGAATGAAAACGTGCCTCAGCAATGGATTGGGAGGAGAGGTGCTAAATATCTTACTCTCTGTGCTTGGCCTGCCAGATCCCCGGACCTCACTGTGTGTGACTTTTTCTTGTGGGGTTATGTTAAAGACCAAGTTTATGTTCCAGCACTTTCAGCAAGTATCGATGACTTGAAAGATCGAATAACAGCTGTAATCAACATGGTGGACCGTGACATGCTGAGGCGCGTTTGGGAGGAATTCTCATATCGGCTTGATGTTGTCTGCGCTGCTGGTGGTGGTCACATTGAGCACTTATAAAACATGAAATGAAACTTGAAAGTATATACAACACATGTGTTCATACTAGAGGTTTGTAATTTTTTTCGTTTTTGACACATCACGTGATGATTTTGGCGTATTCTTTTTGAAACACCCTGTATATTGGGTTGGTGCATAATTACCAGGCGTTTTTTTAAACAATATTAATTATGAGAAAGAAACATAACAATTCAGTAATAACATTTTTAAATGAGTACGATTATCGACACGCATTTTTATAACCTGTAAATAAAATAACATTTAACAAATAATTCGCCTACAAAAACGCTTGATAATTATACACCAACCCAATAAAATAGTTTCTCGGTTCTAAACCAATTCCTTCTTGGTTTGTCCGAAAACCTTTTTCTGAGAGTGATCCTTGAAATTACTCTTTCCATTGACTCATTTTGTATTTTGGGATTTTCCAATTATTTTCTTAATTTACCCGTTTTGTACGTGTATATCAGAATTGATTTTATACATTCATTATATATTCTAGGGTTGAATCATATTGGCATGGTGCTTTTTATTATGTAACTATTTTACCAGACACTGTTTAATTATTAAATCATTATTAATCGTCTGTCCTAATATGTATTCCTGTACCCCTTCCAGTTCTTCATCTATTATCATGATCACTTTCGGGAACATCATATTGAACATTACTTTTCTTTTGTTTATCATTGTCTTTGAAACTTTTTATTGGAGGATTTATCTCATTTCTTGTAGCTAACCAGAAGATTTTGATAAGATGGCACCAGCAAATCTTAAATGGTTCAAATGTTTTCTGCTTATAGGGAATGCGAATTGATTTTCTGGGAGATATTTTCAAGGCCCATTGTAGATAATTTAGGCGAAATCCTATTCCATTGTCTCATTACTTTTTCAGTTTTTATCTCACTTATATGTTTGAGTAGTCTTTGCAATATTCTTATCGTACAGATTTCCTTTATATAATTTTTATACAATTTTTGTATAATTGTATATGGCTTTTTAATATAATGTTATATCACTATGACAGTGCCCGGAGAGCTCAGTTCAATTCGGTTGAAGAGAATTGCGTTAATAGCAGTATTGGCCACTGTTTTTAAAATTACCCTATACTCAAGAAAGCTCAACCGGATTTCCCGGGAGTATATATATTGTCATCAACAAACAGACAGTTTCGCTATATCCCAGTATGGCTAGACATCCGACTGCATAGAGCCGGGATCGAAACTCAGCCGATTTGGTATCAATCAGTGATTCTACCCCTAGGCCATCATCACACGGTAGAGAGGAATAGAAATTTGAACGTTTATTATGCGAAAAAATACGTCAGTGGCCCGGATTCAATTCGGTTGAAGAGCAATATATATATATATATATATATATATATATATATATATATATAGATAGATAGATAGATAGATAGATAGATAGATAGATATTGTAAAATAATCATTGAAAGAAAAAATCAATAAAGTTAATGTAATTAATGGCGAATTCACTTAGCTAACAGATTAAAAATGCATAAACTCACTGAACACTAGCTGAACGGCACGATCCTTGTTTTTATTAATTGTACAATGAATTAGATGTTCGGCCCATATTGCTTGCAAGTACTTTCGGTAAAAAACATTTACCATCCTCAGGCATAGATGTTATTTTTTCCTAATTTTGTGTAAAATTCCTAGACGAAAATGAATGAGATACTTGTTGAAAGATGTTTTATTAAAAAGTGTCCTATTATTAAAAGTTAAGGTTTTTTTTTGAACGTGCTGTAATGCGACACAAGATAATTGAATATTGTAGTAATGTAGTAATTCATAATTTCTATTATTGTCAGTGTTTTTTCCGTTTACGTGACATGGACTATTAGTCTAATAATTTAATCAATGTCTCAGAAGATTTCAGGAATTTTTTTACTGCAGATAATTTATATAATATTATATAAGTTATATAATATATATATATATGTTAACAAAAATTATATAATATTATATAAGTCATACAATATATATATATATATATATATATATATATATATATATATATATATATATTAACGAAAATTATATAAACGTTATATAAAATTATATTAAAAAGTTATATATATATATATATAACTTTTTAATATAATTTTTAAACGTTATATAAAATTATATTAAAAATTATATACATATATATATATATATATATATATATATATATATATATATATATATACAGAGAGGGAGCGAAAGAGAGACGGGGAGAGAGATATACATACCGAGTGAGTGAGTGAGTGAGTGAGGAGGAGAGAAATGTAGATAAAGATATAATTAGAGAGAGTGAGGGAGATTCAGCTGGGAAGAGGCCAAAATCAAAAGAACGAATATTAACTCTCTTCGATTGAAACATGTCTACCCAAATGTCTCTATTGTTTATCAGCTTATAACTTTATAAGACTTTTTTATTGTTTAAAGCTGGGCATTTTGAATAAAACGTGATATGAACATAAACATCTCAGACTTTTCTTTCTTAACTTTAAGAATTATTGTCCATTATGGATAACCTTAAGTTAACAGCATAATCCGCTATTCCGAAACAAAGTATGAACGGCCTGTATCTTTTTTTCATATCTTTTTTTTTTAATTTTTGAAGCGTTGATTGTGACATGAATATGTAGAATAGTTACACGGTTCTAAACTATTTCCATCTTGGTTGGGCTGAGAACTTTTCTCTGAAGTGTACCGAGCATTGGTCTTTCTATTGACAACTTGTGAATTTCTTAAATTGTGTTGCAGTAGTTTTTACACTTAAATAAGGCGCAAAGTGCACCAGCACACACACACACACACACACACACACACACACACACACACACACACACACACACACACACATATATAGATGTAAATTGTATATATATATATATATATATATATATTTGTGTGTGTGTGTGTTTGTTTGCAAATATATAGAAAATAGCAAAGGACCCTTAGGTTAATAATCCAAAGGTCTTTAGTACTTTTGTTTAGTTTGTGACCATGGGTTCACGATCTCTGCGATCGTCAGAAAACAGTTTGTCTGACTAACGTAGAGAGCGTGAAACTAAATATCACAAACTCATTTCAATCCAACTATATATATATATATATATATATATATATATATATAAATCTAGTATATATATATATATATGTATATATATATAGTCAGCCAGAACCTATCTATCATGGTTTCACCCAACGGATTTTCCGAGTACTACTGGCTAAAGGTCCAAACGACATTTTATTGGTAAAAACAGCCACCATAAAATAATAAAATTAGCATAACAACAAAACAAGAACATGACAAGGAAAACGAAGAGTAGACCAAAGATAGTTTATTAGAACGATGACCACCCGAAAGAAAACAAAAACAAACAAGTCACTATCCTTTTATTCAATAACCAGGTTTTTTTTTGTGGCAAACACCCATGTGGCTCTGCTTCGTGTATTGTGCATTTTTATCTCTTTACTTAATTTACTCTGTCGATGTTTTTTTTTTACTACGCATTGCAGTGCTGATTGATTATTTCGAACAAAACGGATGTCTTTTCTCTTTTCTGTTTTTTGCTGAAATTTTTCCCCGATATCGTTTTGTTGAAATATATTCTTTATTTATGTATTGTCTGTTTGTTTTCACACATAGAGAGCATAGGTATTATAAATATATATATATATATATATATATATATATATATATATATATATATATATATATATATATGTATGTATGTATGTATGCATACATGTATATTTTGGCAGCATGTCATTATGTTTTGTTAAACACTACAGAACTTTTCCGTTTAATAATCTTTTTTACTGTTTTTTTCTTTCTTGCAAGTTTTTTTTTTTATATTTGGGTTTAAGTTGCTGAAAAAAGACTCTAGTCTTTGGTAGGTTGCCGAACGCTTTCGGTTGTCGTCAACAATAATGAACATTACTAAAATCCTCTACAAAAACTAATGCAAAAAACGATTACAATTGCTTGAAGCCATAATAATTAAAAAACAAAAACCCAACATAAATAAAATAGTATTTAACACTGGCAGAAACATCTTAAACATATTTAATAAATAATCCTACTGAGGACAACACCAAGAAATGAAAGTCTGCTTCATGCTTAAATGCAATATTTAGGCCTGCAAATTAACGTTTATGCATGAAAGAGACTTTCGCCATTCGATGTTAACCTTAGTGTCCACTTTTATATTTGCACACCTTCTATGTCTGGCACCTTCTATGTCTGCTCTTGAGTCATCTGGATTATGTTTGCTTGACTTTCCACTTAGAACTGAGTATCTGTTGTGTGATATGCATGTAATTTCATCCATAGTTGCTGCTAACATCTCTATACAGGATCCCCACAAAACGTGTGGTATCCTGGAACTAGCCCTTCACTTAATATGCTCTTGAACTGGATTCCGCTCATTCTAAACTCGTTTATTGCGTTTCATTCTACACGGAATATCCATGTACCAGGCTTGGCTAAGCTTAAGTAATAACTTTAGATAATAATGCGCGTCTACGTGTTTATCAGATGAGCCAGCTGCCTTCGCTGCTTTTTGCACGCAAGGAAGGAAGAAAGAAAATAAGCGTGAGCGTTGAAGAGTAATGAAGACAATAGAATTACACTGTCTATGACATTTTGACATTTTCTCAAAGCAAGGAACAAATCTTTGAGATACTTTTTCCTTGTCAAAAACATTTAAAAGAAACCACGATAATTTTTGTATATTTACTTGGGAAGCAAATTCTTGTGATGTGCACCATATTTTTTTTTCTCTTAATCGTGATTCATTCTGTAGTTCTGGTTTATTTTACGACTCGCTGGCCAACATTGTTCTTCCAGCATTTCTTCTTCTTCTTCTTCTTCTTCTTCTTCTTCTTCTTCTTCTTCTTCTTCTGCTGCTGCTGCTGCTGCTGTATCTCGTCAGGACGTTGGCGATCATGGCTCAATTTCTTCAATTTCCTGTCTTTATCAGAATAAATTTTGTCTTTTGTAATCTCTCTCAAACATTGCTTTCCATTCACTTCTTCTTCTTCTTCTTCTTCTTCTTCTTCTTCTTCAGCTTCTTCTTCAGTTTTTTCTTTTTCTTTTTCAGCTTTTTCTTTTTCTTCAACTTCATCTTCTTCTTCTTCTTTTACTTCTTCATCTTCTTCTTCTTCAACCTCTACTTCTTTTTCTTTTTTCAACTTCTTCTTCTTCTTCTTCTTCTTCTTCTTCTTCTTCCATATCCCGTCAGGACGTTGGCGATCATTTCTCTCTTTCTGTCTTTTTCAGAATAAATTTTGTTTTGTTATCTCTCAAAAACTTTGTTTTTGCCATCCATTCTCTGAAGTTCACTATGTCGGTTGACATTGTTTTCTTCTCTTCCTATTGACTTCAATCTATCTTGTGAGTACCAATTTTTCCAAGCCCTTCATTATGAGCTCTAGAAATTTCAACTCTCTTTTTTATGTTTAGTATATTGCTTCAATTTCCTCTAAAACTAAGTTATTGCTCACAGGTTTGGTTCATGATATTCTCAGTATCCTTCTGTAGAACCATATTTCTGTTGATTCAACTCTCTTCTTCATTTATGAGGAAATTGTCCGGCATTCGCTGTCCCTTAGTAGGACTGATATATAAGAGTTTATTGCTTTTTTTTTTCTTTTTTAAACGTAAGTTTTCTATTTCTTAATACTTTGCTTAGCTTTTGGAAGGCATCTTTCACTATCCCAATACGACTTTAGATTTCAGTATTGCACTTTCCGTCTGGTAAAACAGTTCCCAGATATTTAAATTGTTGCACTTCTTTGATTTTGGTATCTTCACTTTGTAATGTGCACATTGGTTTTCTCTTTTTGCTAACGACCATGCATTCTGTCTTCTTGCATTTGATATTTAGTCCTTTCTTCTTTCTTTCTTTCACTAACTTCTTAAAAGTGATTGTAGTTTGAACGTAATTAGTTATTAGGTTGGTGGAAAAATAATGACGTAATAATGTCGTTTTTTGACGCTAAAAAATACGTCAAAAAACGACATTATTACGTCATTATTTTTCCACCCACCTAATACATCTTTAAAATGTACGCCAAATGACCTATTGGATATTTTTTATATAAAAGACTAAATCTAAAAGAAGAGAAAGAGCCTATTTCTATATTATATCAGAATATACATACATACATACATACATATATATATATATATATATATATATATAGTTATTTATTCGAAAATTATAACATAAATATGTTATAAAATCACTACAAAAATAGCCATTTTGTTTCAACACTTGTGGTGTCTTATCAAGTGAGGGTGTTGAATGTAGATCTAATTGAGCTATTGTCAGAAAGGTGTAGAGTGAGTCTTTCGTGTCAATCACTCTACACCTTTCTGATCATAGCTCAATTAGATCGCATTTAAATATTCACGGAGACCTACCAGACACTATTCGGAACATACTTGTTGACAACACTAATATAATAGCATCATCTACATGCAAAAAAAGGCTAAAAATAATGGAAGCCTTATTAATAAAAACAAACAAACCAACACTTAATAATATTAACTTTGAACATGGACATAATATCTTAGCCGTGTTTTGAAAAAATGAAAATTTTTTTATAAAACATACATACAACAAACTATTTCTTATTTTAATAGTTAAAATATAATCCTTGAAAATAGCTAAATGTATAGCAGAAAGCGTTCGGATAAAAACAACATTCGGACAGTTTTTATATAATTTATCATTCGAAAAGAAAAAAATTATTAGACCGCATGAAAAATTGTATAAAAAACTAAATGAAAACACCTTATCTGTCGTTTTCAATGAAATGTGCATATATATATATATATATATATATATATATATATATATATATATATATATATATATATATATATATATAGGTATTTTCTCCTTTTTTTCTTTCTTTAATGTCAGATTAGGTCTTTCGTTCGAGTAGAGATACCATGCCAAATTATATTTTCAACAGGTCTTAATTTTTAAATGCTTTTCAAAGAAATTGAGTTTTCGTTAGAATTTTCCTACAAATGTCAAGAAAATTGACCAAATTAGAAAAACAACGGACAAAAAATTGATATAAACTCATTATTAATTATAAAGTTTTTTTTACATAAAGATGTATCTGAGATTGCTTCGAAGAGTGACGACATTCATCTCTCTCTCTCTCTCTCTCTCACACACACACTTACAATGCACACACGCACAATCCGGAAAGAACTATGTCAGTTTGTGTCTTTGTGGCACATACGCGCCTTGAATAAAAGAGAGAAAAAGAAAAGAAAAAACACGAAAAATCCGAGAAATCTTGAATGAGATCTGACTGAAGGCAAATGCATTTGGAAAGGAAGTGTAGTTCAGCCTGCCAAAGAAAAAGATGGCAAATCCTTCACAGAAGGAAGAATCAAAGACAAAACAGAGGTCAAACCGTTTGTTTCATTATATTGGTTTTATTTCTTTTGTAAGAAGCCATTTCGTTCTGCTGAAATTGTATTTGCATTCATTTGCTCCGAGATAACTCGTGGTTGGGACTAATTTTTGTTTTGTTTTGGGTGCGAGATTATAGACAGTGATTTAACGCTTTGTCGAAGAGTATATATAAAATGTGTATACTGATAAAATCCACAGTATACGTGAATATCTTCTACAGATCGCAGTAGAAAGTTAAAGGATTCAAGAACGGACTCTAAAGTAATGGTCGCTTCATGGAGATTAATCTTTTGAGACATTCTGGTTTTCTCATAAATAATCCACTGGGGTAAAATATGAAATTCACTAGGATACATTTGCATTTGAAATGTGAAATTCAGTTGCGATAAAATCCAATGGAAGAATAAGAAAACTGCGCTAAATAAAAGAAAATTGACACTAGTCTCTATCAAAATGCTTGTAATTTATTTCTAAAAAGAGCGACTGTTAAGAAATATTTTAAAATGATTTTAAAATTCATCTGTGACGTTTTTGTAAAAGTAAATTGTACCAATGTCTGGTAATTTTTGAAAGAGTTTTTTTTTTTTATTCCTTTTACCATAAACGTTACTTTATAGTCGATACAAAGTGTTTAATCACCATCTTTGTTTTTTTTTATTGCATTAAAAAATGAAACTAATAAAAATCAGACTAAAATGAATCGCTTTAATTCTGTTAAAAAAAATTCTGCCTCGACAGAAATGAAACCTGCATCTATTTTCCCCGTCAGGAAAATTCTCTTTTGAGCCAAGATATGCCCCTACCAGTTTGGACATGGAGACAGCCTGGCAGGGAAAGTTTAGTATGACCTATTTAAAGCAAGCATGTCTTTCTCGTTGGAACTTCTACAAGTCTATATTTACTAGCTTCAGTTTCGGGCCCAAAACATAAACAACTCATTATTAGAAAGGAAATTTTTTATCCAAAATTATTTCTATTAAACGTTATTTTAGTCGGTATACGTTGGCTCAAAACAGGTGTTTCTTGATGGAAAAATTGCATGCAGGTTCGAATCCTGTCGGAGGCATAATTTTCTTTTAGTATGAGTTCTCAGTCTAGGCCGGTTGTTGTTGATTACATTGCTTAATAAAATAAAATAAAATATCAGTGATAGATACTCAGGCACATGTAGCCACTAAAGAATAACGTTTATTGTAATAAGAAATCAGTATTTTGGGATTATACTTGAATTAACTACAGTAACATAAGACAACCATTTCCAGGTAAGAAACTCATAACTTCTATCATTATTCTCTGTGTCTTAAACAGAAAAAATATAAAGAACGTGTGCCTTTCATCTCTAAAGGACGTGTAGTATTTTATTTTTGAGACGTTTCGTGTCATGGTTTTGGCTGATATGGGAAAATTAGATTTTTTAGATAAGGAATCGTCAATAGACTTTCATCTCTCTGACAACTGTTTCCACCTTGGTTGGGATATAGATGTTCGTATAGACGCAACGATTCGGCCAAGTGTCGCAGTTTTGGCTGATATGGGATTAATATTTTGATTTTGAGATGAGGAATTGTCAATACACTTTCATCTCTCTGACAACTGTTTCCACCTTGGTTGGGATATAGATGTTCGTATAGACGCAATGTTTCGGCCAAGTGTCGCAGTTTTGGCTGATATGGGATTAATATTTTGTTTTTGAGATGAGGAATTGTCAATACACTTTCATCTCTCTGACAACTGTTTCCACCTTGGTTGGGATATAGATGTTCGTATAGACGCAACGATTCGGCCAAGTGTCGCAGTTTTGGCTGATATGGGATTAATATTTTGATTTTGAGATGAGGAATTGTAAATACACTTTCATCTCTCTGACAACTGTTTCCACCTTGGTTGGGATATAGATGTTCGTATAGACGCAATGTTTCGGCCAAGTGTCGCAGTTTTGGCTGATATGGGATTAATATTTTGTTTTTGAGATGAGGAATTGTCAATACACTTTCATCTCTCTGACAACTGTTTCCACCTTGGTTGGGATATAGATGTTCGTATAGACGCAATGTTTCGGCCAAGTGTCGCAGTTTTGGCTGATATGGGATTAATATTTTGTTTTTGAGATGAGGAATTGTCAATACACTTTCATCTCTCTGACAACTGTTTCCACCTTGGTTGGGATATAGATGTTCGTATAGACGCAATGTTTCGGCCAAGTGTCGCAGTTTTGGCTGATATGGGATTAATATTTTGTTTTTGAGATGAGGAATTGTCAATACACTTTCATCTCTCTGACAACTGTTTCCACCTTGGTTGGGATATAGATGTTCGTATAGACGCAATGTTTCGGCCAAGTGTCGCAGTTTTGGCTGATATGGGATTAATATTTTGTTTTTGTGATGAGGAATTGTCAATACACTTTCATCTCTCTGACAACTGTTTCCACCTTGGTTGGGATATAGATGTTCGTATAGACGCAATGTTTCGGCCAAGTGTCATGTGCTATTTTATCCATGTGATGTCAGTTAATGTGCACGGGGACTCTAATCCAAAGTTTTTGTGTCTTTGCACATTTCGAAATAATAAGAATATATATACAATTAACCCTAGTTATGAATGCATTCCCTTCTATTGAGCTATGGGTTAAATAGTAGAACTTGTATCTAGAAAAATCATTGGTATTTTCAGAAATAGTTAATGCACTATACACTCGCAAATAAATAAGATCGTTCTTACAATGCAAAATATGTTTTGACTTTAAATACTCCACAAGGGGTTGATAAGCCGTAAAAAACCAAACAAACAACTAAATTATGAAAACTCTCCATGATAACCAAATATCAAATGCAAGTAAGATTGAATGAAAAGACCCCGAAATCACACCTTCAGGGCTGTGGTTTAGTGAATATAAGAGTTAGTTAAACATGTGTTACTGTCATATAATGCTCGTAAGTTCAACCCCTGGTTCAGTAAGGATGAACAGTGACTGGTGTCCTAGGGATAAACAGAATAATAAACAACAGATATATCATATCAGCCAAAACAATGGATACCTGATGGTGGCCAGAGTGTAAACTGAAACGTGTCTATAATAACGTCGACATGAAACAAGATATGAATAATAATACGAATTTGATAACAGTTATAATACCAATATCAGGGCAGAAGAATCCTTGGACTGCCAGCACCATTCTCTGTATCTAGAGCAAAGAAAATGACTTTGCAGTACCTTGTTTATAACTGCAAAACATGCAACAGGTTTTATTATATTATGCGGCACCATTATCAGACTCCAATGTTCTCTGTATTGAAATAAGAATGTTGGCCGTGACTCTTGGCTCACAATAAGATCTTACCAAAATTGAAGTAAATATATAAGCTACACTTTGCTATTTGCTGATAATCATACCTCTTTCTGTATAATTACACTCTTCTTCTTCTTCTTCTTCTTCTCTCTCTTGTACGATTTCCTTTCCTTCCTTCTCTTACACTTAACCTCTAAGACACCTGCGACATCCTTAAATGGCTGACACCGTATTAGAAACAATGAAAAAGTTTTAACCGGATTCCGTTATTTTGTAAGCAACATTAGGAAACCAGTAAACATGCTTTTGTCAAGATTTCTCGCCATGTGATAGTATGCTATGGTAATTTTAGCTGTTTTTCTATAAGGAAACATTTGACATTCATTAATCGAGAAATCCAGTAAGGACCGAGAGAGCAAGGAAAATCGGGTCCATGCCTTTCCCAAAAGTATCAATAAAAGTTTGGTAAGAGTTCTCAGTTCGTTGGTCCCATTTTCTGTCAGGTGAAGCATGACACGAGACCGCCCTTCTGAAATATAATTGTTGAGATTCTTTAAGTGAAGTGCAGTAACACCCAGGTCAGAAGGAAAGTAACATATTTCATAAATTAAGAACAAAAATGAGAAAAGAAAAATATAAAACAAAAACTAATGTCCATATTTTGCAGATTGGGTAGATGGGGAGTGTTGATGTGGGTGACTCGCGGGAGGTCGTTGGGTAGAGGAAGTTGAATGAACGCGCTGATGTCAGCGATGGTGGAACACAACGCATTAGGTAATTACTGTAATGAAAATGGAAGTAATGGCGTTGTACAACCTTTCTAATGAATGTTGGCAATGGCGCGTGGCACACCAAAAAAAAAAAAACTTACTATAATTGAAGTACATATATGAAGTACACTTTGCTATTTGATAATTATCAAACCTCTCTCTTTCTCACTTTATACAACACACGTTTTCTTCTTCCTCGTCTTCAATTTCTTCTTATTCATCTTCAGCCTCTTCTTCATTTTCGTCTAATTCTTCTTCATCCTCTTGTTCTTCATCTTCTTCGGCTTCTTCTTTTTCATCATTCTTCAGCTTTTTGTTCTTCTTCTTCAGCTTCTCCTTCGTCTTATAAGAATCTGAAGAAGAAGAAGAAGAAGAAGAAGAAGAAGAAGAAGAAAAAGAAGAAAAAGCTGAAGAAGTTGATGAAATGAAGAAGCTAAAGAAGAAGAAGATGATGATGATGATGATGATGAAGCTACTTCTTTTCAGCTTCTTCTACTCCTTCTTCTTCACCATCTTTTTCAGACTCTTTCCTTCTTTCTCTCGCACTTTTGTCCGATAAAGTCTCTCTTCTTCCTTGCGCTCTCTTGTTTGATTAAGTCTCTCTCTTTCCATCTCTCTCTTTTTTGTACGACTGAGTATCTCTCACCTTCTCTCTCTCTCTCTCGCTCATTTTACGATTAAGCTTCTCTCTTTCCTCCTCTCTCAATCTTTTTAGTATGATTGTCTCTCACTAACTCACTCACTCACTCTCTCTCTTACTCTCTCTTGTATACGCTTATGTCACTTTCTCTCTCTTTTTATCTCTTGCATGATTAACCCTCTCTTTGACTCTCTGCTTTTCACTATCTTTATCAGTTTTGTATCCCAGTCAGTATTTTTTTCGCTCTCTTTTTTATCCTTCTTATTTTTCCTTTCTTTTGCCTCTCCTTTTTACGTCATCTTTTTCTTCTTATTTTCTCCTCTTTTGGATTTATCTTTTTCCGTTTGCTTTCTATTTTTTTTTCCAAGTTCTTCTTTTTCTCTTCATTCTTCTTTCCCTCACTTTTTCATTTTTTCTTTTTATCTTTTTCGTATTCATTTCTCTTTTACTTTTATTTTTCTTCAAGTTTTGGTTCACCACTGCTGTGCTAGTACTGAGTTAAAGAGAAATAAATGAGACATCCAAGAGAGGTATGGTACGTGGAACTAGAACAATCTACAACGGTGGACGATATAAAGGGTTGGGTTCGAAATTCCAATCATCTGAAGAAGGCCGGAGCATACAATGGTCGAAACGTTGTGAATATGACAATGAAATAGAGGTGAATAGTCCGAATAATGTAAACAATAATCCAACATATTTTATTTTATTTCAAACGTCATTTTCAGTGGATGCCCGTATTGAGCAGACGTAATTTTTTTATAAAATTTGAACAGTACATTTATTTTAATAAGTTTTCTAGGGTGTAGACATCGGTAGATGGAATTGATACAGTTAAAAAAAAAATCAGATCGTCTACTCAGATACGTGTATCTAGTAAAAACATTTAAAATAATAAAATTATGTCGAATTAAAAAAAATAAACACTATTACTTGTTTTTAATTGTTTTTTTTATGTTTCTTTCGAGAAAATCTGAACGAGAGAATGTGTTTTAATTGTTTTTTACGTTTGTTTCGAGAAAATTTGAACGAGAGAGTGAGTTTTAATTGGATTTTTTAGGTTTCTTCCGAGAAAATTTAAAGAAGAGAGTGAGTTTTAATTGTTCTTTTTATGTTTTTTCGAGAAAATCTGAATGAGAGAGATTGTTTTAATTGTTTTTTTACCTTTTTTTCGAGAAAATATGAACGAGAGAATGTATTGTAACTAGTTTTTTTACGTTGCTTTCGAGAAAATCTGAACGAGCATCTGTTTTTTTTACGTTTTTTTTTCGAGAAAATCTGTATGAGAAAGTGTGTTTTAATTGTTTTTACGTTTCTTTCGAGCAAATCTGTAAGAGAAAGTGTGTTTTAATTGTTTTTACGTTTCTTTCGAGCAAATCTGTAAGAGAGATTGCATGTTAATTGTTTTTTACGTTTTTCGAGAAAATCTGAACAAGAGACAGTATTTTAAAAGCAAACAGAAGCTTGTTTGCTTGTTAAGCCCTCCGTAGTTGAGAGGTTAGAGCAATCCGGATCGCGAGGTGCAAAGGGAGACGCCTGTCCGAATCCTGTCGGAGAAGACATTTTCTGTCAGCTAAACATTGGAACACAAAGAATGCAGCTTCGCGGGGATGGCATTCGGTTTGCCCTGTTTTAAAAAAAAACGGGGTTCTACTCCAATATATATATATATATATATATATATATATATATATATATATATATATATATATATATGTGTGTGTGTGTGTCTGTGTGTGTCTGTGTGTGTGTATTGATGCATGTTTCATGAAATAATAGAAGCAAGTTTTGTCTATTTATTTTAATTAAGTTCTTTTCATATTGTCTGATAAGCTTAATAACATTATCATTGAAGGACGAAAAGAAATCACCATATTGATACATGTTTAAATCCAATCTAAGCTTTCGGTTTACATGAGCCATTATCAAAGATTACATTTCAATATATCAAACAACACACGGACGAAAGGATAATGATAGTCTGTTTTTGTTGCATGAAAATTTGAAAGCAACTCGAAAATCGCGTTGCAGCTCGTGACGTCACACATGAGCACGCGAGAGTAAAAGCGAGAAGTATTAAATATGGAAAGCCGTTGGTATAAACCCATTAATTCCGTTATCAATTATAGGCATTTAAGAATATTTGTGGAGATTTCGTAGTTTATTTTGTTCAGGTTAGGTTTCAACTGTTTTATGTATATAGCTTCAAGAATTTTTAGTTTTTGTTTATTGGTTTCATGTTTAAGTATAGTTGTGTTTTCAACAAGGATTTTCTGGAATTGTGTACACATTGTGAAAGCGAGTTTGTGGCATGATCAACATAAATATTATTGCAATCTCCCAAAGGACACTTGAATTTGTAAACTATGTTGGTGTTTTGCAAATCGCTAACAGGTAGTGGGGAGAAGAATCATTGCGAATAATTAAGTTGGATATACTAGATTTAGTGTAGTATATGATTTACGTAATTTTTCTGTTAGGGTCTGTTGTAGATATATTAGTATTTACTATTTTTTTTAGTATATTTTCACCTTGTTTATAATTAGTATACATTTGACTACGATATAAGAGATTAATATGTTTGTGATTAGTTAAACCAATATAGTTTACAAATTCAAGTGTCTTTTGGAAGATTGTATGGCCAATGGATTAAATAATATTTATGTTGGTCACACCACAAACTCGTTTTCACGACTCTTGACTCTACATTTGAATGATAACTCTAACATTTTTAGGCATTTAAAAGAACATGCCTGGCCGCGTACACAATTCCGGAAAATCCTTGAATTACACCAGGAAGTAGTAGTGTTAAAATCTGCTCAATACACGCATGAAAAAAATAAATTAAAATAAAAAAAAATTAACGTGCAGAGATTTTAAATTTAAAAAAATATAGATCAGCCGATCACGCTACCTTGGTTTCAATGTTTCATTATCTTTAGGCGAACCGGGCTACATAATTTCGTAACGCTTTATTATATATATATATATATATATATATATATATATATATATATATATATATATATATATATATATATATATATATATATATAAATTTTATAAATTTAAAAAATAAATAAACACACAACGTGAAGCATGACAGAGGGGGAGGAGAAAAACGAGGACTGATCTCCTAATATTTTAAATTCTTATATATGTATATATATATTTATTAAAGACACTTTTATGTTTAACGTTCTTTTTATAGATACAAGTATTTAAGTAAATGCTCTGTTTATAATAAACAGTATTAAATAACATTTACCGGCCTGAATGTCCGATAAATTTTTCAAAGAAAATATTCGTCCTTTGACAGGACTCGAACCTGCATGCTATACGGCCACAAAGGAGGCATGGTCGAATTTACTGCTAATAAACTTCAATCTTTAAGGCACGTCAGCGTAAATGACGGTTCCGTATAGGATGCAGGTTCGAATCCTGTCAAAGGACGAATATTTGTCAAAGCTTCCTTCGTAAAGGCAAATACGCAAGCTATCAGAAATATTTATATGGAAAGACTCACCAATGTTGGAAAATGAAGGTAAAAGATTCAGTAGACATAGGTTTTTATCAAAACTTCCTTCGCTAAGGCAAATACGGAAGCTATCAGAAGTATTGATATGAAATGACTCGCCAGTGTTGGATGATGAAGGTAAAAGATTCCGTAGACATAGGCTTTTGTCAAAGCTTCCTTCACTAAGGCAAATACGGAAGCTATCAGAAGTATTTATATGGAATGACTCACCAATGTCGGATGATGAAGGTAAAAGATTCAGTAGACATAGGTTTTTTTCAAAGCTTCCTGCGGTAAGGCAAATACGGAAGCTATCAGAAGTATTGATATGAAATGACTCACCAATGTCGGATGATCAAGGTAAAAGATTCCGTAGACATAGGCTTTTGTCAAAGCTTCCTACGCTAAGGCAAATACGCAAGCTATCAGAAGTATTTATATGGAATGACTCACCAATGTTGGAAAATGAAGGTAAAAGATTCAGTAGACATAGGTTTTTATCAAAACTTCCTTCGCTAAGGCAAATACGGAAGCTATCAGAAGTATTGATATGAAATGACTCGCCAGTGTTGGATGATGAAGGTAAAAGATTCCGTAGACATAGGCTTTTGTCAAAGCTTCCTTCACTAAGGCAAATACGGAAGCTATCAGAAGTATTTATATGGAATGACTCACCAATGTCGGATGATGAAGGTAAAAGATTCAGTAGACATAGGTTTTTTTCAAAGCTTCCTGCGGTAAGGCAAATACGGAAGCTATCAGAAGTATTGATATGAAATGACTCACCAATGTCGGATGATCAAGGTAAAAGATTCCGTAGACATAGGCTTTTGTCAAAGCTTCCTACGCTAAGGCAAATACGCAAGCTATCAGAAGTATTTATATGGAATGACTCACCAATGTTGGAAAATGAAGGTAAAAGATTCAGTAGACATAGGTTTTTATCAAAACTTCCTTCGCTAAGGCAAATACGGAAGCTATCAGAAGTATTGATATGAAATGACTCGCCAGTGTTGGATGATGAAGGTAAAAGATTCCGAAGACATAGGCTTTTGCCAATGCTTCCTTAGCTAAGGGAAATAGGCAAGCTATTAGAAGTGTTTATATGGAATGAGTCACCAATGTCGGATGATGAAGGTAAAAGATTCCGTAGATATATTTTTTTGTCAAAGCTTCCTTCGCTAAGGGAAATACGGAAGCTATCAGAAGTATTCATATGAAATGACTCACCAATGTCGGATGATGAAGGTAAAAGAATCCGTAGACATAGGCTTTTGTAAAAAATTCCTTCGCTAAGGCAAATACGCAAGCTATCACAAGTATTTATATGGAATGACGCGCCAATGTCGGATGATGAAGCTAAAAGATTCAGTAGACATAGTTTTTTGTCAAAGCTTCTTTCGTAAAAGCAAATACGGAAGCTATCAGAAGTATTTATATGGAATGACTCACCAATGTCGGATGATGAAGATAAAAGATTCCGTATACATAGGTTTATGTCAAAGCTTCCTTCGCTAAGGCAAATACGCAAGCTATCACAAGTATTTATATGGAATAACGCGCCAATGTCGGATGATGAAGCTAAAAGATTCCGTAGACATAGGTTTTTGTCAAAGCTTCCTTCGCTAAGGCAAATACGCAAGTTGTCAGAAGATTTTATATGGAATGACTCACCCATGTCGGATGATCAATGTAAAAGATTCCGCAGACATAGGCTTTTGTCAAACCTTCCTTCGCCAAGGCAAATACGGAAGCTATCAGAAGTATTGATATGAAATGAATCACCAATGTCGGATGATGAAGGTAAAAGATTCCGTAGACATAGGCTTTTTTCAAAGCTTCCTTCGCTAAGGCAAATACGGAAGCTATCAGAAGTATTTATATGGAATGACTCATCAATGTCGGACGATGAAGGTAAAAGATTCCGTAAACTTAGGTTTTTTCAAAGCTTCCTTCCCTAAGGCAAATACGGGAGCTGGGAGCTATCAGAAGTATTCATATGAAATGACACACCAATGGCGGATGATGAAGGTAAAAGATTCCGTAGACATAGGCTTTTGTCAAATCTTCCTTCGCTAAGGAAAATAGGCAAGCTATCAGAAGTGTTTATATGGAATGAGTCACCAATGTCGGATGATGAAGGTAAAAGATTCCGTAGACATAGGCTTTTGTCAAAGCTTCTTTCGTAAAGGCAAATACGGAAGCTATCAGAAGTATTTATATGGAATGACGCGCCAATGTCGGATGATGAAGCTAAAAGATTCCGTAGACATAGGTTTTTGTCAAAGCTTCCTTCGCTAAGGCAAATACGGAAGCTATCAGAAGTATTGATATGAAATGAATCACCAATGTGGGATGATGAAGGTAAAAGATTACGTAGTCAGAGGCTTACTTTAAAGCTTCCTTTGCTAAGGCAAATACGCAAGCTATCAGAAGTATTTATATGGAATGACTCATCAATGTCGGACGATGAAGGTAAAAGATTCCGTAGACTTAGGTTTTTGTCAAAACTTCCTTCGCTAAGGCAAATACGCAACCTGTCGGAAGTGTTTATATGGAATAACTCAAACAATGTCGGATGATAAAGGTAAAAGATTCCTTAGACAGGTTTTTGTCAAAGCTTCCTTCGCTAAGGCAAATACACAAGCTGTCAGAAATGTTTATATGGAATGACTCAGCAATGTCGGATGATGAAGGTAAAAGTTGCCGTAGACATAGGCTTTTGTCAAAGCTCCCTTCGCTAAGGCAAATACGGAAGCTATCAGAAGTATTGATATGAAATTACTCACCAATGTCGGATGATGAAGGTAAAAGATTCCGTAGACATAGGCTTTTGTCAAAACTTCCTTCGCTAAGGCAAATACGCAAGCTATCAGAAGTATTGATATGGAATGACTCACCAATGTCGGACGATGAAGTTAAAAGATTCCGTAGACATAAGTTTTTGTCAAAGCTTCCTTCGCTAAGGCAAATACGCAAGCTGTCAGAAGTGTTTATATGGAATGACTCAATGAATGTCGGATGATGAAGGTAAAAGATTCCGTAGACATAAGTTTTTGTCAAAGCTTCTTTCGTAAAGGCAAATACGGAAGCTATCAGAAGTATTTATATGGAATAACGCGCCAATGTCGGATGATGAAGCTAAAAGATTCCGTAGACATAGGTTTTTGTCAAAGCTTCCTTCGCTAAGGCAAATACGCAAGTTGTCAGAAGATTTTATATGGAATGACTCACCCATGTCGGATGATCAATGTAAAAGATTCCGCAGACATAGGCTTTTGTCAAACCTTCCTTCGCCAAGGCAAATACGGAAGCTATCAGAAGTATTGATATGAAATGAATCACCAATGTCGGATGATGAAGGTAAAAGATTCCGTAGACATAGGCTTTTTTCAAAGCTTCCTTCGCTAAGGCAAATACGGAAGCTATCAGAAGTATTTATATGGAATGACTCATCAATGTCGGACGATGAAGGTAAAAGATTCCGTAAACTTAGGTTTTTTCAAAGCTTCCTTCCCTAAGGCAAATACGGGAGCTGGGAGCTATCAGAAGTATTCATATGAAATGACACACCAATGTCGGATGATGAAGGTAAAAGATTCCATAGACATAGGCTTTTGTCAAATCTTCCTTCGCTAAGGAAAATAGGCAAGCTATCAGAAGTGTTTATATGGAATGAGTCACCAATGTCGGATGATGAAGGTAAAAGATTCCGTAGACATAGGCTTTTGTCAAAGCTTCTTTCGTAAAGGCAAATACGGAAGCTATCAGAAGTATTTATATGGAATGACTCACCAATAACGGATGATGTAGGTAAAAGATTCAGTAGACATAGGTTTTTTTCAAAGATTCCTTCGCTAAGGCAAATAGGCAAGCTATCAGAAGTATTCATATGAAATGACTCACCAATGTCGGATGATGAAGGTAAAAGATTCCGAAGACATAGGCTTTTGTCAATGCTTCCTCCGCTAAGGCAAATAGGCAAGCTATCAGAAGTGTTAATATGGAATGATTCACCAATGTCGGATGATGAATGTAAAAGATTCGGTAGATATAGGCTTTTTGTCAAAGCTTCCTTCGCTAAGGCAAATATGCAAGCTATCAGAAGTATTGATATGGAATGACTCACCAATGTCGGATGATGAAGGTAAAAGATTCCGAAGACATAGGCTTTTGCCAATGCTTCCTTAGCTAAGGGAAATAGGCAAGCTATTAGAAGTGTTTATATGGAATGAGTCACCAATGTCGGATGATGAAGGTAAAAGATTCCGTAGATATATTTTTTTGTCAAAGCTTCCTTCGCTAAGGGAAATACGGAAGCTATCAGAAGTATTCATATGAAATGACTCACCAATGTCGGATGATGAAGGTAAAAGAATCCGTAGACATAGGCTTTTGTAAAAAATTCCTTCGCTAAGGCAAATACGCAAGCTATCACAAGTATTTATATGGAATGACGCGCCAATGTCGGATGATGAAGCTAAAAGATTCAGTAGACATAGTTTTTTGTCAAAGCTTCTTTCGTAAAAGCAAATACGGAAGCTATCAGAAGTATTTATATGGAATGACTCACCAATGTCGGATGATGAAGATAAAAGATTCCGTATACATAGGTTTATGTCAAAGCTTCCTTCGCTAAGGCAAATACGCAAGCTATCACAAGTATTTATATGGAATAACGCGCCAATGTCGGATGATGAAGCTAAAAGATTCCGTAGACATAGGTTTTTGTCAAAGCTTCCTTCGCTAAGGCAAATACGCAAGTTGTCAGAAGATTTTATATGGAATGACTCACCCATGTCGGATGATCAATGTAAAAGATTCCGCAGACATAGGCTTTTGTCAAACCTTCCTTCGCCAAGGCAAATACGGAAGCTATCAGAAGTATTGATATGAAATGAATCACCAATGTCGGATGATGAAGGTAAAAGATTCCGTAGACATAGGCTTTTTTCAAAGCTTCCTTCGCTAAGGCAAATACGGAAGCTATCAGAAGTATTTATATGGAATGACTCATCAATGTCGGACGATGAAGGTAAAAGATTCCGTAAACTTAGGTTTTTTCAAAGCTTCCTTCCCTAAGGCAAATACGGGAGCTGGGAGCTATCAGAAGTATTCATATGAAATGACACACCAATGTCGGATGATGAAGGTAAAAGATTCCGTAGACATAGGTTTTTGTCAAATCTTCCTTCGCTAAGGAAAATAGGCAAGCTATCAGAAGTGTTTATATGGAATGAGTCACCAATGTCGGATGATGAAGGTAAAAGATTCCGTAGACATAGGCTTTTGTCAAAGCTTCTTTCGTAAAGGCAAATACGGAAGCTATCAGAAGTATTTATATGGAATGACGCGCCAATGTCGGATGATGAAGCTAAAAGATTCCGTAGACATAGGTTTTTGTCAAAGCTTCCTTCGCTAAGGCAAATACGGAAGCTATCAGAAGTATTGATATGAAATGAATCACCAATGTGGGATGATGAAGGTAAAAGATTACGTAGTCAGAGTCTTACTTTAAAGCTTCCTTTGCTAAGGCAAATACGCAAGCTATCAGAAGTATTTATATGGAATGACTCATCAATGTCGGACGATGAAGGTAAAAGATTCCGTAGACTTAGGTTTTTGTCAAAACTTCCTTCGCTAAGGCAAATACGCAACCTGTCGGAAGTGTTTATATGGAATAACTCAAACAATGTCGGATGATAAAGGTAAAAGATTCCTTAGACAGGTTTTTGTCAAAGCTTCCTTCGCTAAGGCAAATACACAAGCTGTCAGAAATGTTTATATGGAATGACTCAGCAATGTCGGATGATGAAGGTAAAAGTTGCCGTAGACATAGGCTTTTGTCAAAGCTCCCTTCGCTAAGGCAAATACGGAAGCTATCAGAAGTATTGATATGAAATTACTCACCAATGTCGGATGATGAAGGTAAAAGATTCCGTAGACATAGGCTTTTGTCAAAACTTCCTTCGCTAAGGCAAATACGCAAGCTATCAGAAGTATTGATATGGAATGACTCACCAATGTCGGACGATGAAGTTAAAAGATTCCGTAGACATAGGTTTTTGTCAAAGCTTCCTTCGCTAAGGCAAATACGCAAGCTGTCAGAAGTGTTTATATGGAATGACTCAATGAATGTCGGATGATGAAGGTAAAAGATTCCGTAGACATAAGTTTTTGTCAAAGCTTCTTTCGTAAAGGCAAATACGGAAGCTATCAGAAGTATTTATATGGAATAACGCGCCAATGTCGGATGATGAAGCTAAAAGATTCCGTAGACATAGGTTTTTGTCAAAGCTTCCTTCGCTAAGGCAAATACGCAAGTTGTCAGAAGATTTTATATGGAATGACTCACCCATGTCGGATGATCAATGTAAAAGATTCCGCAGACATAGGCTTTTGTCAAACCTTCCTTCGCCAAGGCAAATACGGAAGCTATCAGAAGTATTGATATGAAATGAATCACCAATGTCGGATGATGAAGGTAAAAGATTCCGTAGACATAGGCTTTTTTCAAAGCTTCCTTCGCTAAGGCAAATACGGAAGCTATCAGAAGTATTTATATGGAATGACTCATCAATGTCGGACGATGAAGGTAAAAGATTCCGTAAACTTAGGTTTTTTCAAAGCTTCCTTCCCTAAGGCAAATACGGGAGCTGGGAGCTATCAGAAGTATTCATATGAAATGACACACCAATGTCGGATGATGAAGGTAAAAGATTCCATAGACATAGGCTTTTGTCAAATCTTCCTTCGCTAAGGAAAATAGGCAAGCTATCAGAAGTGTTTATATGGAATGAGTCACCAATGTCGGATGATGAAGGTAAAAGATTCCGTAGACATAGGCTTTTGTCAAAGCTTCTTTCGTAAAGGCAAATACGGAAGCTATCAGAAGTATTTATATGGAATGACGCGCCAATGTCGGATGATGAAGCTAAAAGATTCCGTAGACATAGGTTTTGTCAAAGCTTCCTTCGCTAAGGCAAATACGGGAGCTATCAGAAGTATTGATATGAAATGAATCACCAATGTGGGATGATGAAGGTAAAAGATTACGTAGTCAGAGGCTTACTTCAAAGCTTCCTTTGCTAAGGCAAATACGCAAGCTATCAGAAGTATTTATATGGAATGACTCACCAATGTCGGACGATGAAGGTAAAAGATTCCGTAGACTTAGGTTTTTGTCAAAACTTCCTTCGCTAAGGCAAATACGCAACCTGTCGGAAGTGTTTATATGGAATAACTCAAACAATGTCGGATGATAAAGGTAAAAGATTCCTTAGACAGGTTTTTGTCAAAGCTTCCTTCGCTAAGGCAAATACACAAGCTGTCAGAAATGTTTATATGGAATGACTCACCAATGTCAGATGATGAAGGTAAAAGATTCCGTAGACATAGGCTTTTGTCAAAACTTCCTTCGCTAAGGCAAATACGCAAGCTATCAGAAGTATTGATATGGAATGACTCACCAATGTCGGACGATGAAGTTAAAAGATTCCGTAGACATAGGTTTTTGTCAAAGCTTCCTTCGCTAAGGCAAATACGCAAGCTGTCAGAAGTGTTTATATGGAATGACTCAATGAATGTCGGATGATGAAGGTAAAAGATTCCGTAGACATAAGTTTTTGTCAAAGCTTCTTTCGTAAAGGCAAATACGGAAGCTATCAGAAGTATTTATATGGAATGACTCACCACTGTCGGATGATGAATGTAAAAGATTCCGTAGACATAGATTTTTTTCAAAGCTTCTTTCGTAAAGGCAAATACAGAAGCTATCAGAATTATTTATATGGAATGACTCACCAATGTCGGATGATGAAGGTAAAAGATTCCTTAGACAGGTATTTGTCAAAGCTTCCTTCGCTAAGGCCAATACGCAAGCTGTCAGAAGTGTTTATTTGGAATGACTCACCAATGTCGGATGACGAAGTTAAAAGTTTCCGTAGAAATAATTTTTTGTCAAAGCTTCTTTTGTAAAGGCTAATACGGAAGCTATCAGAAGTATTTATATGGAATGACGCGCCAATGTCGGATGATGAAGGTAAAAGATTCCGTAGATATAGGCTTTTGTCAAAGCTTCCTTCGCTAAGGCCAATACGCCAGCTGTCAGAAGTGTTTATATGGAATGACTCACCAATGTCGGATGATGAAGTTTAAAGATTCCGTAGACAGGTTGTTGTCAAAGCTTCCTTCGCTAAGGCAAATAGGCAAGCTGTTAGAAGTATTTATATGGAATGACGCGCCAATGTCTGATGATGATGGTAAAAGATTCCGTAGACATAAGTTTTTTGTCAAAGCTTCCTTCGCTAAGTCAAATACGCAAGCAGTCAGAAGTGTTTATATGGAATGACTTACTAATGTTGGATGATGAAGGTAAAAGATTCCGTAGACAGTTTTTTGTCAAAGCTTCCTTCGCTAAGGCAAATACGCAAGCTATCATAAGTATTTATATGGAATGACTCACCAATGTCGGATGATGAAGGTGAAACATTTAGTAGACATAAGTTTTTGTCAAAGTTTCCTTCGCTAAGGGAAATATGCAAGCTATCATACGTGTTTATATGGAATGAGTCACCAATGTCGGATGATGAAGGTAAAAGATTCCGTAGACAGGTTTTTGTCAAAGCTTCCTTCGCTAAGGCAAATACGCGCAACCTATCTGAAGTATTTATATGGAATGACTCACCAATGTCGGATCATGAAGTTAAAAGATTCAGTAGACACAGGTTTTTGTCAAAGTTTCCTTCGCTAAGGGAAATATGCAAGCTGTCAGACGTGTTTATATGGAATGAGTCACGAATGTCGGATCATGAAGTTAAAAGATTCAGTAGACACAGGTTTTTGTCAAAGCTTCCTTGGCTAAGGGAAATAGGCAAGCTGTCAGAAGTGTTTATATGGAATGACTCACCAATGTCGGATGATGAAGGTAAAAGATTCCGTAGACAGGTATTTGTCAAAGCTTCCTTCGCTAAGGCAAATACCCAACCTATCAGAAATATTTATATGGAATGACGCGCCAATTTCGGATGATGAATTTAAAAGATTCCGTAGACGTAGGTTTTTGTCAAAGCTTCTTCGCTAAGGCAAATACGCAAGGTATCAGAGTTGTTTGTATGGAATGATTCACCAATGTCGGATGATGAAGGTAAAAGATTACGTAGACATAGGTTTTTGTCAAAGCTTCTTTCGTAAAGGCAAACACGCAAGCTATCAGAAGTATTTATATGGAATGACTCACCAATGTCGGATGATGAAGGTAAAAGATTCCGTAGACATGTTTTTGTCAAAGCTTCCTTGGCTAAGGCAAATACGCAAGCTATCAGAAGTATTTATATGGAATGACTCACCAATGTCGGATGATGAAGTTAAAAGATTCAGTAGACATAGTTTTTTGTACAAAGTTTCCTTCGCTAAGGGAAATAGGCAAGCTGTCAGAAGTGTTTATATGGAATGACTCACCAATGTCGGATGATGAAGGTAAAAGATTCCGTAGACAGGTATTTGTCAAAGCTTCCTTCGCTAAGGCAAATACCCAACCTATCAGAAATATTTATATGGAATGACGCGCCAATTTCGGATGATGAATTTAAAAGATTCCGTAGACGTAGGTTTTTTCAAAGCTTCTTCGCTAAGGCAAATACGCAAGGTATCAGAGTTGTTTGTATGGAATGATTCACCAATGTCGGATGATGAAGGTAAAAGATTACGTAGACATAGGTTTTTGTCAAAGCTTCTTTCGTAAAGGCAAACACGCAAGCTATCAGAAGTATTTATATGGAATGACTCACCAATGTCGGATGATGAAGATAAAAGATTCCGTAGACATAGATTTTTGTCAAAGCTTTCTTCGCTAAGGCTAATACGCAAGCTATCAGAAGTATTTATATGGAATGACGCGCCAATGTCTGATGATGAAGGGAAAAGATTCCTTAGACAGGTTTTTGTCAAAGCTTCCTTCGCTAAGTCAAATACGCAAGCTGTCAGAAGTTTTTATATGGAATGACTCACCAATGTCAGATGATGAAGATAAAAGATTCAATAGACATAGGTTTTTTTCAAAGCTTCCTTCGCTAAGGCAAATACGCAAGCTGTCAGATGTGTTTATATGGAATGACTCACCAATGTCGGATGATGAAGGTAAAAGATTCCGTAGACATAGGTTTTTGTGAAAGCTTCCTTCGCTAAGGCAAATAGGCAAGCTATCAGACGTGTTTATATGGAATGACTCACCAATGTCGGATGATGAAGATAAAAGATTCAGTAGACATAGGTTTTTGTGAAAGCTTCCTTCGCTAAGGGAAATAGGCAAGCTATCAGACGTGTTTATATGGAATGAGTCACCAATGTCGGATGATAAAGGTAATAAGATTCGGTAGATATAGGTTTTTTGTCAAAGCTTCTTTCGTAAAGTCAAATACGGACACTATCAGAAGTATTTGTATGGAATGACTCACCAATGTCGGATGATGAAGTTAAAAGATTCCGTAGACATATGTTTTTGTCAAAGCTTCCTTCGCTAAGGCAAATACGCAAGCTGTCGGAAGTGTTTCAATGGAATGACTCACCAATGTCGGATGATGAAGGTAAAAGATTCCTTAGACATAAGTTTTTGTCAAAACTTCCTTCGCTAAGGTAAATACTCAAGCTATCAGAAGTGTTTCTATGGAATGACTCACCAATGTCGGATGATTATGTTTAAAGATTACGTAGACCTAGGTTTTTGTCAAAACTTCCTTCACTAAGGCAAATACACAAGCCATCTGTAAAAGTGTGCCATTTTCGAAAATATGTTCCCACATTATGGGTAGATCGATGTTCAATCCTGTAATTTCCACAGCCTTAATCTAATTTCCATTGTCCGGTTTTTTGTCAAGACGGACATCTCTTGTGGATAAATATAAACGATTGCTGTGACTTGATTCACCGAAGATATTAAAGCTGAATCCTCGTCTATTGCAGGTAAGGTGATAGTTGATGAGTTAAAATGAATATTAAGAATACAAAACAATCTAGATCCAGCCAATGCAGAAACCAGACTCCAAACAAAAGCAATAACAGTTTTCAGATTCCGTCTCCTACATCTATAGAAATTCGGGCTTGAGCGGTTTGTCGCTTCTTATTGCTGTGATTGACAATAAAGATAGCAAAATTTGGTCGTATGCCCTGAGCTAAAATGTAGTTTAGTAAATTATGACGTATTTGCTTCGGTATCAAAATTGGGGGACACGTTCCCCTTTGTTGATAGATGATAATTTGGCCAAAGTGTGTTTCTTTTTCCTTTCCCATCAGGCCAAACACTATTTTAGGGAAAACTCTATGTTTGTCTTGAAAGGATTTGCTTTTTAACACACGTAAAGTGTTTGTTTATATCTCCGTACTTAAACCAGAAAAATCTTTCCTGTTTTGAATATAAAACCCAAAATTACATATTCACGGCTGTTTATTATTCGTACACACAAGCTTCTTAATTTTCAGAAACAAAAATTCACTCTCACTCTTATCCCCCCCCCCCCGCCACCGAGCTTATTTATTTTCGTGCAAAATTCCGAAAGAAAAAATTTCAACTCTTGGAAAATGATCATTTAGAATTGCATAACTGACATGATACAGGTTCTAAAATTTCATTGAAATTATAATTCGGGCTTACGGCCATATGACGTTGTAACCCCGGTTCCCGTATAATCACAGAACTGCCTGGTTACTACCTAGATGGATGACCGCTTGGGAATACCTAGTTCTATAAGCTTGGGTGTGCTGGTGGTGTAAAGGATAACGACTCTGAATTGTTAATCTAAGATCAGAGTCCAAATTCCAGTTGGGTACCTTATATTCCCTTACGCGCAAATATACATGTCAGTATTGGTCACGCGCATAACAAAACACAATAAAGAAGAACCCGATAGTCAATAAAGAAAAAAAAAAGTTTTATTCTTCCTGTGTAGCCCAGTACCAAATAGTCTCCAGTCTGATAATCGGGGACCGCTGCTTTATGGTATCTGAAATTTATGAATTTATTGTTTGTTTGTTTGTTTGGGTTTTTATGACATATCAACCACTGTGGGTTATTTAATGCCAAATCCAGTTTATATGAATTTTAAATGCCTATTTTGTCCTGGCAACATTATTTTTTCCAAAAAACCTTATAGCTGGCAACATTATTCTTCTGAAAACACTATCTGAGGCCTTCCTTGCTGTTGGACGTAGTTTATCGTCATACCCAGGACGCGTTTCTTTTATTTTCTTTTATCGTCATACCCAAGACGCTTATGAATTTAGGCATGGTACTACATTGATGGCAATGACTCATTATCTTACTATTGAAATGGCTATATGTAACCGTAAGTTCTATGCTAACATTTTCTTCTCTTGCCTTTCTCGTTCATGGCAGTTTCTTCTGACTTCTTGCTTCCCAGTGAACTTTGATCTTCAAAAGTTAAAATACAGTGTCAATCATTATCTACCATCTTCTTAATTCCTGATTTTTTTATTGTTCTCTTTTCTTATTTATTTTCTTTATTTATTTTCTTTTTTTCATCTTTTGCGTCTTAGTAACTTTATTTCCCGCCTTAGGGTGAAATTATTAAAAATTTTTTAAAAGTATTGTAATAATTTAGACATATGTTTTTAATTTCAATTTAATTTCAATTTTCGTATAAATTTTTTAGTGGAGTATAAAAGAAAAATTAATTTTGTCTACCCAAAGTCGAGTTTAAATTGTTTTAATGTCAGTTTTTCCCATGCAAAATTACCCTTAATTACTCCATGATGGTTGAACTTTGTAATTAAAACTTTTCCAAAAGCAAATTAACCTTTAAGCAAATCAAGATTCGGTAACAATTAGTTAATTTAATGATTAATTAGCCAGATATTGAAACGAAAATACACATATTTAATTTCAACTAAAAAATACACTTGTTTACAAGCAGGTGCTTCTTACCTATTAAATCATTCAAAGATTAAGTAGCTAATGAGTTGCTTTCTTTACCTATATGTGATGAAAGGCGCTTGTGAGGATCTCGCCCGACAAATGGAATGTGAAAGATTAAAAGAATTTTTTTTATCTACAATGTTAAAATATTGAGTCGGAACAAAGTTCGAAGTCTTTTTATGTGAATTTCAAAGAAAATACCTAGATATTTTTTACATAGATTTATTCAAGCACATATCTGCCATTTTTCTCCCAGTAACTTTCGCTATCTTTGAGACAATTTCATGATTCCATCCTCCCAGAAGGCATCTTTCTGGTGAATGAACTGGTATAAGAGGTTTTACATGTTTCTATAGAATTGAAGATACCAAAAATAATTTTATAGGAATCAAAATAAGTGATAATCTGAAGGTGTAAGATCAAGTCAGTCCAGTGGGTGTTGTAGGGCATTAAAATCAAGGTTTACCAATTTCTCCCTGGAATTCAAAGAAATGGGAAATCTGGCGTTGTTCTTGGGAAAGACTACGCGCTTCTGATTGGCTAATTCCAGATGCTTTTTATCGATTGTTGTCTTTAACTAGTTCATTTAGGAACAGTACTTGTTCGGATTTAACGTTTGATTTTGTGCAACACATGTTGTTCGTAACTCGATGCCTTGCCAATCCTACCAAATACAAATTATCTCATTGTTCGGATGAAGCTCAGCTTTTGTGTGATTTACATTGGTTCATTTCGTTTTCCCTAGGACCATTTCCGCTTCAACTTGATGTAAAGTATATATTTTTCATCGCCTGTGATCGTTCGAGAGCAGATAATTGCAGATGAAAAGGTGATCAGTTAATTATTTTACCATTACATCATCAGGAACCTTATAATCATTGTAACGACTCACGTATCCAATTGTTTTTAAATGCCTCCCAACATTCATATATGTGGAGTATCTCTGCAATGTCCCGTGTCATGTGACTTGCATTATTATTAATCATCGTTTCGATTTGGACATTATCAATGATAGCAGGCCTACCGGAACATTGTCGGTCTTCTGGATCAGAATTTCCACTTCTTAACCTAGCGAATCATTTCGGACCAGAACTCTCAGTTATGGCACTAACTGAATAAACGGCACATATCGTTTTTGCTGTTTGTATAACATTTTAGCTTTTCGGAAATAAAATTTAAGGAAATGACAAAAATGCATCGCATTTTTCCTCATTTTCACGTTTAATGTATAAACATTTCAAATTTATACACGATGTATGATAGTATTAGAAACAAAAGTGAAGATGATGAGACAAAAGGAATAATTTTTTTTTATTAAAGAAGCGTTTCGCCGGAGAAAGCTTATGTCATTTTTTGCATCATCAGTTTGACTAAGTGTTTGTTCCTCAGGCGAAACGCGTTTATGATAAAAAATTCTCTAATTTGTCTCATTATATTCACTATCTATCTATCTATCTATCTATCTATCAATGAGATAGCGATATATAATTTTTCCTATATCAATAACGATATGGGGGAAAATGTATGACAAAGTGAAAAGGTTTCATCTAAAACGTTTTAAGCCCTAAAATAAGAAATGCGTCACACGAAAACATTTTTCCTCTTTGTCATATATTTTCTATCTATCTATCTATCTATCTATCGATCTATCTGTTTCTCTTTCTGAGTCTGTTTATCTCTGTTAATATCCATCATAAGATGTTCATATCTATCTATCTATCTATCTATCTATATATCTATCTATCTATGTCTGTTTATATCAATGTATCTATCATAATCTATTCATATCTATCATAACCTGTTCATATCTATCTATCTATCTATCTGTTGTCGAGTTATTTCGCAGTGGAGGCTTGTGTTTGTACTAAATCGGTTCGACATACAAAATCTGGTTGTGGTCGCTGACTACTTTCATATTCGACTAACTATCGACTACTGTCGTCCGACATCGACTAGTATTTAGTCACTAAGTAATATTTATTTCTTTGCAATCTCGTGCGTGCGGTGGTGTCAGAGGTACTGGCTCGTAATGAGACATCGGGGAACAGAGTTCGAATTCCAGGCGTGCTTGTTACATTCACTTACGTACAAATACGCTTGGGAAATACATGAAGCCATTCTCTTTCCCTCCGCTGTGGGTTTAATAGTAGGTCTTGGATTTAGAAAAAATAGTTGCTTTTCTCGCAGATATTGTTAATGCAATATTCTGTAGTAAAAAACAAAACGAACAATTATTCTTACAATCTAAATAGGTTTCGGATTTAATTAACCCCCAAAAGTCTAATAATTCATCAATCGATTAGCCTTGGTCTGGCAGCCATTTACACAATCTCGTTAGGTAGGCTACTTGGTGTTTCCAACTGCACCTCTTGCTTTCAATATGTCCTGTGAGTGTCAAATTCTCCAAGCTTTCATTCCTCATTATGTATCCCAGATAATTCAGTTCTCCTTTTCTGATTCTGAGTATAAGCGTCCTTTTTGTTTACATTTTCCTTACAATTTTCTCGTTGCTCACATGCTTTCTCCATGATATTCTCAGCATCCTTCTGTAGAATCATATCTTTGTTGGCTCAAGTCTTCTTTTCATCTGTCATATTGGAAGATTGATATCACATAGCAGTTCACTAGTTTCTAATGAAATTTTCCTATTTCTTAATGCATTGGTTAGCTTTTGGAAGGCATCTTTTTCTCTTTCAATGTGCTTTCGTAATTCTGTCATATTTTCCTTCGTCTTCTTTAAAAACTTCCTAAATATTTCGATATATCCAAATTACAGTTGTCATCTTAAGCAGTACCTTTTGTTGATGAACATAGATTCTGTCTTCTACCAAAGCAGTACAGCAATGAGGGAAGAATGGGATTATTATGTCCTTCATTCCTGTTTTTCTTTCTCGGTCTTCCATCAACAATGTGTCATCTGTGTACAGTGTAACCCAGATATAAGAGAGTTGTCGGGACCGGAAAAGAAGTCTCTTATATCCGGGTTTCTCTTATATGCGGGCTTGGTCTATTTTGTTTAGGTAAGTATGGGAATAATTTGGGACCAGAGAAAATCTCTCTTATATCCCGGTTTCTCTTATATCCGAGTCTCTTATATCCAGGTTACACTGCATTTTATGTTAAATATAGTTCACCAACAATGTCCTGGTTGAACTTCTAGTTCTATAAGATCGTCTCGTACCTAAAATTAACGTAGATTAGTCATAGGTATCTTAGATTGCCATCAGAACAAAAAAAAATTTCTCGCACACCATCCAATTATGTACCACCATGAGATTACAACAGATATAGGATAACAATCCTTGTAGAAATTTTCATTATTGTACGCATGTCCGTTTCCGCCATTGAACAAGAGTGTATAACTTTTCAACACCACCACACTCAGGGATTGAACTCGCAAAGAAACCTATATATATATTACCGCATATCCTGGAGTACAATTTTAAATTAAAATGGACGTTTCGGGCTATATTCGCCGTAAGAGACTCCCCCACCCCGCAGAACGTATTTTAAAAAGAATTGTAGTGAATTTATTAAATAAATTTGGTAAGCATATACTTTTATTTCTCTCAAATTCTTATGATAAAAACCGTGCTAAGATATTGTCAATTAACTACCACAATCTAGAACACATCGTAAGTGGGTGATGTGTTTTTGGTAGGTTATTACGCCAGCCTGAATGAGTGCAATCATAGCACATATATAAGATAAGAGTACTTTAATTACGCTATACTTATTATTTTACTATAATAATATGAATTCAATTGTTGATATTAACCAAAGCGAGAGTAGCCAAGCGTCACAATGTTAACTTACCATAAACCACAGGATTTAAGATTCACATTTTATACCTGTAAGAAGCGCCCGGTCTTTTTGGGGGTGGGGGAGGTTAAGGTTAAAAGGACGCTGTGTGCGCCGATATATACAGTAACAGACACTTCAAAGTAGCTGACACCCCCAAGAATGTTCTATTTTTACAAGAGTCAGATCAAACTCAAAATGAAGCATTGTTATCATATCTGGTCAGGTACTCCCCAGTCATCATTTTCCAGTTTTACCAGAGATCAAAGACGTTTCCGTAGCGCACTTTGCACCCTAAATCCTTTGCAAGCCTATTGATATTCCTGTGCTATTTCCATGGCATATGTTCAAATGAGCTCTAATCTCGTTCAGTTTCACCACTCCAGACCCTTACAGTTAAGATCCCGTCTCTTTCTCCATCATCCCTTTCCTATTCTATTCGTAAGATGAAGCTTCCACTCAGGCATGTTCCCAAGAGCCGCCACATTGGCTTGGTTTGTTTGGCTTGGTTTGTTTGGCTTGGTTTGTTTGGCTTTGTTTTTTTTTTGTTTTTTTGGGGGGTTTAGTTTGTTTGGTTTGGTTTGGTTTGGTTTGGTTTATGGCATATCAACCTCAATGGGTTATTTAATGCCGACAAAATTTTTATTTCTTGTAATATGTTTTTCTTCAAGAATCTATTTCTGGAAATATTTTTCCTTGAAGAAATCTATCGCTGGTCATATTTTTTCCAAAGAATGTATAACTGTTTGTATTGCTGGTATTTTTTTAAAAAGTATTGCTGATAATGATTTTTCCTTCAAAAATTATTGCTGGTAACAAATTTTTTATTACAAATATTTATGTTATTAAAAACTGTTTTTACACAAGTGTGGGTGTTAACTATTTGCCCATAGCTGGAACCCTAACAGGTGCTACCACCCCATCATGGACCTGGGAACACCAGCAATTGAGGTGGTTCCACGCTCTTCAAATTCCCCTGATTAGAGGCCTTGCTGCTGGACGTAGTTTATCGTCTTACTCAGGACGCGGATGTAGTTTAACGTCATATCCAGGACGGGCCGCTACTTTGTGGAACACACTCCTATCCCTGAAAACCACAAATTTAAGCTCTTCAAGTTTCGGATCAATCGGTAGCTATCCTCATAATCTTAACTTCCAAATTATTTTATGCCCACACACACCTAATTCCATAACTCTTTGCATTGAGTGTTTATTAGAACTTGAATTTAGCAAACGCAATTCACTTTGTATCTCTTGGACAATGAAATGTTGAAACTGAAATAAATTGAATGAATAGGATTGGCGACTTTTAACTGAATCATCTCTCCAATGTAGAATGAGGAATAAGAACAATTTATCTCCGTGAACTGAATAATGGGAAGAAGGCCGAAGAATAGGACGGCCTTAACAACCTAGATAAGTAATGCTGGTTTGAACAGCAAAGCATATAATATTAAGAAACGCAAAGCCAGGTTACATTGTTTTTGTCTAATCATTTCACTCCAAGAAAGGTAATAAATCGACTAAGACGGAATGGGTTAGAGAATATGAGAAGAAAAACATTATGAAGGAGGGGGGGCAATAAAAGAACAAAATTAAGAATCTGTCTATATTTCTGAGATGAGGTACATTATTTATATTATTCGGACTATTGTCCTCATCTTTGTCGCCATATTTATTACAACGTTTCGGCCTTTCAGTATCTGTCTATATTTCTGAGATGAGGTATTATGTACACTATTTACATTATTAGGACTGTTGTCCTTATCTTTGTCGCCATATTTATTACAACGTTTCGGCCTTTCCGTATCTGTCTATATTTCTGAGATGAGGTATTATGTACACTATTTACATTATTAGGACTGTTGTCCTCATCTTTGTCGCCATATTTATTACAACGTTTCGGCCGTTGTACGCTCTGGCTTTCTTCAGGTTGTTGGAGATTAAGAAGGCAGAAGAAATCGATTGACATTGCAATTTTTGAAGATCAGAGTTGACTAGGAAACCAGAAGCCAGAAGAGAGTTCCACAAGAGAGAAGTGCGGTAGAAGAAAGTATTAGCATAGAACTTACGGTTAAATCTTACAAATAAATATTACAACTTTAAAAGGGTGAGAGCTTGCAGCCAATCTATTCAGTTGAGTGTCATAAGGGAAACATGTTTTGGGCGATCATGTCTCTTTCGATACATGACTGACTAGGCAGATTTTTTTCAGGCTGTAGATTGACATTTAATTCTACCGTAGACTGGTTGCCAACCAAGGCTAAAGGACCTAGTTTGTTCTGGCATTCCACTCATACTAGGTGAGAAGAGATGTTTTCATTCATTTTTAAAGTTTATTTGGGCATAAATAAATATAACGAACTCGACTGGAATTCGAACTCGGTTCTACTATTTCTCATTTCCAGCCGATACCCATAACACCACAAGGTATATCCTAATGTAGTACTGTGCTTAAATTCATAGAATCTAGGTATGATATGCCTACGATAATACCGAATTCCATACTTACAGGGGTTCTTTTTTACTATAAAAACGATCTTTGCCGTTCATGTCATTAGGAGAAATCAAAAGCGATTCCACTGAGGAATTTTGTTTTATATTGAAACATCTTGGGAAACTGTTCAATATTTTTTCTTCAAATTCTTCAATAAAAGCCCGTTATGGCAGATTAGTCTGCTCCTGGCGCCATGGCGTAGCGGACGAAACGATACACGAATTAAGAGTATCAAATAACGCAGCAATTTTGGCGATCTCAACCTACTTTTGGGCAACAGAGAAAAAGAATAAGTAAAAGAAACTATATTGTAATCTACTCAGAAGAAAATGAAGAAACTAGCGTCTTTCTATTAGATTGGTGCAAAAATAATGACGTAATAATGTCGTTTTCTGACGTATTTTTTAGTGTAAAAAGACGACATTATTACGTCATTATTTTTGCACCAACCTAATATTTCACAATGAACAACAAAAAAGAATTAGTAGACATTAAAAAACAGGAATCCTTAAAGATATAAGAATCTGGCAGAAGGACATTTGGAAAAGAAGAATAAAATAATAACAAAACAATGATTGATGACATATGCTGTCATTATACGCTTAACCAGAACGAAAATCAAATTGGGTCAATAGGAGTTGGCTTTCATTCACCCTTGAATTGAAACAAAACGAATAATTCCGTTATTATTTCCTTTCGTATTTTTCCAATAAAACATGACCCATTTGACATATTAGTACTTCGTATATCCATTCCACGGAGTCGTTCCTTGCAGATTGACCAAAGATTCTCGATTGGATTTAAATAAGGAGAGTTTCCGGGCCAGTCTATATTGCTTTGATTTTCTCACTGGTAAAGCTTGCCAGTGTGTTCGTGCAACGTTACAATTTTCGTAAGCTTCCTTAGAGTAAAGTCCATCACAGACAATAGCCGTAGGACAAGTAATCGACAGTCGAGACATTAGTGTCTGGACGTGATAAAAATCTGATGCAATGACGGATGGCGCAATATTTTTCAAAACCAAAGAAATTCATAATACACCCCGAGAATAGATTCATATGACCGCACACCACTGCAAATGACCCAATCTGAGGAAAATATAGAAATCGATTCCACCCTGTCACTCCGGTGGGTCTAAAACTGACCGTATGATGAAAGAAAGGAAAGCGGTTGTTTCAATTAATTTGCGATCATGTGTAGAACTATGAGAACATATTTAATACAATTTTCATTAGTACTTCCACCATAAAAGATCCATTTGAGATACCTCCATACGTAAACACCAACGAACCCAGTTTGAAATTCCAGGAATGTTAACCGGATTAAAAGACATCTGAAGATATGATTATTTAAAATGCCCAAATCAGAGACATGCAGTTAGGATGAAGATCGCTATGGTAGATCTAAAAGACAACTAAGAATAAAATTATTTAACGACATGATTCTTATTAAAATAAAAGGCCACAGACATCGGATATCATTGGAGATCTCAGTTACATCGTACACCTTGACGGAACCAGCTCGTTTACCAATGCTCTACAGTGTTGCATGTTATATAGATTCCTTACTTTTCTGTTTTGTTTTTTTTACTTTTTTTATTATTTTTGTTGATTAACGGTGAAGTAATAGTTAGCGGCTCGGATTGAGGAATCAGAAGAGCCGACTTCGAATTTCAATTGAATCCATTATATTCATTTACGTGCTAATACCCTTGGTAAAGGTATAAATCCATCTCTTCTTCCCCCATCTATTGGTTAATATCAGGAAAGACTGAGTTCTATAGCCTTGGATGGTAACTGGTCTAGGAGAAGGACAACTCTGAATTCAAAACCTTGCAGAGGGTCGGTTAGAGACTTTGTGGCACGTAATGCACCAGGTCTCTGTATTCGGGCCTTCAAAATGTGTGGTTGGTTCTGCACAAAGCGTTCACCAAATAATCAAATCCTATGTGCTGGTGTCTTCTTCTTCTTCTTCTTCTTATTATTATTATTATTATTATTATTATTATTATTATTATTATTGTGGATTAAATAGCCCGTGTCAATAACTATTACCCTTCACCTATTAATTAAATATGAATTACCTCAAATTGTGTGCATGTGCATGGACATCAATTGCATTTTATAACATCTGCAGCTGACTTTGATGGTATTCACATTTTTACTGAATTTGTAATTTTTATTGGTAACTGGCTGTTTAGGAAGCATGGTGGAGTAATGGTTAGCGGCTTGGATTAAGAAATCGGAGGGGCGAGTTCGAATCCCAGTCAAATCCATTACTTATGTGCTAATATGAATCCTTCTCTTCTTCTCCCCTCAGGTATATAGCAGAACAGTCCTGGCCTTGGATAGCAGAAATAAATGGCAACCTACTGCGGGAAAAATCTGCCTCGTCAGTCATGTATTGAATGATGCAAGATCGCCTAAGCGTGTATCAAGCATGGCACGTAATTGACTATGTTAATAGGTTTCAGACTTTAATTTTCTTCCTCTCTTTCTTTCTTGATTTATTTTCATTTTCCTCTCTAGCAATACAAATCATTTGCCTTTTTCCTCATTCTCTTTCACCTT
>OZ010606.1:80371553-80376553 GCA_963932145.1 Acanthosepion lycidas
TGCTTGGGGTGAATAGATTAAAAAAAAAGTGTACTGAGGACGGAAAGTTCGATACTGAGATCCAAAGACGCATTGGGATGACCAAAGGTGCCTTCCAAAAGCTAAGCAGAGTATCAAGAGACATAAAATATCGTTAGAAACGAAATAAATAGTGCTCGAATGTTACGTGATGTCTGTCGTCCTCTATGGCAGCGAAGGCTGGACAATGTCCTCAAAGATGAAGAAGAGACTTGAAACAACAGAAATGTGGTGCTACTTAAAAATGCTGAAGATATTAGGTTGGTGCAAAAATAATGCGAGAAAACGACATTATTTTTGCACCAACCTAATACCATAGGCTGAATATGTGAACAACGACGAGGTTTGAGAGAAAATGGGAGCAAAAAGGAAACTTATACTTAACATTGGGAAGAGGCAGTTGACATTTCTTGGTCTCATAATGAGGAAAGAAGGCTTGGAAAATCTGATACTCACAGGACAGTTGGTGGAAAGAGGGTCAGAGGAAAGCAGCCCGTAACTTACTTGATGGGCTTGAGGGTTTGGGAGAAAAAGACAAAGCTTTATTAAAGAACGACACTGGGCAGGACGATGTGGAGGGCTATGATCGCCTATGTCCTGAAGGTAAACGGTGCACAAAGGAAGAAAGAATCGATAGACAATGCTGCCGACTGTCTGATTTCAAATAAACTGAGGGTCAACATGAGGCAATATGATTAAACAACACTTGCCTCGTGACTGAAATTGTTGCACTGTCTGTCGGTATTTACACACAAGTAAAAGCCAGAATTATTTTCAAGACATGTAGGGTCCAATTATAGATATAATAGTGTAACGATTATCGACACAGTCTATATATAAAATTCTATGACTTCCGTTAGTTCGTCCGTCACATCAACTAAAAAAACATACAGTGACCGATCGAAACTAATTTTTTGGGAGAAATACAAAAAGGTAAGTAGGGTACAGTTAGATTTGATTTTACTTGGGGGCATAAGAAAAGGGTTTTGTTAAAGTATTTTCCCAAACAAATCAGCTTATTAAAATTCCATCTATTAGTATGCGAAATTGAACATTCGCTATGGAGAAAAAAAAAGGGAGAAATTTTTTTTTATTATTATTGTTTGCGTTTGCTAAAAATATTTTTTTCTTTTAAATTCGAACCATGTTGATTTTTCTTTGGAAATACTGAGTGTTCTCACTGAACGACTTATATGTTTTATCAAACCCCGGATGTACGACCAGCAGCAAGATATCATAAAAATAAAAATCAATCAATCAAACCAGACGGAATTGCACCTTGTATGAAAATTTTGTTCGTGTTTGTTTTCTCTGTCTTGAAAACGAATAAAAATCAGTAAATAAAGCAATAAATGAATAAAAAATTACTTGTACTGTATTTACAGTAAACAACTTGATATAATCTACAAAATTAGAACTGTTTTTTTTTTCGAATTTATCACGTTTCCTGTTCCATACACGACTGTAAAAATATTTAGAAATCTTAGAAATGGCTCAAGAGTAACATTCTCCCTTTGCGACCAGCTCGTTTAGCGACCAGTTCAATTATCGACCAGTTCGCTTAGCGACCAGTTCGCTTAGCGGCCAGCTCGCTTAGCGACAAGTTCGCTTAGCGACAAATTCGCTTAGCGACCAGCTCGTTTGAACCGAACTCAACTGTTAAGTGATGAGTAGCAGTCTTTTATTGCCCATCTGGAAAATTGCAGAAGAGTCATTTCTATCTATCTATATATTAAATTATTTGATTTCTGTTAGTCCGTCCGTCTGTCACACCCTCTAAAATAGCCATACAGTGACCGATCGAAACCAAATTTTAGGGAGAAGTGCAAACAGGTAAGTGGGTACAAAGTACAATTGGTTTTACTAGAATGCGTAGCTTAGTACAATAAATTTTCATTAATATTTTTGAAAAATTAAAAGCTTTATTATTTAATAGACAATACACTCAGTATTTTAAAAACGAATGATTAAAATAATATACACTTATTTAATAAAAATACAATATTGGTTATTGCATATCTTTTCTTGAAGTTTTTAAATTTCATCGATTGGTTTGCTAAATTGAACAAAACGTAGGGTTAATTTTGGTTTGGTTTGGTTTGTTTTACAAAACAAAACCTCAGTGGGTCATTTAATGCTGACAACTTTTTTTTCCTGGTAGTATTTTTGTTTTGTCAAAAATCTATTTCTGGAAATATTTTTTCCTCAAAATTGTATAGCTGGTAATATTATTTTCGAAAACGTATTGCTGGTAATATTTTTTTTTTCAAAGTTTTATTTCTGGTAATAATTTTTACGAAGTATTTCTGGTATAAAAACCTATTTTTACACTTTCATAATGCTTTTTACCTCAGATTCGGGGTTAACTATTTGCCCAAAGCTACCACCTGTTAGGGTTCCAGCTTTAGGCAAATAGGGTGTACCTGGGAACACCAGCAATTAAGAGGTGGTTCCACTCTCCTCAAAGCCTCTTCATCAGAGCCCTTGCTGTTGGACGTAGTTTATCTTCTTACCCTGGACATGGATGTAGTTTATCGTCATATCCTGGACGGAAACGTAGGATTGATAAATCTTGACAAAAATGTTGGCAATAACTTTAACGATATTAAATACCGTGAGAATTTCAAAACCCTTCAACGTGTTGCAAAAAAAAAATCTAGTTATTAAAAAAGGCAAACCGGGTTCGAATTCTGCTTGAATTTATTGCGTTTAAATTCGGAGAAACGTCCTTGGGGAAAACACGATCCAATCTTTCTTTTTATGGAAATATTTCAACTAGCAGTTGCCAGTCTTGGTCACTCCTTAATTTGAGTAAAAAAGGTGCAAAGAAGTTCAAAACCCTTAAGAATTCAAATCAAGGAAAACAAACCGAGTTGATGATGTTTACAACATAATAGCAAGTTGAGGTGTAAAAAAAAAAAAAAGGATTTTTGTTTTTTATTCTATAAATTGCCTTTTCATATTTTTCTTTTCAGCAGAGATGTCCAGATAGGATGGAGTTGTGCTGCATTTTCAATCTTGTTTTCCTCGTCTTTGAGTGAAAAAGGGGTAGACAAAGGGGTATCGACGCAAGGCTTGGCAACCAATAAAATGAAAAGTCTGGTTTCAAATCCTTGCAGAAGAGAACTGGATGACATTTATATTTATTAAGAAATTATTATTGTAAATAAAGAAAAGGAACCTGTGGAAATCTATGATCGTTTGCGTCATGAAAGGGCAAAGCATTTAAAGAAAAAGGAAGACCATCCCTAATATTAAAATTCGTTCAATATCTTACGTCTTCTAATTTCACCTCATTTGGTTTCATGCCTTATTAAAGGTAATCTAAAATACGAGATTATGTTGATATCAAATAGACTCTCAGTGTATCTGTCTAGACGATTTAAACCCCGGAAAGAAACGCTGTGGGGCCGACGTGCTAAGCTGTCACCAATCTACTTCATCTGTCGCCGTCGTTGTATGGTAACCCGGGTTGCGACCGTTCTGGTATAACATTGTTTCTTGGTGCGCTCATCAAGTGGCGTGTCTTGGACGTTTTAAACTGGTGGAACCCGTCCGTCTCCGGGTTACACCACAGCCGATGTCCTCCAGGAAGGTGGCTCGCCTTAGTCAGGAACACATAGTCGATGAACCCTTCCGCCCTGGGAGGTGACCCAAGTCGAGGAGGTCCTTCACCAGTTGGTGCCTTATTGACACCACCCCTTCATGTGAGGTTAGTCTGCCAGCTGAAGCGGTTTTACCGGGCAACGGCAAGTGGGAACAATCCCGTGGGAGATTTGGGAAATGGTTTCTTGAAAATCACCAACAAGAATAAAATAAATAAAATCCTTTAAAGTGATTAGCGTAAGAAAACTAAAAGACAATCCTTTGATGAATTGGACCGTGTAGGTACGTTGCTGATGCCAGAGCCAGTTACGATTTGTAATGCAATAACTATACATGTAACTATCAGCATAATCTCTTTTAAAAGAAATCTAGAGGATCGCCATAGGCTTAGAAACTAGTGTTATACTATAATCCCTTAATCAGAGACGAACATTTACAGTAATCGCTTTTGCTCAAATGAAAATCTCTATTTCTCTCTGTAAGCTGCTATACGATTAACATGCTAGTGTCGAAACAACATTTGGCTCTGAGCAATGACCGTTTTAGCTTAAATTGTTATTGATTAGCGAAGCCGGTGCGAGATCTGCTAAGCAAATCTCAATCAGTGTTAGTCGTTGCTATTTCTTGGCCAATTCAACTCTTCTCGATATATGTTCAGATAAATTCAAAAATATGTCTTGCTTATCTTTAAAACCATCTCTTCTATATACGAATTTAAATGTCATGTAATGCTGTCTATATAGATGGGACCACTCAATTTCTAGAGAAGAGAATTAATCAACATGTCCCGGTGGTTATTTGGGAAAGGGTTGGATAGATGATTTGCATAGGTGTGTAGACACTTCTGGGGCTGCAATAGCATTTTAGCTACCATCGAAAAGTTCTGGAAACTATTTTTATTCAGTAAAAACAACGATCCCTGTGTAATCAGAAGGAGTGGCTGTACGGACTTAATATAATCTCCTTACGTAAAATATTTTTCTCGATATGTTATTGAGACTATCGGGGCACTTTGTAATGGTTAGCAAGCTCGTGTCGCTAAACTAATTATATCTGCATATTGAGTTCGACCCTAACTTGGTGTGCCATACTTTCGGCCTTGTGACACATATAAGCTGCGCTTAGAAAATTGATATTAGTGAAACTCATCTTCATTTGGTCTTCATTTTCTATTTTTATTAGGTACACAGTACTTTTATTTATTAATCTGGATCTTGTTCTGCTGAATCAGGCATGAAACTGGTTAACCCCTTCCATTTGCGTGGGAAGGGGACTTATTTGTATTTTTTTATGCTTGTTTTTATTTTTCTACCAAGTTCGGTAGTTGTGTTTTCCCTATTCTTGGCTCTTTTTTAAAATTATGTCCGTCTTATTGT
>OZ010606.1:80381553-80516553 GCA_963932145.1 Acanthosepion lycidas
TTGGTAGTACGGATTAAAATTCTGTTTATATATATATAAAACAGAGGATGTCCGCGTGTCTGTCTGTCTCTCTGTGTGATACCTTTTCACATGTGATTCATCCAACCGATTTTGACCAAACTTGGCACATACAATATACAATAAATGAGATAGTTGCTCGGGGTTAAAAATTGATAATTTAAAAAAATCAATAATCGATAAAGCCGATCAAAAATCGATAAATTCAACATTTTTCGTCCGATTTCAGTAATTGGTTACTTACTTCACGACGGGATCAAAGATAAATCATTTTTATTTCTACATCACCGCGAAAAGCCGCGAAAAAAAAACAAAAACCCATTTCAACACAAATTTTAAACTAAAAACTCCTTTAACTTTCAAGCAAACTAATGCAAATTAGATAAAAGTGCATATAACACCGTAATACTTTGGGGTACAAATTATAAGACAAAATGTTTAAAATTTGAATTGTTTATTGAAAATCACACTAAAACTACTGCACTGTATATCATATTGCATCATGATATAAATTGTTCAGTATAATTTCCCTTTCAAGTAAATGAAGGTCTTATTTGATTGCACAATGATTTAATAATAATGTGACTGGACCCTGCATCTTGTCCATATACAATTTGTAAAGCTTCAGTGAATTAGAAATTTTATAAGTTTATGATATAAGGCCTCTCTAATCACCAGAATGAAGTTCCAATGCTAAGATTTTGAAGCTAAACTTAAAATTTAAAATCATTTTCTCAAAAAAACTCTAACGATTTGAAAAAATGTTTTGTGTCGTTATTTATCATGTCAAACACTAATTTCTAAACTGAGTGCAATAACAATGGCCTGCACTAATCTGCGATCTCTTTCAGCTCGTAGAGTTATCTGGCCATTTCTGAAATCGTAAATCACCACGTATATCATTTGCATTATCTGATGAATAATTAAACAGGATAACATCAAAATTTGCTCACACATCCCAATTATTTAGCAAACGACGATACGAGGCACCTTAGCATGATTAGTGAGGCTAGTTTCGGTGATCCTTAGAAGTCAAATTTTCAATGGGTGTCTCCAATACAGCTAAGATTAGTAAATAAACGAGGACACATTAAGTCAATAAGAAAACTCACTTGCCAGACACCTGACAATGGCATCACCATAAAATATAACGGTCGTATTTTGAAAAAAAAGTGTTTGAAAATGAAAAAAGATTGGATCACTATATTTAAACTGGATCTTGAAAATAACAAAAAGTATAAATGAAAGAGCTTAATCATGGACATTCAGGCAGTATGGGCACTCATTGGATTCAAATAAATGCTGTCTTGGAGGTAAATAAGAAAAGATAGTTAAAAAATAAAACAACACTATAGGGCATCCTAGTCAACTAGTCTTCATCTATATAATAAATGCCAATATCAATGTGTCACATTTTTTCAATAAAAGGGACACAAATCTCTAACTTTCACTAGCTCATGTTACAGAAATTTGGGATTCCTATAACTGCGATTGTTTTCGGTGATTTTTTTACGTGACATTTTACGACGAATTTTTTTGTACGATAACAATTATCATAACATAGGAATAATTGCAATTATTTGCGAAATCCATCGAAAGTGACCCATTAAATAAAAATAATTATTTGTACGGAAAGTAAGGATCTACGCTCATCAAATTGTCTTTAAATTAAGTGGCGGCAGAAGAATTATCGTTGAACTTTTAAAAGGTAAGCTTAAATATTAATGCAAGAGTTAAATGCAGCGATAATTTTGAGTCCTTCTGTATGTTGTTGCCCATCGCATTCGGCAGCAGTCTGCCTGACAAAAAGAAATCTCCGCCAACAGAGGACCAGATTGCAAACAAAAGAGCCAAGGCTGCAACGAGAAAAAGAAAAATCCCATGCAAATGAGAACCCAAATCTAACGGCAACCTGAGAATATGCAAAGACTTAGGGACTCTCAAACTCCTGAATAAGCCGAAGTCCCAAATAAGAGGCCTCCGCTGTTAATATATATTAAACATATATTAACACACACACGTACACACCAACAAGCACAGAAACACGCATATATATATATATATATATATATATATATATATATATATATATATATATATATATATATAGTTTATGAAAAACTAGGTAATCCGTATGGGTAAACCTAAGGAGGATATATATATATATATATATGAAATAAATGTGTATATAATATTATATGAAAAGATTACATAACATTTAAATATCTATTTTATCCCGGTATCGATGTTTCTTGGTTAAAATTTCTAGTCTTCAGGGGTTGTGGTCTTAAACGGTATTTCCAATTTTTTAATTTGTTCCGCGTCTCTTTCAATTTACTTTTTTAATCCGTTTGTACACGCGCGTATTCAAGAATATAACGTTCATAATATTTTGTTTTTGTTTACGTCTTTCATTTTTCATATATATATATACATGTCGAACCTCGAAAATAAGATATTTACAGATTTAAAAAAAAACATCAATCTACCTAAGATACGTTGATGATATATATATATATATATATATATATATATATATATATATATATATATATATATAAGGGATAGCGGTTTGGATTGAGGAATCGGAGAGACGAGTTCGTATTCTAGTCAGATCCATTACATTCACTTACGTGCAGGTCAGAGTGGGTTCTATAGCCTTGGATGGCAACTGGTCTAAGAGAAGGACAACTTTGAATTCAAAACCTGCGGAGGGAGTCTTTGGGGACTCTGTGGTCCTTCAAAAAGTGTGGATGGTTCTGCACAAAACTTTCACCACTATAATCAAATCACATGTGCTGGTGTCGGGCTCTCAGTTTCCTAGGAACTGATCTGCTTGACTCTCATAGGTCGAATTCGACGTATGAATCATTCATATAAAAAGTTAATTAGTAAAGTTAATGATATAATGCAACTTTAAAATTTTGTTAGCGAAGGTATTTCGCCATTTTATATCATTAACTTTACTAATTTCATTTTTGTATGAATGATTCACTGTAATATAAATTATACTGCACCACATATTTGATTTAAAAGAACTGATCCGTCGTGCAAATTTTCGGGATAACAGCTGAGACATTTCTCTATTTATTGAACAATTTAGTTCATGCCAAATTGCCTGATAAACTCCAACAACAAAAAATTTTCGAATTGTTATATTAGTAAAAAACGCACCCATTTAAATTTTCGAAAAAAAAAAAAATTCAACCTTAGCATTGCGACTGCACGCTCCAAAAGTTTGTATCCGTTAAAAATAACACATTACAAAAAAAAAAAAAAAGAACTTATTTCGATTTGCATTATATATTTTCGTCTTGGGTGCTACCTGAATTTTACAGAGAGGCAACGGCGCGTCTGTGAGAGAGCAACTGTTGACGAGATGCCAGATCAGGGCCAATTATATTACATATCCGCCTTTGGATCTTGTCAAGAACTCCGAGGTAAACAGAAGGTGCACCAGACCATATATGGCAACAATACTCCATGCAAGGGCGAATGGTTGATTTGTATATTTGAAGTATCGATTCTGGGGAGAAAAATATCCTGGCGCGGCACAGAGAACCAACTTTCCTCGCGGTGGACGAAGCAATGGACTCCATCTCAGGTCAGCAGTTAACGTCAGACCGAGCAGACGCAAGTAGTTGCTCTCAAGAAGCTCTAATGGGGGGCAGGGAAAAAATTTAATTCCTGAAGATGACTGAATGTACAGTCGAAAGTACTTGCGTATTTTAGAAAGACCTTATACAGCTTATAATTCTAAAAAACAAGGACCATAACATTCATCGATGATTGATAGGGTAATGCACCTTTAAAATTATATATATATATATATATATATATATATATATATATATATATATATATATACGCATCATGTCTTTAATAATATTATCCATAATATGATATTCTTTATTTATAAGATTATCCATAATTCGTTTTCTGGAAAGAAAGAAAATCATTAATTAAAATCAATGTAGGAAAATATGAGTCATAATTCCTAAATTTTATAAATCCATATTTCATTGGTTGATCTTGTGCCATTGCCAAACTTATTTTTCCCTAAAAAACTACTAATTGTTTCCTATATCAGGAGAATGCTTGCAATATTGGTGCTTATATCAACTCTGTGTCTATCTATAAATCCCCAATATTGATTATTCTTTAAATAGAAATATAATAAAAAAGGCAGATTTTTATATGTAGCATCAATTGTGTTATAGTTGTATAATTTTAGGAAACAGGAATATTTTATTCAAGAAACTTTTCTCACTTGACGTTAGCGATTTAGCTCTGTGTACAAGTATGGGCCACAAATAATATAATCAAGAATAACACAAGGTTGTGAGAGGAAAATGGCTAAAAGCAGACGATAAAAGTCGTATAGAAATACTTATAACATTCGTCTGAAGTTAAGTTGAAGCTGAGATGTTAAAACGACGAACTTAGTAGCAAATGGAAATCGTTATTTAACTTTCGCTAACAGCACATTTTTATTGATGGCCGAACCGAATAAACATCATTGATAGCAAATAAAAGAGACATTTTTAACGCTCTGTGTCTCCAACTCAGGTGATGGTATGTTCATTGATAAGTTCACGCGTTTCTTGCACCAAAATGAAGGAGGCCCAATGTCATTTTGCATCTGTAAATTTGCTATGTTTAGACTGAATGATATTTTCGGAAATGACTTAAGTTTTTGTTTCATATCTTGTCTCCTTTATATGTAATAACGTAGAAAAGTACATGTGGCAAGAGACATTTTAAGACAATAATAATCTTTATTTTGACTTCTACACTAAGAATTGATTTGAATAAAATAAATGATTAGAATTTACTATGCAGAGGGAAAATTAAATACATTCTTGCCTGCCTATAAATGTATTGATTTGCCATAAATTACACAAGATGGCAATCTATCTCCAAATGAACAAATGTACGTAGATTTAAAACTGAGCACGAGGTTTTACCTTTTCTTTACTGAAAAAAAAGTATTTATTTCCAATGGAACTGATTTTCATAAAACACCATGAAAATGGCAATATTCCTGTCTCTGTTATTCTATGGTTGTTCTCAATAAAAGATGTTTAGACGCATTTATGCTGGCCGTACGCCAAAAATGACTTTCTCAGATTTTCGGCAAAATTTCATGAAAATCGAGACATTCCGCCAGCATCGTGGCACAAGGGACTTGTCACACTAGAATGAGGATTTTCATAAATATCTATCTATCTATCTATCTATCTATCTATCTATCTATCTATCTATCTATCTATCTATCTCAATCTGTTCATATCTATCTATCTCTCTTTGGCATCTATGCGGACGATACTACAATTTACTCCTGCCTCAAAAACAAATCCAGTGTCGCTGCCAAAACTAACCTGGTCACTCGTCTTGAAATGGACCTCCAATCGGTTGTTAATTGGGGCAAGAATTGGCTGGTCAACTTTAACACCTCAAAAACTAAACTACTCACTATTAATCACCATAGAGATCCTTCCTCCCCCCCCCCAATTAGAATGTCTGATAGTCAACTCCTTGAGAGCAACTCTCTGCGTCTGGTCGGTCTCACGTTGACTGCTGACCTGAGATGGAACAAATACATTGAGTCCATTGCTTCGTCCACCGCGATGAAAGTTGGCTCTCCATGCCGCGCCAGGAAATTTTTCTCTCCGGAATCGATACTTCAAATATACAAATCAACCATTCGCCCTTGCATGGAGTATTGTTGACATATATGTTCTGGGGTACCTTCTGTTTACCTCGGAGTTCTTGACAAGATCCAAAGGCGGATATGTAATATAATTGGCCCTGATCTGGCATCTCGTCTACAGTTGCGCTCTTACTGACGCGCCGTCGCCTCTCTCTGTCTTTTTTTTACAAATATTTTCATGGTAATTGCTCCGATGAGCTGCTTTCACAGGTTCCCAGGCTTCATGAATTCAAGCGCCCTACGAGGCTGGCATCCCGCTCTCACCCTTTCACTGTAGAAATGTTTAAATGTAGACGTCTCTTCTACTCCAATAGCTTCATACCTCGCACCCCTCGCCTGTGGAACACCCTTCCCTATTACTGTTTCCCTGAGAGCTATAATCTCTAACTTTTCAAATCTAATGTCAATCGTCATCTCCAGTTGATCTATCCACTATACCTCTCCTCATCCTTTCCTCTATCACACCTATCTGCTCTCGCTCCAAATCTTCTGCAACCCCCTGCATCCTAGTGGCTTCACGTCTTGCTCGGAGCGTAATGCTTAAAAAAAAAAAAAATCTATCTATCTATCTATCTATCTATCTATCTCAGCCTATTAATATGTATCTGTCTATCTATCTAGAGAAGAAAAGTTTTAAGTGCAGTCATAGTTGTGTTATAGTTGTCTAATTTTAGGAAACATTAAAAGTTTATTTCAGAAACATTTGTCACTTGACGGTATCGATGTAACTCTCTCTACAAGTATGGGCCACGATTAATATAATCAAAACAAGACAAATACGGTCCCGCGAGCAAAAATGACTAAAAGCAGACGATCAAAGTCGTACAGAAATACTTATAACATTAGTCTGAAATTAGATGTAAGCTGAGATGTTAAAACGACGAACTTAGTTGCAAATGGAAATCGTTATTTAACTCTCGGCAACAACACGTGTTTTTTTTGTTGATAGTCGCTCAGAATAAGCGGGACATTATAAAAATAATTAGCTTAATCATTTCAACCCAAGCAAAGGGATAAAACCACAAAGACGCAAGGAGTTACTTGAAGTGAAAGAAAATGAGACAAGATTTTAGTGAGAAGAAAGGGCACGAAAAAACATTGTCGTTGCATTTAAAAACTTTGAATATTCTAGGTTGGAAGAAAACAAGAAAAGGAAAACAAAAAAAGTTCCACAAACAGGAAGTGTGAGAAAAGAAACCATTAAACTAGAACTGATCGCTGGATCGAGCTATATTCAATAGTAAAACAGTGAGATCTAATTGCCAATCTAGTAACACGTTTAAATTCATGAAGTCAAGGCATTAATTGTCAAGAATCTCGAGATATATAGCAGAAACAACATACCCAATATGGCAGCAATATTCAATGCACAGACGAATGATAGGTTTATAAATGTACAAGATGTATTCTGGCGAGAAAGAATTGTCTAGAGGGACAAAATGAACCAATATTCCTAGTAGTAGACCTAGGTTCCACTAGATTAAAAAAAATATTCACTCCATTTCATGTTAGTGGAAAACTTGATCCCAAGTAGGTGCAAGAAGTCGCTCTCCTGGAGGTTAGCATCAGCCAAGAAAGACAGAAATGGTTCTCTTGAGTGATTAAATGAAAACAGTTTTGTTTTGGAGCGTTAAAATATACAAGCTATTTCTTGTCCCACTTAACTATTTCAGGTAATTTTCCAAGACCAACTGGCAGACCGCAGAGTGACGATAGAAAATATATGTGCTCGACATGAAAAATGAAATTTTGCATAAAAAATCGAAAAGATCTGTGCAAAATATGAAAACAAAATGCAAAAGGTGTAGAATGCTTGTAAAATATGAGGATAAATTTGGTTGTCTGTGACGCGCCAGAACGTTTTTCTCGTCTGAGTTCGTCCTTCAAATCTACAAATTTACAATTCATCCTTGCATTGAATACGTTGTCATATATGATCTGGTGCCCACGCTGTTCATCACAAGGTTCTCAATAAAATAAAGAGGCGGATATGCAATCTGATAGGTCCTGGGCTGGCATCTCGTCTACAGTCCCTTTCTCACAGACTGGTTTCCCTCTGTCTTTTCTATAAATATTTTCATCGCAACTGCTCTGAAGAGTTACTTTCACTGGTACGCCAATTGCATGAATTTAAGCGTGCTACCAGGTTGACATCTAGGTCCCACCATTTTACTGTTGAAACGGTTAAATATAGCCATCTCTTCTACTCCAACAGCTTCTTATCTCGCTTCCCTGATAGCTATAATCTGCAAATATTCAAATGTAATATCAATCGACATCTGATGCCTTGATCTTGATCCTCGTCCTTCTCTTTATCCTTTCCTCAAACACCCCTTTTTACTCTTGCTCTCACTCTCTGATACTTGCGTGCTAGTGCCACTCTCGCCTTCCTTGGGGTGAAATGCTTAGAAAAAACGCGAAAGAAATGACGGAAGGCAGGTTTCCCTTTCGCCATTCTTTTCCCTATTTGAATTTTCTCTACGTGATCAATGTATATTGATACATTCATTTCCTATTCACAAATTCTACCTGTAGTCTATACTTCTAAACTCTGAAATTTTATTTAGTTTGTTATGCTCAATAGGAGCAGATAGGTTCGCCTATTGTCCCGTTCACACTCCTCCCGATCTTTTGAACGGAAGTAGAGTGATATACTTTATTTCCTGTTTGAGATTGAATTTTCAGTTTCTTCTAAAATCTTCTTATTTACTTTCAGCCCTGTACGTCTTAGAGGCATTATCACCTTGATTGGGGTGAATTTGATTCAAATATAAAAATAACAAAATCTCATTTTGGAAAAGTGAACGTCTTCAGGTTATGGTATTCTAGTGTTGTGGGGTACTTCGACGTGTTTAGCAAGCTTGTTTCGCTAGATCAATTACAACTGAGTACACTATTTACATTGTTCAGACTATCATCCTCATCTTTGTTGCCATATTTATCACAACGTTTCGGCCGTTGTACGCTCCAGCCTTCTTCAGGTGGTTGAAATGTCGAAATGAAGCCTTGGGGTAGAATGTTTTAGTTCCACGTGCCATGTCTAATGGATCTCAGTTATGAGTTATCACATCTTAATTCCCCTCTCCAAGTTCTCCACCGCCTTAAACAGGTATTGAACTCACACTTTTTGGTTCCTGTCACTGGATCTAACTAACGCCTTTATCCACTGTGGCATGTGTCCTCATCTCAGAAATATAGACAGATACCACTGAGTAGTGAGTGAAATCCTCACCGTGTAATTTCTTCATATCAGCATTGTACTATATTTAAGCTACTTTTAGTAAATCTCTATTCCATCGTTGATTTTTTTAGTCCCCAACCTGAATACTTTGAAGATTGTTTCGCTTTTGACAGCTTATGAAGCCTTTAAAGCCAGAAAATTTTTTTAGATTGTAAGATAATTTTTTTTAGATAATAATGATTTTGCGATATAATTCCTATTAATTAACCCATAGGTGGAGGAATTTGTTAAACAAAAAAAATCTATATATATAAATGAAACATGGATTTATAAAATTGAAAAATTGAGACTCATATCTTCCTATATTGATTTTAGTCAATGATTTATTTTCTTTCTTCGCAGAAAACGAATTATGGATAATCGTACGAATGAAGAATATAATATTACGGATAATATTATTAAAGACATAGATACGTATACATATATATATATATATATATATATATATATATATATATATATATATATATATATATATATGTGTGTGTGTGTGTGTGTGTGTGTGTGTGTATTTATGTAACCCGAAAGCTTAGATGGGATTAAAAAATATGTATCAATATTGTGATTTTCTTTCGTCTTTTAATGATAATGTTATTAAGCTTATCAGATGATATGACAGGAATTTACATAAAATAAATAGACAAAACTTGTCTATATTATTTAAAGAAACATGCATCAATATATATATATATATATATATATATATATATATATATATATATATATATATATATATATATATTCAGTGGTATGGATATCAGTTTGTAACCCTAGGTTTTTACGTGTTTGCAAAACCAGGGTTACAAACTCATATCCATACAACTAAATATGTCAGCTCTATCACTGATATTGAGCACTTTCCAATAAATACCTCGAAATCACACACACATACACACACACGCACATATATATATATATATATATATATATATATATATATATATATATATATATATATATATATCGTTCCACTGTGGAGTAGCAGCTGGGTTTGAGTAATCGGTGAGACGAGTTTGAATTTCAGTCGAATCCATTACGTTCACTTACTGATACTATTGGGAAAGGTATTAATCCTCTTCTCCCTCCAGATAAGGGTAAATAGCAGGACGGACCGTGTTCTATAGCTTTGGATGACAACTGGTCTAGGGAAAGGACAATTCAATTCAAAACCTGCGGAGGTTCGTTTGAGGACCTTGTGACACGTTGTCACCAGGTCTCTGTATTCGGCTCTTCAAAAAGTGTGGTTGGTTCTGCACAAAGTCTTCACCAATATAATCAAATCATATGTGCTGGTGTCTGGCTATCGGTTCATAGGAACTGAGATGCTTGACCTTCATATGTCGAATACGACGGGAGAGTCCACTGTATATATATATATATATATATATATATATATATATATATATATATATATATATTCAGTTTGTATGCATATGAGTTTGTGACCCTGGGCTTCACGCTTTTGCAAAAACATTGTTACAATCTCATATCCATACAAGTGAATATCTTAGCTCTGTAACTGATATTGAGCACTTTCCAATACAAACACACACAGGCATATACATATATATATATATATATATATATATATATATATATATATATAAATCTTTTCAAGTGCACACCAACCCTATGGACACCAGATATGTATATATATATATATATATATATATATATATATATATATATATATATATATATATATATATATATATATATAATAAAAAGGCTTAAACACTAATATTCCATGGTCATAATTTATTCCATTGGAATCGTAAATACGATCCAATTCATCAGACCTACCTATATATATATATATATATATATATATATATATATATATATATATATATATATATATATATATATATATATATATATATAATTGTTTTGTTAAGTATATAATCACCGCAACACCGAAATTACCACATTTCAAAACTGAAAGACCTCATTTCAAATTCAGTCATAAAAATTATTACGTTCCATTATCAAGCGATGCTAAGAATAACTTTTTAGAAATTGATTTACTTAATTTGTAAGTCCAGACAAATTTGATATTTTGAGATGTTGGTGTGAAGGAAAATTTTATTTTAGGGGTGTTAAGATTTTAATTATTTAAATAATTATTTAGAAAACTCATGTATCCAATGTATTGTAACTATCAAGTTAGTCAAGTCAAGGTGAGGGTAGGGTTATCTGTTTATTGATAAAAATCTCCTTTTTTCAAGAAGTAATTCATGGTAGTGTCTATGTTCTAACATATCGTCTGGGTTTCTATAGCAATACATTTAAATTTTTCATTTAATTTTTATTTTTATATAAAATTCAGTTACGTTTTGTTCAAAAGAGGCATTGAAATATTATTTAGTCACCTTTTTAATATTTATATTTTTTATTCGTAAGGACTTAAGATATATTTAATTTATTTACTAATTGAGTACATATATGTTAATGTTGGAATCTAATTATTTATTCGTAGACTATTTTATTTATGATCAAATATTAATATGTTTGCTTCATTTTTTAGAAAATTAGCTATTAAGGAAAAAATTGGCAATGTCTACAAATAACCGTTATTACATTTCTTTGATTTAATAAATTTTTATTTTTCAGAATCTTATAATATTTAACTTTTCATTATTTACATTATTCGGACTATTGCCCTCCTCTTTGTCGCCATATTTATTACAACGTTTCGGCTGTTGTACGTTCCAGCCTTCTTCAGTTGGTTGGAATGTCAAACTGAACCCTTTATTTCGCTCACTGGGGTCGACTATTCTAGTTCCATGTGCCATGTTTAATGGATATATTAGTTATCTCCTATTAATTTCCCCCTCGGAGTTCTCCACTGCCTTAACCGGGTATTGAACTCACGCTCTTTGGGTCCTGTGACTGGATCTAACTAACATTTATCCACAGGGCTATCTGTCCTTGAGGGAATTTGTTTTATTAGTTTCTTTTAATGATCGATGTCCTTTTTAGTTTTAGTAATTGTAGTTAACATTTACGTAGAAGTAAACGTGTCAGGGTGGCTTGCAATTGGTGTAAAGGTAAAGAATAACTTCCTTACCTCAATACGTGACACGTAGCTGCGACGTTTTGTTCCTTTGAAAATGACATGAGTCTCTGTAACCGCAGTACTTATTGCGGAAGTGTATGATTCTGAAACGTTGGCTTTTATACAGCTTAGCGTGGTTCAACCAATAGCAGTTCGCGTGATGATTGGTCGGACTGGAGGATATCATTTGACTGCGTGACTGAAGCCGAGAATTCTGATTGGTCAGTCGCCTGTGGTTTTGGCATAATGAATAGGGCTGGTGCAGTGAGAAACGGGTGGGGATTTTTACGTAGGTGCATAGTTCAAAACGAGGTTTTCATTCTTATTTATTATTATTATTTTTTCATTTATTACAAACAGCTATTGGGGGATTCGGGTGAGTATGTTGCAGGAATCACCACTTTGCTGTGGGGTGTGGACATTTTTTTCTGTAAATATTTAGTGACTCCTTGAATATTTGTCCTGCAAGCAATATTTGGCACTCATGTGTCCAAGTAAAAATAAAGCACAAAAACATGGAATTTAAACAAACAATGCATGCATTAAACAAAACAAAAAAAACATTAATGTGTACACAATAAAAAAAAAAGAAGGAATATACATTAAAAATTGTAGCTATTAATGCAATTATTTGTTTGTGTGTGTGATACGCATGTGCATGTGTGTGCATGTGTTAGAGTTCAGTTGTCACTGGACCTGAGGAAACAGATGGGGACATTCAAATTTATGAGGTATATCTTGGAGGAAGAAGAAGGAAGGAAATGTTTATCTTTTTATAGACTTAAATAGCACCACCTAGTGGGTGTTCAGTGAAGCCAAGTGGAGTAAACCACAAGTATTTTATTAAATAGCATTAAATATGATTAAACAATCAAACAAATTTTAGGGCTGACCAATATCTGGATTCACCCCATGTCAAGATAGGGTATGAAGTGAAAACAAAAACTGTTTAAAAAAAAAAAAAATTTAGTGGGACTGCTATTGATCTAGCAAATAACCCGATGGTCACCGCATCCGCTTAACAAACGCATTATGTTTTAAGTGCTCTGGTCCCAACCACATGGCCAAGAATTGCGGTCCGGGCTACTTAGAGAGGACGGCCTCCTGGAGACAAAGATCCGGCCGTGTGATATGATGTTTTAGGTGTAACAGGGTCGGGTACGTCCAGTTAAAGCAAATTATTGAATTCAAATATCTGGGTAGCATATTTACTAAAAACGGCAAACTAATATCGAGACCTGATGTCAGAAAGTCAACACAGTCAGTTACCAACTTGCTCTTCTTCTAAAACATTCTAGCATTTCTATGAGCACCAAGGCAAATCTCATCAATGCCATTTTCCTACCAACGCTGACATACCAGTGCTAGACATGACCCCTAACAAAACCCATTGAGTGGAAATTGATCACTTGTGAGATGAAATACCTGAGAAAAACAGGGAACAAGACCAGGCGAGACAAGATCAGGAATGAGGCAATAAGAGATATGGTAGGAGCAATACCAATCATACAACACATCGAACGACAGAGGATCAAGTGGTTCGGACACCTCACTCGTATACCTATCAATCAACCAGCCCTACGAGCATACACCGTCAGGTAATCTGGCTGGAGTGCGAGAGGCAGACCAAGAAGATGCTGGAGTGACTCAGTGGCAGACACCCTCGGAGACCACGAGATATCTCTCCTCCAGGCCACTCGCCTTGCCGCTGACAGACGATTGTGTCTCCCCGCGACTCCTAACAGCACATGCGAAAGGAAAAATTAAACTAAACTAAACTATTGCATTAATATTTTTTTTAGAATAACAATGATTTTTCCAGAAATAAGTCCTACTATTTAACCCATATCTGGAGGAGATGAATTTTGGTAGTATAAAATTTTATTATAAAATCCATAGCCCAGTCTTCCCTGTTATTTAACCCATGGATAGAAAAGAGAAGGATTCTTGCCTTTCGCAACGGTATTTGTAACGAAGCCGAATGAAATTTGAACTCAGTCCTCATATTTCTCATTTCAAGTCACTGTCCACCACCCGCACATCCACTCATGCTCACTAACAAGGAATGTTTCATTTTCAAGAAATTTACTAAGAATTACGTTCATGAAAATGACAAAAATGTTTGCATCAAGATACTGGTTATAAATATTAGTATATTAGAAGGAAAAGAAGAAGTAAAAGGAATAAGAAGAAGAAGAAGAAGAAGAAGAAAAGGGGTATAAAGAAGAGGAGAAGAAAGTAGAGGAGAAGAAGAAAGAGAAGAAAAAGTGGGAAAAGAAGCTAAAGGGGAGGAGGAAGAAGAGAACAAGAAAAGGGAGGAGAAGAAGGAAGTGAAAAAGAAAGAAGCGGAGAAGAAAAAGAAAAAGGGGAAGAAAAAAGAGGCGAAGAAGAAAGTAGAAGAGAAGAAGAAAGACGAGAAGAAGGAGAAGAAAATCGGGGGAAGGAGAAGGAAGAGCAGGAGAAGGAAGAGGAGAAGAAGAAAAGGGAGAAGAAGAAGGAAGAGCAGGAGAAGGAAGAAGAGAAAAAGAAAAAAAAGAAGAAGGGAAGAGAAGGAAGAGGAGAAGGAGAAGAAAAGGCAGAAGAAGAAGGAAGAGGAGAAGAAGATGAAAAGGAAGGAAAGAAGAATGAAAAAGAAGAGAAGGAAGAGGAGAAAAATAAGAAAAAGGAGAAGAAGGAAGAGGAGAAGATAAAAAATTATCATGTTTTCTTTTCACCGAACAAAGATTCGGTACTGCTTCTATAAATGCTACATGGCTTCAAACTTCTGTAGATATGAAGAAACTTATTGTCACTTGACCAATATATACATTTGTAATAATTATAATAATAATAATTATATGTGTTTTGTGGATAATTTTGCTTATTATTATTGGAATCTCTTCAAATTATTTTCAAAATTATTGTTATAACTGAACTCCGAAGAAGTAAAACAATCCATACAACATCAATCAATTGATCCCTTTTTTATGATTTGTGAATTACCATAACTTATTGGGAAAGAGAGGTCCCCTTTGCCTTCTCCACGGTTTCTTCAGACAATTTGACACTCGAAAACACCATCTACTCCGCCAGAGAGAAAAGAGCTGGATTCATGCCTTTCTGCAAGGGAATTAGTGCGAAAGTCACTTGACTGGAATTCGAACTCCGATGACATTTACACTACCCCTACATCTCCTCGGGAAAGTTCTGGAGTTTTGGACTTGTTATCATTGTATTCCTAGCAAGAATTAACAGATAGTGTCAATGTGAACAAGTACATAATAATAATAATAATAATAATAATAATAATAATAATAATAATAATAATAATAATAATACTTCGAATTTTTGTCAAAAAGATTTTGATTTTCCTAAACAACGTATTCCTATAAGGAAATGAAACGCGGCAAAAATATCTTCCAAAATATAATGATATTTTCCAAGGCACATTTATTTAAAAACTTGAAGATGTCGAACAAAGTTTTTCTCTCGTATACTATAATGTCTTTCCATATCATCGGTTGATATTCGGCACATTAAATATCCTGTGAAGCATTATTAATAATAATAATAATAATAATAATAATAGTAATAGTAATAATAATAATAATAACGATAAGAAGAAGAACAAGAAGAAGGGGGGGAGGGGGAGGAGGAGGAGAAGACAATTCTCCAGTTAAATGTCAATTATGGTAAAAAATCGAATGAAAATTTAATAAGCACTGAGAATAGAGTCTGAGAAGTTTTTGACGAGATCTCACGCCTGGGAATAAACTCTAAGATTCTTGATGAGATCACGCGTGATAATACGTGTTCTCATTGGATTTCATATCATGGAAAATGATGCAGTTTTATTTACTGGATATTGAGTAAAACTGGAAAAAAAGTCCTAGCAAATAGAGTAAGAATGTGCAAGTTCATTGTAGATGCCCAAATATTTTCGATTTGTATTCGATTCGCAACTAAAATTAAGCGATGCTGAAGATTGCATGCTGCATAAAAAACATTTATGAAAACTAAACGAAAAGTGATAACAGCGACAATTGTAAAAACATCAACACTGATATGCACTTATGATAACGGAAGTTAACATTTTCAAAAGGTGAAAAAGAATCAAAAAAGATGAATTGATAGAAAAAATAAAGGTAAAAAAATGAAAATTATCAGGTGCCGTGGATCTTCACTTGAGAACCAAAAAAAAATTGTTAATAGTTTACAACAGCGCTCATAACATTTGGTGCATTTGGAATTATACTAAAACATAGAATTTGGATTGAAGCAATCGCGAAGGTTGACTTGTATCCACAGCATGCAGTAGGGAATATTTTGTCATATACAGCCTACTGTAATATTTTGTGACTTACTGTTTGTTTGTCGACAACTCTACAAGCTACTTGCTATTTCAACGGCTGCATAAGAAAATGAGACCCCCCACCGGAAAAACCTGTTTTTTTTACTGCTTTTTCAGAAAAATAAAGTAATTAATTTTAGCTTAATCTTGTTCACAATTCATCAATCGAATGAAACGTAAACATTTTCATTTTAATTTTTCAAAAAATGATTAAATAAATTTCTTATTGCTTGATGACAAGTGCCAAGAAATGGCACTGATGAATGATTGGAAAAGTGAAAATTTGTTATTTTGACAAAAAATAAATTAATATTGTTTTAATTTAAATTGTTTTTATAACTCAAATGTTCTTTTAAGATAAAATTCAATCTTTGTTCTTTAAAATAACACCAACATCATTACATGAAATTTTAATTTAAATACTTTTAATTTAATTTTAAAATTAGGTATTTCAGTGAATTTTTTTAAATGTTCTTTTAACAAAACTTAACATGAAAAAAAGATGAACTGATATGAAAAATAAAAGACAGTGAAAAGTGGAAATTATCAGGTGCCGTGGATCTTCACTTGAGAACCAAGAAAATTGTTAATAGTTTACAACAGCGCTCATAACATTTGGTGCATTTGGAATCATGCTAAAACATAGAATTTGGATTGAAGCAGTGGCGAAGGTTGACTTGTATCCACAGCATGCAGTAGCGAATATTTTGTCATATACAGCCTACTGTAATATTTTGTGACTTACTGTTTGTTTGTCGACAACTCTACAAGCTACTTGCTATTTCAACGGCTGCGTAAGAAAATGATACCCCTCCCACCGGAAACATTTGTTTTTCACTGCTTTTTCAGAAAAAAAAAGTAAGTAATTTTAGTTTAATCTTGTTCACAATTCATCAATTTAATGAAACGTAGACATTTTTATTTTAATTAAAAATTTTTTTTAAATAAGTTTCTTATTTACACTATTTACATTAGTCGGACAATTGTCCTCATCTTTGTCGCCATGTTTATCACAGCGTTTCGGTCGTTTTACGCTCTGGCCTTCTTCAGGTAGTCCTTGAGGACACATGGCCCAGTTGATAAAGGCGTTAGATCCAGTGGAAGGACCCAAAGAGTGTGAGTTTAATACCTGGTTAAGGTGAGTGGAGAACTTTCAGAGGGGAATTAACAGGAGATAACTAACATCCATTAAACATGGCATGTGGAACTAGAAAAGTCTACTCCAGTAAGCGAAATAAAGGGTTCAAATCGACATTCCTACAACCTGAAAGGCCGAAACGTTGTGATAAACATGGCGAAAAGGTGAGGACAATAGTCCGAATAATGTAAATAGTGTACATAATACCTCATCTCAGAAATATACACAGATACTGAAGTTTCTTTTTGCTTGACAACAGGTGTCATAAAATGGCGTTGATTGATGACTGGAAAAGTGAAAATTCCTAATTCTGACGCAAAGTCTGCCCTGGTTCCAAGTCACTTTTCCCACTGGATTTGAGGAGTTGTTAATTCAAGGAAGTTTTGAGATTTTACTGACAGCCATGTTTCAATTGAAGGTCATTCATTGTACACCGACAATAGCCATTTGGTGTAAATGGAATAACAATAAAACACTCCGAAAAAAATCAGTTGGAACCCCCTGGACGTGATGAGATCTACGAATATTGGATGAAAAGTTCACAATGGATTATAATATACGAGCCTTTGCAGGAAAAACGTTAGAAATCTCAGAACAGCATAGATTACCGTAAAGCCTTTCACTGTGTGCCGCACTCTTGGATCCTTAAGGCACTGAAAAATTCTCCTCGGTGATAGTAAATTTCCTTAAATATAGCATAGGAGTGTGGAAAAACATATTATGCATAATCACACCAAAACTACTGCCACTTTCAATCTTCTGAATATCAAACGAAAGAGGATCTGCTTATGATACAAAGCAGACATCATCATCACCTATTGAAGAGTGGCGAATTGTCTTCGCCTCGGCTTCCATATCTCCTGAAAAAAAAAAAAAAAAAAAACAACTTATTCCTATTTATTGATGATGTAACTCATGAAGGTAGTAGCAGAATCAGAATAAATTCAAAAGTCATTTTGTTTGCCAATTCACAGACAAATGTATCCTAAGTAATCAAGAGGAAGTTTATCATGCAACAGGACGATGACCCAAAGCATATTGCCAATACAACAAATGACTTGATCAGAGGGGAAAAAGTGAACAGTTTTAGACTGGCCAAATCAGTCACCGGACAATAACCCAATGCAATTGATATTTCGTCTCCTGAAAAAGGATACTGAGGGAAGAAACTCCCGGAAAAAAAAAAGAATTGACAGAGGTTGCGTTAAAAGTATGAAAAAACATCACAAATGAAGAATGCAACAGTTTGGTGATGTCAAGAAACAACAGTCAGTGACATCACAATCTCCAGAGTGCAGGGATGAAGGTTTCACAATCCACCGATCAAAGAATACTTCGAGAGCAGAAATATAGAAGTGATGCCAAAAGATGCAAACAACTCATCAGCAGGAAAAAATTGAAAGGCCAAATTGGAAGTTGCAAGAAAATACGGAGATGAGCGACAAAAGTTCTGGAAGTTAGTTTTATGGACTAATGAGACCAAGATTAATCTCTACCAAAAGACCAACGTGTGGGGAAAGAAAGGATATGTTTATGATCCAAAGCATACAAACTCATATGTGAAGCATACTAGAGGCATTTGCTTCGCTGAGATTAGGTTTCTGATTGGGACCCAAAAGGAAATATGTGTACAACGGAAATAAAAGGAAATGGTTTGGTTCGGTTTATTTTGTTTATCGAGATATCAACCTCAATGGGTTATTTAATGCCAACAACATTTTTAGGATAGATTCGTATGAATAGAATATGTATTCTTTGGTTTTGATTGGTTTGGTTTATTTTGTTTTTACGGCATATCAACCTCAATGGGTTATTTAATGCCGACAACATTTTTACGATAGATTCGTATGTATAGAATATGTATTCTTTGGTTTAGATTGGTTTGGTTTATTTTGTTTTATGGCATATCAACGTCAATGGGTTATTTAATGCCAACAACATTTTTAGGATAGATTCGTATGTATAGAATATGTATTCTTTGGTTTAGATTGGTTTGGTTTATTTTGTTTTATGGCATATCAACGTCAATGGGTTATTTAATGCCGACAACATTTTTACGATAGATTCGTATGAATAGAATATGTATTCTTTGGTTTAGATTGGTTTGGTTTATTTTGTTTGACGGCAGATCAACCTCAATGGGTTATTTAATGCCGACAACATTTTTAGGATAGATTCGTATGAATAGAATATGTATTCTTTGGTTTAGATTGGTTTGGTTTATTTTGTTCTACGGCATATCAACCTCAATGGGTTATTTAATACCGACAACATTTTTAGGATAGATTCGTATGAATAGAATATGTATTCTTTGGTTTAGATTGGTTTGGTTTATTTTGTTTTACGGCATATCAACCTCAATGGGTTATTTAATGCCGACAACATTTTTAGGATAGATTCGTATGAATAGAATATGTATTCTTTGGTTTAGATTGGTTTGTTTTATTTTGTTTTACGGCAGATCAACCTCAATGGGTTATTTAATGCTGACAATATATTTAGGATAGATTCGTATGTATAGAATATGTATAAAGGTAAAATCTGACATCTTGGTTTTAGTCACTTTCCTGCCAACGTAGCTTCCTTGTGCTTTTTTCCATGCTAAATACTCTCATGAAATTTCCTCTATGATAGAAACCGCAGTACTAGATTGGCAGCTAGGTCTCATCATTTAACAGTTGAAATGGCTAAATGTAACCGTAAGTTCTATGTTAACAGTTTCTTTTCTCGGACTTCTCACTTGTTGAACTCTGTTCTGACCTTCTTGCTTTCAAATCAACTTTGATCTTCAAAAATTGCAAGGTTAATCGTTATCTTCCTTCTTAATTCCTGTTCTTTTATTGTTTTCTCTCTTTAATAAAGTTTTCTTTATCTCAAATTCTCCCACACTCAGTAATCCCTTGATTCTTAGTGGCTTTATTTCTTTGCTTGGTTGAAATTTTTAATCAGTTATTCGAGAGTTACTCTATGTACACAATGCAAACCTCTTTGCACATACGGAAAAGAACAAGCAAAACATAACGGACTCTTTTTCGAGAGCATGTGACCGGACTAACCATTAGCATAAACATTACTAAGATCATATATACCCCCCCCCCTTCAGAGCATCGCTATGTTGAACATAACTTATTTATTCAGGGTCAGAGGCTCGAGGTTGATTCTTTTGTCCACCATGAAAGTACTCTAGCTAAAGATGGTTCTTTAGTCCCCAAAATTAATCTCAAAATCGGTTAATTGGAAAAACGGGTCTGGTCAGACAGACTTCTCATTCGACACTAGGGTCAATGTCCACCAATCGTGTGTGATGACTCCTCCTCTCTACTCTTCGGGGACATGGACTATATATCGCCAACATATCAAAACGTGGAAAAATTACAGGCGTATCTTAAAGACCAAATAGTAGTTTTTACATTACAGTATACCCAATATATATATATATATATATATATATATATATGTGTGTGTGTGTGTGTGTGTGTGTGTGTGTGTGTGTGTGTGAAGAAATATAGTTTTAAGGTGTGATCAATATCAGAGATAATGCGTATGTAAATATAAATATATAAGTGAACATTGAATTCAACACTCAGAGGCGACAGGCTGTTTCATGCTAGACGCAATTGTCAGGCGATATATATATATATATATATATATATATATATATATATATATATATATATATATATATGAACAAAAGTTTTATACTACAGAATGTATATATTATTTTAAAAATGACGAACACATTCTTTTTCCTTAAAAGTCTTTTATATTAACAGTTGTTTAGAAATAGTCTCAAATACCCACCATGGAGAAACTGTTTATTTTTAATGAACCGCAATGAGCCCGGCATCTCAGGGGTATGGAAGATGAGAGATTACCTCGGCACCTGTTTTACGGAGGAATTGCTCTTGGCAAGCGTCCTAGACATAAAACTCTTGAAGTCAGTGGCTAAGACTGGGGAGAGGAGAAAATAGATCTGGTTGGCGAGAGCTAGTTTTGATGGCTGCTTTGAGATCAAAAATGTTGAATCTCAGGAAGGGTGATTTATATTCGATCCCGGAGTGTGTATGAAACATCTGCGAAAAGGTTGTTGCCTATCGTTGAGGATTTGCTCGTCGGCTAAGCGCCACATGAGAGCGCATGTGGAGAAGGCAACATTCAAGATTCTCTAAAAGACTTTAGGGTGTCACATATGTTAAAAGACTATGTAAGCTCGACGTCATTTGCGTGTCCTTCGCCACTCAGCTCAACGTTGAAGAAATGCCCTTGCTCTGTTAAGAAGAGATAGTTATCATATTATATATATATATATATATATATATATATATATATATATATATATATATATATATATATATATATATATATAAAGAGTACGGTTGGGTAGTGGACAACAGCATGGATTGAGGAATCGGAGAGCCAAATACCAGTCGAATCCATTACATTCACTTAAGTGCTAATACCCTTGGGAAATGTATGAATCCTCTTCTTCTTCCCCCTGCTATGGGTAAATAGCAGGACAGACCGGGTTCTATAGCCTTGGATGGCAACTAGTCTAGGAGAAGGAAAACTCGTAACTGGTCGGATTAAGGAATTGAAAAGCTGAGTTCGAATTCCAGGAGAATCTATTATTATATATTCACTTACGTGCTAATACCCTTGGGAAATATATGAATCGTCTTCTTCTCTCCATATCTATGGGTAAATAGCCTTGGATGGCAATTGGACTAGGAGAAGGACAACTCTGGAGTCAATATCTGCCGAGGGTCGTTTGCGCCCTTACGTGTGGTATTCACCTCTACGAAAAGTGCGGTTGGTTCTGCCACTGTTTTTTCTTTAAATTATATATATATATATATATATATATATATATATATATATATATATATATAACATTGAGATGCATCTAACATCTCTCAACATTTACAACAGTATGCCTCACATTTTAGGAAACTTCTAGCTGAAAATACCTCTCTACTTTTTCATGAAAATAATAAAGATAAAGTAAAAAATTCTTGAAGCTATCTATAGACAAAGATTGAAACCAAACCCTTAATAAAATTAATTATGAATACTACGCAAATGTTTACAGTATATAGCTTAAAATATCTAGGTTTTAACCAATAGTTTTAAATATATTTTTTTTTAAATATTAGACATTTCATAACTTAGTTACCTCCCTTGATGTTTCCGTCATAGATGTTTAAAATAGTACAGTACATAACCCTAGCGTTTTTCCCTTCACATGTAAAAATTTAATTTTCAGATAAACACAACAATTTTGTCTTAGAAAAACGATGAACACTGCAAATTTTGTCTTAGAAAAAAAAAAACATCCTGATGACGACATTGTATTGTGCTAATGTCGAAAGTACACGGAACAAAAGTAATATGCATCAAAATGGTAATTTTCTTTCTTCATTTAATAAGGAGACTAAGAAACTTGGTTTACACCGAATATTTTCGCTAACCCGCATTCCCAGCATTATGTAATCTCTCTCTCTCACTCTCTCTCTCTCTCTCTCTCTCTCTATATATATATATATATATATATATATATATATATATGTATATATATACAAGTATATGATTGGTGTATATGGAATGAATTAAAGTAACTTCAATGAAAAAATAAATTGAATAACATATATATTTCTTCTTTTCTCCTCAGTAATTTTATAGTTGTAAACTTGATAGCGAATAAATGTTAAATTTTGATTTTGTAATTAGCAGTTTTAAATTTTAATATTAAATTTTATCATATAATTTAGTAATTATTCGTTGGAATAAATTATTTTTTAATACTAAACATCTGAATAGATATTATAACATGACTTCGTTATCGAGCTTTTTGAATTTTCCTGTACTTGTGTTCTGATTGGTCCATCTAGCCTTTGTAACAACATTTTCCCCTTGCGTAGAATATTAATTAATTTGAAACTTTTAAAACCATTTATTTTACATTCAACGTCATCACTTGATAAGACACCGAAGGTGTTGAAACAAAATGGCTATTTTTGTAGTGATTTTATAACATATTTATGTTATAAATTTTTTTTTCTTTAAAAATAAATAATTATATATATATATATATATATATATATATATATATATATATATATATATATATATATATCATTGAATAATTTAGACAAGTTGTGCCTATTTATTTTTAATAGGATCCTTTCATATTCACGGACAAGCTTCCTAGTATTCTTATTAAAGAAAGAGAGAAAATACATTTATACTTTTTTTGCTAATAATAAGCACAAAGTAACAATTGTTGAAGCTATCTGTATTAAAAAAATTGAAACCAACTCATAATAAAGATAATTATGAGTCCTGCACAGATGTTTTGAAATGTGCACAATAGTTTAAATATTTAGGTTTTAAATAATAGTTTTAAATAGTTGTTTTACATTTTTAAAACAGATTTAGACATCGCAATTACTTAGTTACCTCCCTTGATGTTTGCTCGTGACCTACGTGATAAAATTTAAAAGTGTAATGAACATAAACGTTTTTTTCACTTCACACGTAAAAAAATTAATTTTCAGATGAGCACAAAATTGTGATAATGTCGAAAGAACTCGGAATAAATTGAACATGCATAAGCATGGTAATTTTCTTTCTTCCTTTAATAAGGATTTTAATCAGTAATTGTGAGAGGATTCTATTAAAAAATAAGTTGAAAAACTTATCTAAAATACTTAATGAGACATGACTTAATGAAAACATGCTAACAAAATACACGGAATACACACACACACAGATATATATATATATATATATATATATATATATATATATATATATATATATATATATATATAATAACAAAAATTTTATACCACAGAATTTATATATTGTTTTAAAAATGACGGATCACATTTTTTTTTAAAGGAGCCTTTTTCGTCAAAAAGTTCTTCAGAAATATTCGCTTAAATGGCGAAACTGTAAAAGTGTACTAGTGTAATAAGGGGCCACTACGTGGTTTTTGGACCTTGTCATTGTCCAATTTATTTAAAACTTCTCTGGTTGGATAGGAATGGTCAAACAATAGGGTGTCGACGTGTGTGACTTCTAGCTTTTCTACTGCCAAGTTGCGTATTGTCTTTGATACTATTCCGGTTTTCCCATCTTTCGCTAAGGGTGGTCTGCCCTACTTACAAAGCAGTACTGTTATATACTATTTTAAATATCAGTATGAGGTTGATTATATGGGGCGAAGCAACTTGCGATTTAAAACCCTGATTAGAAAGCACGTACCTACTCATATCAGACAGGATGGAGTAGCGACAGTATCCGTTTGACTCAGTCGGTTTGTGAGTCAGCAATTGGACTACATTTAGTGAACAATCCTGTTCGCGCTTTGAAATATTCTGATGAAGCGTTTAGGCTACTGCATAAAGCTCTGTCGGCTAAACATTTACGTTTTTCAGAAGCTGTTCATATCAAGCTTCATCGACCGACTTTATGTAGGTAGAAGGAGAACTGTCTTTGTTCTCTGTCTCTCATGGGTGGTCTGTTTTCTGTTTTATACTTTATAGAAGCTTATTTACATTGATTTATTGTTTTAGTAATAAATTTATTTAAGTAGTACCTCATTATCTACACCCCCACTCACTACATGAACTTTTTCCATTTATCATTATTTCTTTTTGTATGTTTGTTTTTTCCCATCGAATCTTTTTCAAGAAGTGTTGGACAAAAAGCTCCTGTTTAAAGAAAAAAGAATGCGCTCTGTCATTTTTAACATAATACATACACACACACTGACACACAGACACGCATACACGGACACACACATACACACACATACGTGTATATGTGTGTGTGTCTGTGTGAATATTGTTTAAATCTTGATATATCTACAAAGGATGTTTACTCAATATTGGAGAACGTTTATATATATAAAAAAATGTGTGAATAGTAATCAACACTGCATGGCGATTATCTGTTAAAAGCTCCAGTACTGCAATGTTCAGGACAATTATATATGCACATGCATAAATGCGTAAACACCATGATATACGAAAATGTTAAAAGGATAGAAAGAAACATGAAATATCTATATATATGCATGCGTGTGAAATGAATATAAATATATATATTACGAAATGGACAAAGTCCGACAATTTATTTATTAAAGATATTTTTTTTTTAGATACAAGTATTTAAGTAAATGCTCTGTTTATAATAAACAGTATTAAATAACATTTACCGGCCTGAATGTCCGAGAAATTTTCATAGAAAATATTCGTGCTTGGACAGGATTCGAACCTGCATTCTATACGGAACCGTCATTTACGCTAACATGCCTAACCGATCGGCCACCAAGGATCGTTCGGTAGACAAAGTCGAATTTACTGCTTACAAAGTCCGACAATTTATTTATTAAAGACATTTTTTTATAAAAAGAACGTTAAACATAAAAAAATGTCTTTAATAAATAAATTGTCGGACTTTGTCCATTTCGTAATATATGACGTCATTCGTTTACATTCGATACACCAATGAGCAGTTATGAATGTACGAGATTCATAGAAGATTGAAGTTTATAAGCAGTAAATTCGACCTTGTCTACCGAACGATCCTTGGTGGCCGATCGGTTAGGCACGTCAGCGTAAATGACGGTTCCGTATAGGATGCAGGTTCGAACGTTAAACATAAAAAAATGTCTTTAATATATATATATATATATATATATATATATATATATATATATATATATATATATATAAGGAAGAGGTTATAGTAGTTCCAACGAGAGAGAGAAAGAGAGAGAGAGAAAGAGAGAGAGAGAGAAAGAGAGAGAAAGAGAAAGAGAGAGAGAGAGAAAGAGAGAGAGAGAAAGAGAGAGAAAGAGAGAGAGAGAGAGAGAGGGGTGATCAGTAGAAATAGCATTAACTGATTTACGCCACTTGGGCCTCCCCATAGTTTACTTTCCTTTACCCAGTAATTGTTAGGTTGGTGCAAAAATGATGTCGGCTTTTCACTTATTTTTTAACGTCAAAAACCGACAATATTTTTGCACCAACCTAATATTTAGAATATTTCAGAGCGTTTCTCTAATTCAAGCTTTGAAAACTTAACGTTATTTTATTAATGTTACTTTTACATATAAATGCATATTACTAAATCAAATTTCTACACTCGCCTTGATAATGGTCCTCAGGGAACGAAACCCATTGGCATAAATCATGTGTCCTTTCTCTCTCTATCTCACTCTCTCACACACACACGCATCTCTCTCTCTCTCTCTCTCTATATATATATATATATATATATATATATATATATATAGAGAGAGAGAGAGAGAGAGATAGAGAGAGAGAGAGCGAAAAGCAGAGAGAGCAAGAGAACAATCTAAGGTATCAGATTTATTAAATTTGAAAATGTTGAAAATCGTAGTGAGCATCAGTCAAACATTTTTGAACTCTTTAAAAAATATAAAATTTATCACAAATGTTAAGATAAAAAATTGTTGATAAAGAAATGGAAAAGTATCGTAAAGATTAAACGAAATATAAAATTATAAGAAGTGGAAATAAATCTTTTCAAAAATTTTCAAAAATAATCAAAAGAAATATAAACTCAAAATCAAAAAGAACTTCAAAGAAATTTTTGCTAATGATTTACGAATTATAGAAACATTCATGTCGGAATCATTCTAAAAAACGATTGGGCACATGCGCATATGTGTGTGTGTGCATGTGGATATATATATATATATATATATATATATATATATATATATATTAGATTGGTGTAAAAATAATGACGTAATAATATCATATTCTGACGTTAAAAAATACGTCAAAAACGACATTATTACGTCATTATTTTTGCACCAACCTAATATATATCTATATATATAGATAATATTAGTGGTAAATATACATATATATGCAAAATGTGTATGTATTTTTTGAATTTGTAGGTCTGATGAATTGGATCGTATTTACGATTCCAATGGAATAAATTATGACCATGGAATATTAGTGTTTAAGCCTTTTTATTATATATATATATATATATATATATATATATATATATATATATATATATATATATTAGAAATTTGAAATTTTTACATTTGAAATTGTCTTTTGACACTGCAGTTACAACATAAACCATGCTTATGTATACACATACATACATACAGGCATCGATACAAGTGTTGGGACGTCTGGTTGATTGTCGACGGCAAAATCATCCGGCGTCTGATGACATTCATTTTTAGTAGAAATATTGTTCGCCCACAAATATTACCTTTTTTAAAAAAGAGTTCTCAAATTAGAAGAAGCCACCTCACTCTTAATTTTCTATCTATCTATCTCCTTCTTTTCATATTTATCTATTTCCTTCTGTTCATATCTATCTATCTATGTATCTATCTCCTTCTTTTCATATCTATCTATTTCCTTCTGTTCATATCTATCTATCTATCTATCTCCTTCTTTTCATATCTATCTATTTCCTTCTCTTCATATCTATCTATCTATCTATCTATTTATCTATCTATCTATCTCCTTCTTTTTATATCTATCTATTTCCTTCTCTTCATATCTATCTATCTATCTATCTATCTCCTTCTTTTCATATCTATCTATTTCCTTCTCTTCATATCTATCTATCTATCTATCTATCTATCTATCTATCTATCTATCTATCTATCCAGTTCCCTCCAAAAGTATTGTAACGGGAAAGCCAATTCCTGGGGTTTTTTTTTGGTGTTCATCGAAGAAATTTGGGTTTAAGATCAAAAACGTGAATATGAAACAAGAGTTCAGATCTTAAGCTTTTATTTTTATTCCTGGTATTTACATTTAGATGTGTTAAACATACCACCTTTTGTTTGAACCCACTAATTGTTCAAGTTAGAAAAACTATTGGCACACATAGCTGACAGGTGTTTCTTGTTACCTAGGTGTTGCCTTTTAGATTTATTGTTTGAACATTAAATAGCTGTGAATGACTACTTTTGGTTTTAGCCTTTTGTTTCACGTGTAAAGATTGAATTTTTGTTACAAAGGATAAACCGTCATGAAAATGAGAGAATCCATTTTGAAGCTGATAAAAGAATGAAAATCAATCACAGCCATTGGACAAACATTGGGCATAGCCAACACAACAATTTAGAATGTGTTGAAAAAGAAAAAAACTATTGGTGTACTGAGCAAAGGACATAGAACAGGTCAGCCAAGAAAAACAACAGCAGTTGATGATAGAACATTGTAAGAGTTGTGAGGGGAAAAACAAACAAGTCAATGACATCACCAACAATCTCCAGGGTGCAGGGGTGAAAGTTAAGAATCCACCATTAAAAGAAAACTTTGGGAGTAGAAATGCGGATGTCATGCCACAAAATGCAAACCACTCATCAGTCGTAAGAATCAGAAGACCAGATTGGAATTTACAAGAGCACAGAGAATAGTGACAAAAGTTCTGAAAAGAAAGTTTCATGGACTGATGAGAGCAAGATTAATAATGGAAAATTCAAAGTATGGGCAAAGAAAGGATCTGCTTATGATACAAAGAATACAGGTTCATCTGTGAAACATAGGGGGAGGCGGTCTCTTGGCCTCGGCTTCCATATCTCCTTCTGAAACAAACTTATTCCTATTTATTGATGATGTAACTCATGAAGGTAGTAGCAGAATTAGAATAAATTCAAAAGTCTACAGAGACATTTTGATTGCCAATTCACAGACAATGGTATCCTAAGTAATCAAGAAGAAGTTTATCATGCAACAGGACGATGACCCAAAACATATTGCCAATACAACAAATGACTTGATCAAAGGAAAAAAGTGAAATGTTTTAGACTGGCCAAATCAGTCATCAGACAATTACCCAATGGAATTAATATTTCATCTCCTGAAGAGGACACTGAAGGAAGAAGCCCACCGAAACAAACTAGAACTGAAAGAGGCTATGTTAAAAGTCAGGAAAAGCATCAGAAATGAAGAATGCAACAGTTTGGTGATGCCAGTTGATGCAGTTATTGCAAGCAAGGATTATGCAACCAAATATTGAATGTTATTTACTTTAAAACTATCAGTTCTTTTACTTTTGCTCATCTAAAATGGAGGGTGGTGATGATGCAAAAGGTGATATGTCCTAAGTTGTTTAATACATCTAAATGTAAATACCAGGGCATAGAAGTTGAAGTTCTGAACTCTAGTCTCATAGTCATCTTCTGATCTTATACCCAAATGTCTTCAGTGAACAACAAAAAAAAACAACAAAAAACAAAGAATTGGCCTTGCTGTTCCAGTACTTTGGGGGTAACTCTCTCCTTCTCTCTCTCTCTCTCTCTCTATCTATCTATCTATCTATCTATCTATCTATATATATATATATATATATATATATATATATATATATATGTATGTATGTATGTATGTATTCGTATCCAGATCTAAAGAGAATTTTTTAGAATGGATTTTATCTATACGGCAGAAATTTATCACTGATACCGCCGAAGGGTGCAAATATTTCATTAATAAGATTTTTTGAATATTCAGGCCGGGAGGTGAAAGTAAATATACTGTTTTATAAATAAACGGAGCGTCTACTTAAATTTGAGTATCCTCTAAAAATAACGTTTAAAGTGATATATATATATAAAGATTTGCGCCATTTTTTCTCTTTCTTCATTTCCATTTTCCGTTTTCTCTATGTCCTATTCTTTGTGGCTCTTAGAAATATTTTCTTTTTTGTTTACTTCCCATTATTTGTTCGTCATACACTTACACAATTTACTTCTTCAATGTTTTCCTTTCCCTGCCTTCAGGATGCTCTGTAAGTGTCATATTTTCCAAGCCCTCAACTTCTTTTATTTGTTTCTAAATATAATAGCCCTTTTTGTTTCCACTTTCTTTAAAACCTGCCCGTTGCTCACATGTTTTGGTACTCTCAGCATCCTTTTGAAGAACTGTATCTCTTGCCTCTAGTCTCTTCTTCATCTGTGAGGAAATTATCCAGCATTCACTGTCATAGAGGAGGAGTTATATTAAAAAGACGTCTAATACCGTTTTCTTTGTTTCTAATTAAATTCCCTATTTCTTAATTCTATTTATTTGCTTTTGGAAGGCATTTTCGACATTTTTTGAAGCATTTCATCCCCAGCAAGGCGGGAGTGCTACTAGCACGCAAGGGGTTACAGAGAGTGAGAGCAAGAGTAAAGAGGGGTGTTTGAGGAAAGGATATAGAGAAAGAGCGGGATCAGGATCAAAGCATCAAAAGATATCGATTGACATTACATTTGAATTTTGAAGATTATAGTTACCGGGGAAGCAAGTAAAAGAAAGAGTGTTCCGCTGTCGGCAAGCGTGGTAGAAGAAGCTGTTGGAATAGAAGAAGAAGTTGAATTTAACAGTTTCGAAAACGTGGAATGGTTAAACCGAGGTGCCAATCTAATAACACGCTTAAATTCATGCAGTTGTGGTACCATTGAAAGTACCTCGTCAGAGCAGTTGCCATCAAAATATTTGTAGAAAAGACAGAGGGGAACCGTAGTGAGAAAGTCTATAGATGAGATGTCAGATCAGGACCTATCACATTGCATATCCGTCCCTGGATTTTGTCTAGGTCCCCGAGATGAATAGTGAGGGCACCAGATCATACATAGCAACAGTATTCGATGCAAGGATGAATGGTAGATTTGTAGATTTGAAGGATGGACTTAGGCGAGAAAAACCTTCTGGCGCAACACAACAGGCTTTCCTTACAGTTGATTCAATGTAGTTGTAACTCTTCAGATCAATGGAAAACGTGAGACCAAGAAGGCGCTGAGAGATGCTCTCGTGGGACTGTGTATCAGCCATTCTGATAGTTTTTTAATGCATCTTCGGATTTCTGTTCCACGTTTTCCATCGTCTGTTATAATCCTTCCTTGATATTTAAATATTTGTAATTGCTAGATTTTGACGACTCTGATTTTTATCTTGCATATAGTACTCTTCCTTTTTCTGATAACCGTACATTCTATATTCTCATAACTGTTTACGGAAACTAAGTTTTTTTTTTTACCTTTTTCTCCTTGCTTTTTATTTTTAAAATATCTGTTTTAAAGGTTATATTAGAACCCATACTCCTTTGGTTGAGGTTTAAATAGCAGGAGAAACCGGGTTCTCTTTTTCTTGGATCAGAGCCATACGAGAAGAAAATTGAATTCAAAGCTTGTCTTTCTGAAGACGGCCATGTTTATGTTCATGTGCTTTCCTTAGGCTTTGACATTATTTTGAAGAGGTTAAACACAATGGAATTTCGTAATATACAATGCACCATTTCACTAATTATCAGCTCTTCTGAAAATTGACTTGTTCTACACATATTTTAACAGCTCAATCAAATTCATTCCTGAAATAAACAACGAGAGAGTTACGTAGGTAGCGTTATCTGTCAGCTGGGATCTTATTAAATGGAAAACAGCTGGATCTGTCGCAAAATATGGATTAGGAACAGTTATTTTCCCATGATAGTTATCAGTATCATGAAGTGGGTTTCACGAGTGGCCAGACATGAGAAGTCGCTGAACGAAGATAAATTGATTTTGTTTTTCAGACAAAGACGAGAAAAAAAAAGAACCATGTTAGCTTTAAAAATGACCAATACCCGCGAATACACAGAGAGACGAAACGAACGATGGGGAACAACGGGACACGGAAGATACCCGTTAGACTGTTCACGCCCTCCCCACCTACGCCTCATCTCGCTTATAGCAGTAGGTTGCAACTCAAGAATAAAATCTGTTTTACTGCTAGAAGTCGTGTTTTTTCACTTGTGCGTAATGATCTGACCGAAGTGCAATTTTAACTGAAAGTTAAATAATCCAAGTAAACCCTAATAATATGAAATATTAAAACTGATCCACCAAAGACATCATTTTAATTATTACAGATCATATATATATTATTTATGAAGCTTCCATTTACCCCAAAGAAAATAAATCAAACCAGCATGTTTATATTGAGATTTCTGTGGGCAATGGAAACAACGGCTTTATAACCATAGGCACTTCTTTTCCAACCCAAGATTAAAACACCAAACTGCTCTCCCCAAATTTTTTGGGAGAATTGGGAGAGAAAGACACAAACACTCAAATTGACTGGGAATGCATAGGTTTTGCTCAAACTCCCAGTAGATGTAACTTGTGTTTATAAGAGAAAATTTGAATTATTAAATTTGAAAATCAAAGTATTTTGCTAAATCAAAGGAATGAATTGGTACCCAAATGTTGTAATAGAACTAAATTCAAATTAATATAAATATCTTTCAGCTCGCACAGTTATCAAATAACACTTCCACGTTTAATTTTTCCTTATTACTCTTTTTAAATAACCTTCCTCTTATTTCTCTCTCTCTCTCTCTCTCTCTCTCTCTCTCTATATATATATATATATATATATATATATATATATATATATATATATAAAGAAATATAGTCTTAAGGTGTGCTATATTTATGGAATAAAGTGCTCAATATCAGAGATAGAGAGTGGGTAAATATAAAAGTGAACATAGAAGTCATCACTTAGAGGTGACAGTCTGTTTCATGCTATATGCAATCATCAGGCCACATGAAACAGACTGTCGCCTCTAAGTGTTGACTTCTATGTTCACTTTTATATATATATATATATATATATATATATATATATATACTGGGTTGTAGATTAATATTCTTTCGTTTTTATTATCATTATTTCATTTAGATTCCTCTATTAGTTTCGGCCAACATGGCCATCATCATGAGAAGAAATATTTCAGCTTGCTGGTAGCAGTGAACTACAGGAATGAATGTCTTGATGGAGAAAATGAACTTTTGTCTGTAGTTTTCATTTGTTTATATTTATATATATATATATATATATATATATATATATATATATATATATTAAACTACTATTATTACGATTAATATTTCCACCCTATTATTTAATCTCCCCTATACTATACATATTTCCTTTATCTTATCTATACCATATAGATTAGATATATAATACTCAGATTTACTTTTAATTTCTTTTTTAAATTTCTAGCTGATTTTGTTTAATTATGTTTATATATGGCTCAATTGTAATTGATATCTTCCTCTTCAAAGGAATTCTTTAAATTCACCTTAAAAAGATATTTTCTATATTTAATATTCTATTAATTTTCTTATTTTTGCATCTATCATAGATACGTTTAATTACTTTTTTAATTGCTGTCTGTTTTTTTTTCTTTTTTTTTTGTCTAATTATAGTTATGTATGTGGTTCAATTGTAAATGATATTTCCCCAATCACGAGGCTTCTTTGAATTTAATCTATAATTAATTTACATACTTTAATTCTACTTCACTTATATTGTACTAGCTTTGATTTTTTTTCATCCGTTTAATCTATTTTTTCACTAAAATTAATATTCTGTTTTAATATTTCCCATATACTAAGAATTTTTTCTGTAGCTTAATTTATAATATTAACATTTTACAATATTTTTACACAATCATAAAACTTTCTCTTGGTTTTAAAGATTGAAATTCCTTATGTATTTTTTTCATATTTGAACAAGTGTTAACATTTGAAATATAAGTCAAGGTTAATTTTTCTGAGGTTAAATTTCAAACCGTCTTTAAACTTTCGTCTAAAATTCTAGACACTAGATCAATCATTATTCCTCCCATTCTTCCTCTATCCATAGCTACTGTGTTCTTATTTAAATTTAAAGAAAAATAGGCTTTATATTTGTTTTATTCTAACATTTTAGTGTTGAATATTTCCCCATTCAGATGGGGTAATTTTTAATTTTATTTATTTGTAATTTATTTTGATATGATCTGTAATAAATACATTGAATTATATTTGGGGATCAGTTTTAATATTTTATATTATTAGGATTCACTTGGATTACTTACTCACAGATTTCTCCTCTCTATCTCTCTCTCTCTCTCTCTCTCTCTCTCTCTATATATATATATATATATATATATATATATATATATATATAATTTAAAAATACTCCATCTGTATGGTCATTTCGCTCCGCAGGAAAATAAAATCCTTAGGAGCTTTTCAACACTAAAAAGTTAGATAGAATAAAATAAATATGAAGCCAAACATTTTAAAAATTTAAATAAGGGACCGGAAGGAAAAATGGGGAGGAAAAGACGACAAATCAGGGAAAAGGGATCTAAAAAGGCGGGGTGGGGAGAGAAAGACAGAGAGAAAAAACATTTTCCTATAGACTAATTATTTTTTTTAGCATGTTTTATAATATTAACATTTTACACTATTTTTACACAATCATAAAACTTTCTCTTGGTTTTAAGGATTGAAATTCCTTATGTATTTTTTTCCTATTTGAACAAGTGTTAACATTTGAAATATAAGTCAAGGTTAATTTTTCGGAGGTTAAATTTGCAACCGTCTTTAAACTTTCGTCTAGAGTCTAGACTCTAAACGAATCATTATTCCTTCTCCCTCCCATCTCTATTTTCTTCTTTTTTCTTTTTTCTCCCTGTCTTTCTTTTTTCTCCCTTTTAGATCCCTTTTCCCTTATTTGTAGTCTTTTCCTTTCTCCCTACTTTTTTCCTTCCTGTCTCTTATTTAACTTTAAACATAAGACTTCATATTTATTTTATCGAACCTTTTAGTGTTGACGAACACTTGCCGAGCGAAATGGCCATTGAGACGGGGTATTTTTGAATTTTATTTATTTGTAATTCACACACACACACACACTCACACACACACACACACACACATATATATATATATGTATATATATGAAGAAATATAGTATTATGGCGTGCTATTTTTATTGGATAAAGTACTCCATATCAGAGATAGAGCGTAGGTAAATATAAAAGTGAACATTGAGGTCAACACTGAGAGGCGACATACTGTTTCATGCTAGACGCAATCGTCAGGCCACGAGTGTAGGTTTTTTTTTATCGAATAATTATGTATACGGGTAAATCGTGCATTATGGGTAGTCCATTCTGACGGTTATTTTGGCGGGAGCTGTTTGTTTATTTATATATTTGGGCTAATTATTTTAATTGTTTTTTATTTATTTTTGCTTTCATTTTTATTTTATTTATTTATTTATTCTTTTCGGTTTTTGCCCCTCTCACCGCCAAAATAACACTTAGAATAGACTACAGCAATCAATTCACAGTTGTACAAAAAGAAATACGTTTACCTTTCCAGACCAAAAGAACAAGCTATTAAAAAAACGATCTGAACTAACCTCAAAATTGTTTAACTACATCACAAAAACATCGAAAACCGAAAAGAATAAATAAAAATAAAAACAAAAATAAAATACACGTAAAATAAATTAACCCAAATATATAAATAAATAAACAAACCACTCTCGCCAAAACAACGGTCAGAATGGACACAATGCCCCACTGACCCGTATATATAAAAAAATATAATCGAGAAAAAAAACCGACACACGTGGCCTGACGATTGCGTCTAACATGAAACAGCCTCTCTGCTCTGAGTTTTAATTTCAATGTTTATACACACACACACACACACACACACACACACACACACACACACACATATATATATATATATATATATATATATATATATATATATATGTTATAATCTAATCAATTATCGCACCAATAATCACAATGATTAGAGAGCAAGTGCTTTGCCCCGAAAACGAGCTTACATAAGCATAAATACTTAAATCACACACACATATTTATATTTAAGGGAGGACACTGAGATCGATACCGAATGTCGATAATCTGTTTCATGCTTGAGGCCATGACAAAGACAAAATCTATATGAGCGAGACAAAACCCGATTCCTGTTAAACGGGTCATGGCCTAAAGATTGCGTCCAAACATGAAACGAACTTTCGCCACTTGGTATTGTTCTCAGTGTTCACCCTTATATACACACATAATTTAATTTAATTAAACGTCTTTCATGCTTAGACATGCTCTATTCCTGATTCTGAACACTTTTACGCAGAGTTATTCATGTTATGGGACCTTACCCATAATAACATAATGGACTATTCCATACGTAATAAATACTGCGCCTCAACAGGAAGCAAGTAGTGAAGTCCGTCAGGAGTCTGTCATTCAGTCAGAGCGAGAGAGTCAGTCGAGTCAGAGGCAGTCCGAAACAGGGTCGCGTTCAGACAATTACTACAAGACATTGGAATAGTGATACTGGTCGAGACTACATTGTTCTCCCTACTAAACCTGATTGTTCGTACTAACACTTTCTACTTCTCTGTATATATTCCTGTATGTAATATATCTGTGTTATTCCATATCCGTGTTCGAGTTCGAGTTCTTCTTTATTGGTTCTACCTTGGACTATCACCGTAGTTCAAGGAACCGGACCATAACAATATATATTTACACAATATATATATATATATATATTGTTTAAATTTGATATAAACGGACGTCTACAACACTGATGAACTGTGATACAGCGAGACAGTCTGTCTATGGATGGCAATATCTATGCTCCTGAAAAATTTTTTGGGTTGAGCTCTCTGAGAAAGAAGTGTGAGTTTTTTAAATACTGACTATTAGTGCTACTAATGCAATACTCTTCGATAAAAAGAATAGAGTTCTCTCAGTCACTGGCGTGTTTACCTCAAAATAAAGACGCTTAAATTCCCCTTTATACATCTCGTACGCCAAAAGCTAAGGGTAGATTCTCCGACTGACACCAATTCAGCCGTGTTTCGATCCTAGATAGAGGCAACCAGACGTCTAGCCACACCGATGAGCTTTGATACGGCGAAACATTCTGTCTGTGTATGTGTCAGGAAAGGGATTTTGTTTTATAAGAACAAAATTTATGCTAACGTGATCATCGTTAGACGATTGAATGCTTGATTTTCATCTATTTTTATTCATTTTGTTCTCTTAAACAATTTGAGATACGTAAACCTTTAAAAATCTTAGATATATATATATATATATATATATATATATATATATATATATATATATATACTAATAATCTTATAAATATAAGCAGCTATACACTTCCGGTAAAAAAAGGGTAAAAAACAAAAGAACTAAGATGTACTTCCGGCGAAAATAATCGTCTAGAATCAAAGTTCAGAGTCCAAAGAATAAAACCTCCGATACGAGTAAAGTAAAATAACTTAGCAAAGTTCTCAATTCGCTAAGTAGAGCAAACTAAGTAAACCTAAAGAGCCAGATCCGCGTAGGTGAAAACTAGGTAGGTTTGTCTGGCTCTTTAGGTTTACTTATATATATATATATATATATATATATATATATATATATATATATATATATATATATATATATATATATATATATATATGAAAAGTGTGTGTATATAAATATAAATAAATATATCTATATATAATTATTTATATATTATATGCGCGGTACTGATTAGAAAGCGCTCAATATCAGAGATAGATGTGAGTTTGTGACCATGGGTTTCACGCTTTTGCGATCGTCAGACAAACTGATTAACTTTTTAAAAATTTTGGGTTTATGTAGATTGCGTGTATTGGTGTTCTTATGGAAGTGGTGTGTCTGCGTGCTCTATTAAGCGTATGAACATACATCGATGTTTGCGTTAGTACGATGACACCACAACGACGGCTCCCCCACCATTTCCATAATAACACCAATACACGCAATCTACATAAACCCGAAATTTTTAAAAAATTAATCAGTTTGTCTGACGATCGCAAAAGCGTGAAACCCAGGGTCACAAACTCACATCTATCCAACCAAATATAAATATATATACTACTGTTCAAAAGTTTGAGACTACCCCTGGTAATTTCTTAATTTGGGCTAAAAAGTAGTTGTTTTGTACTTTAAATAAGAGGGAATTATTATAGATGGTTAAAAAAGTGATACATCTTTATTAGGAATTTTATTATGAGAATAAGAAAAAGGCAATTTATGATAAAATTTACTCTCATCAAAATATCCTCCTTTAGCATTGATTACCGCAGCATATTTTTTGGCATTCATTTCAAACGTTTCTGAAACTATAATAGATTCCATTCTTTTTCAATGACTCTAAAACCTCTTTTTCCTTTCTTTTTTTTCACTTTTTTGTCAAATTTATCGCATACTAATATACTAATTTTGGTGGTGGCTTGAACCTCTTGAACTGTAGTGCATATATACACGGTTCTAAGTAGCCTTCTCGTTTACTTATAGACATGTTTTTCAGAGTTACTTTTATCTTTTATATAGAGACACCTGCTTACATATATTTATATCGTCAAATATGAGACTTTGCATAAAGATGCATAAGCATGTGATTTTTGCAAACTTTTACATATATGCAAACGTTTTCATTGTAAACTTTTGAAAGTAAAATATATATATAAAAAAATGGTTATACATTTTGTAATATTGCGAATCACGCACCGAGACATTAAAATCTCTTCACGATTATTGTGCACGTGAACGAGAATCTCTGTCGGTATGGGCATATTCCCGAAGCCTTTGTATTTTTCTTACGTCAAAAGGAACGAGTGTCGTTAGTCGCGGCGTATATTGGCTGATTGCATGATTGAATCTGAGTAGAGTCGCCTTCTTCTTACTGATGATTGTTTCGCTTCAAGCGAGTCGAGTCTTACATTGGCGCCCATATGACCGTGACTTGATCAAAACGAAAATTGTGGCATTTTGCCATATATTCTTGAGGATCTATAAAAATCGATGTGCCACTAAATCAAAGGATTCACAGACGCAAATGAAGAATTACGCTGATGTTATTTTACGTATACATAAGTCACACATACACGCACACACACGTACACACACGTATATAGGTAGACGTAAGAGTGCAGCAATATATATATATATATATATATATATATATATATATATATATATATATATATATATATATATATATATATATGTGTGTGTGTGTGTGTTAGGGAAAAAAGCCATGACAAAGCGCATAAGGTTACTTTTAATTTTACCTAAAAATGGACTTGATATTTAAAAATTTCTATATCGTTTTCCTATATATATATAGTGAAGTTTTCGGATCCTCATATGTCGAAATTAATGGCACGGTTCATCATATATATATATATATATATATATATATATATATATATATATATATATATATATATATATATATAGGGAAGTTGTTACAGTTGTTCCAACGAGGGAAAAATGGAAAAGTGTATATTTTAAAAACAACAGAAGAGATTTTTCGTTGAAATGTGGATTTTTTTTATTTTATAATATATATCATACTTTATTTTCCCTAATTTTCCTCATCTGAAATAAAAATGTTTGAGATTTATCTTCTTTCTAATATATATATATATATATATATATATATATATATATATATATATATATATATATATATATATATCGTTTTCCCTTGCATATATATACAGGGTGTATTAAAAATACTTTTACAAACTGTCGGGGCGGGTTCCACACGCCAAAACAAGGACAAAGTCCATATAAATATATATAGACAAATCCTTCGTTTTTTAGTTATTAAATTTATAGCAATTTTACCGTAGATGGCGCTGTGATGACATGTAGACTAGGTTATATTTGTTATTTGCGTACATTTTTGGCTAGTCTGTCGTCAACACTTAATGTGTGTAGTAGTGAGTTAGCTGAGAATTGTTCTGTTTAACAATGGCAAGATATTCATTCAGTGCGCAGGTAGATTTGATATTTATGTACGGTTGCGTGAATGGGAATGAACGCGAGACTGCACGATAGTATCAGATTCGTTTCCAGACCGAAGACAGACGAGTCATCTAATTTTTGATGCTGTTTATCATGGCTTGATCTGTGACAGCACAAACTATGGATCGAGGAAAACTGAGATCCTCTCATACGGCTGAGCACGAAGAAACATTTTACAGGCTGACAGACACGATCAAGTTGTCAGCACACGTCAAATGGCCCTAGCGCGTCGTATATAGTGTGTCGAACAGCTCCTGTATTCGTATCATTTGCAATGTGTGCAGGGTTTTTCGCCCTCGGATCACTCACCAGGGGAGAACTTTTGCCGATGGTTAATTGCATAAACTGCCGATTCGTTATTTGTCTCTTCAGTCTTGTTTACGGATTAAGCAACATTTGGAATAGATGGAATAACTCATTTGCGCAACCAACATTGTGGGCGGATCGGAATCCCCATGGCGCAAAACAGGCCAGACAGCAGCAACAGTTTGCGATTAATGTGTAGGCTAGAATTGTACGTGACTGTCTGTTAGGTCTATATATTCTCCAAGTACGTCTAACAGGAGATGTCTCCCGGGACTTTATTTCGAATGCACTTCCAAACCTCATAAACATTCTTCCAGTGAACTTTGAAATACTAAAATAACAGTTAAAGAGAGACAACTCTTGTTTATTTCAACTTTTTCTAACTTAAATGCATGCTTTCTTTCACATCGTTGTTTGATATTGTGCATCTTGTTAAATACATATTTTATGTGTAACAATGTTTTTTGCATATTCTTTTCTGCGTCAGCCATGTTTCCTAATCTAAAGTTAAATTAATGTGGTGAAGTCTGCCACAATCTCTCTTCGTTGCAGACTTCCCAAATTCAACATGTTTGGCTCTTCAACTTGTAGAATGTATCCCAAAGCCTTGGTTACTTTCAAAGGGTTTACGCTAAGGTGTTTCAAGCGTCAGTATCGAACTTTTACCTGTCTTCAATGATTGATTTGTCCAAGCAAACCGCCGTTGTATTTGTTCCAAGCAAAACATCATGTATGCTCAAAATGAGATAGTCACAAAGAACACAGTTTTTCTTAATGATATTTTATCACACATGCGCAGTAAGGTCATCATAAGATCGATTGTTAAATAACGTTAAGGTTACAAAATCGCTTCTCGAGATATTCAAAATGGCTGAATCATTTCGCAAGAGATACAGAGTGCTAATTCTGAAAATTTTGATAAAAATATATTTCTCCTACTTTTTACTGTTCCCTCCAAAATAGCACTTCATGGCATATTTTTTTTTACCAGTTTCACAAAACGTTCTGCTCACAGAGGGCAGTAGCAAATATCCGTACTACATGCGTTTCGCGCTACCTTCAAATTCTTCGAACTTTTTTCATTTTTTTTCCTAATCCTTTCCCTTGTCACTGGTCAAAGTTTAAACATAAATTACCCAATATTTTCTAAGCACTTTCGACCAAATAAATGTTATGTTGGTTAACAGAGTTATATCATTTTTAGTAAGTAGTGTTTTTAATTGGTGTTTTGTGTGCATTGCGTCTACACATTTCAGTGTATTCATTTTACTTCAATAATACAAAAATATTACTTTACCTTATAAACTTCAAAACACAACTGAAGCCTAAACCATAAGAAACGAATAATCCAGCATCAATAAAAAGTTTCCCAATTTAAGAATGAACATATGAAATAGATTTCACAATTAAATCAAAAAAATGAATCAATAAAATCCACCACAGCAATTTTGAACCTGATCTGACACTTTTTCTAACAAGCATGACTTCTATTTTTTCACAGTTATTAGGTTGGTGCAAAAATAATGACGTAATAATGTCGCTTTGTGACGTTAAAAAATACGTCAAAAAACGACATTATTACGTCATTATTTTTCCACCAACCTAATAATAATAAATGGGAACTGGTCGTTCCGGCGTAACTCATTTGGCGTCGCTGATTGGACGTGGTCGATTCGGCATAGTCGATTCGGGATAGTCGATTCGGCGTAGTCGATTCGGGATAGTCGATTCGGCGTAGTCGATTCGAGAGGTTTATTTCGTCAGAGGATGATAAGCCGTCAGATTACTATTTCGCCGTTATAGTCAAATTTGCTCTCTTTCTCTCTCTCTCTCTCTCTCTCTCTTTCTCTCTCGTTTAATAGACAAATTAGTACTTAGTCGTTATATGCTCGAATAATCCAATTTAAGAAAAAGAGTAACTGGGGGCATTTTTATATTTAAGTCATTTAAGAATTCAGTTGGATTGATATCACTTGAATGGAACGTTCCGGTGCCGCTGATTGGGCGTGACCGATCCGACATATTAGGTTGGTGCAAAAATAATGACGTAATAATGTCGTTTTTTGACGTTAACGTCAAAAAACGACATTATTACGTCATTATTTTTGCACCAACCTAATACTTCGACGTTATAGTCAAATTTGACCTCGTTTAGTAGTCAAATTAGGACTTCGTCGTTGTAAGCTCGAATAGTCCAATTTAAGAGAGTAGTTGGAGGTATTTTTATATTTTAGAAAAAGTGTTGGAAGTATTGTTATATTTCCTTCAGTGAAGCTTCATATTTTTCAGTCGTCAAATTATTCCAAAGGGAATATAGAGATGCTGACGAACGAATCAAAAAAGTGATAATGGAATTTGAATCATTCGATCCTATTGAATTCCTGAAGGGTGTTGCTCATAATTACGAAATGAAGAAATAATTTCTAAGATTAAATACCTTTATTAAGTTTTTTAATTTCTTTTGAAATACAATATTTTTAATTTAACTTTTAATTTAAATTATTCCATTAGTGTTTTAATAGGATCCTTAATTCCCTAAATGAATAAAAAGTCATATTGAAAGTTGGGTGTCTTCAATACTTTTATCCTTTTTTTTTTTTTTTTGGTGGGGGTTCCTCAGGTCAAAGACAGTGACGTCGAAACAGTCTGACGCCTAACGGCTGTATCGAATAATCCAATTATTTTTCTGACGCCGAATCAATTTCCCAAAGGTATTTGCGCGTAAGTGATATAACGAACCCAGCTGGAATTGGATCTCTGATCTCCAGTTTAGTAATTCTGAGCCATTGTCCATTGCACCACTAGCACATCCAAGCTTACAGAACCTGGTATTCCCAAGCGGTTACCCATCTTGGTACTGACAAGGCTCGACGTTGCTTAACTTCGGTGATCGTACGGGAACCGTATTTCAATGTGAAAATCATGATATTGTTCATAGCATCAACAATCGTTGTCGATCAATCTGTAATGTGGAGTAACCATTGGCCACTCTCAAATTCATCTTTTTACTATTATCACGGCGTTTCGAGAGTTGGGCCCTCAGAGCTTCTTCAGGTGTTTGACGATCTGGGTAACCACACGAAGATTTCAAATTGAACACTTTATTAAATCTACGGGAGATCGTTCTCTTTCCGTGTCTCGTTTTGTTCTTATTTAGAATTGCGTAGTTATTGCTCGCCGTTTCCATTAAAAGCTTACTCTGTACTGGCCAGAAGAGGAATTGAACTCCCAATTAAAAATATCACCAATTTCACGAACAAACTTTTTAATTCACTTGGCCATTAAAAAATCATTCAGATACGATATTTTAAATTTTAAAATTGCAGATTTTTTGTATTGAGAAAATAATCACGTGGTTGCTTTCATTTCAAATTTCTTTGCAAGAGAAAAAGCCGCGTGTCTTGAGCAGTTAGAACAGCTGAGCTGATTGCGCTTAGGGTAAAATAAAGAAAAGCACACTGCAACAGACCTTTAAAATTCTGAATGCATTCTTTTACCAGCAATGAAACCGATGGCGCCCCTTAGATTAGACGCCCAGGGTACGCACTTTATCTATTCCATCCTCGTTACTGGTTTTAAGTAAGGATGAGCACTTTTTCTTTGATAAAGTTATTTTAGCAGAGAAAGAAAGCAGGAAAACAAGCAAGGAAGAATTTTTTTTAAGTACAGGTTTTATTGAATTTTAGAAAACGGGAAATGACAGGCACTTTCCGATGTAAAAGCAAAAAGACATTCGAAAACATTCTGAAAAAAAGCATTTGAAAACTTCTTTTTTTTTTTACTTTAAATAAAGTTGCATGCGTCTTTTTAGTTAAAAAAAAATATCACCCCGCCTCTTTTCTTTCGTTCTTTTTTTTTTTTTTTTTAGCGAATTAAATATATGACTCTAGGTAAATGTTTGTATCGTTAAAGATAGATTCTGAACAGTTATTTTCGACCGCAATCTATTAGAGAAGATGTATTTCTTTAATGAGCTTTACTGATAATTGAACGTATAGATTGTGTGTGTGTTTTTTTCTTTTTTCTTTTTTTTTGTTCTTCTTATCTGGGGAATGTAATCGAACGTCTAAGCTAATTGCAGACGTGAGGTAGCTTGTTGACATCTAATCTTTTTACAGAAAGTCACATGCACACGCACACGTATATATATATATATATATATATATATATATATATATATATATAGATAGATAGATAGATAGATAGATAGATAGATAGATAGATAGATATGTACAGACTGAGATAGGTAGACAGATATGAAGAGAGATAGATAGATAGATATGAGCAGACTTAGATAGATAGATAGATAGATAGATAGATAGATGTGAACAGAGATAGATAGATAGATAGATAGATAGATAGATAGATAGATAGATATTATGTGGACAGAGATAGATAGATAGATAGATAGATGGATAGATAGATAGATAGATAGATATGAACAGACTGAGATAGATAGATATGATAGCTAGATAGATAGATAGCTAGCTAGCTAGCTAGCTAGATAGATAGATAGATAGATAGATAGATAGATAGATAGATATGAACAGACTGAGATATATATATATATATATATATATATATATATATATATATATAGATAGATAGATAGATAGATAGATAGATAGATAGATGTGAACAGACTGAGATAGATAGATAGATGGATAGATAGATAGATAGATAGATAGATATGAACCGACTGAGATAGATAGATAGATAGATAGATAGATAGATAGATAGATAGATAGATAGATAGATAGATAGATAGATAGATAGATAGATATGAACAGACTGAGATAGATAGAGGGCGAGAAACAGAGAGAGTCGACGAGTTTTATTCACTATCGGAAACATTAGATTACGAAGAATGTCTGTCTCTTCAAAGCAATCTTAACGATTATTCTTCTGAAAGGTCAAAGGTCGCTTGCAAATTGGGCAAAATCACGAATATTAACAACAAAAAAAAATTAATGGGATTACATTAAACGAAATCTTGAATGAAAAAGAAAACGAAAGAGAAAACCTTAAATCATAATGAATATTAAGAGGGAAAAAAAATTCTTAAAAAGACCTTTCCGCAATATGATTCAATTAATATACAAAATAACCTTTTCTAATGACGAAATATCTTCAGCTTTTTAATGTAATATAATTTGTCAAAAGATGTTTAAAGAGCTGCTTATCAAAGGAATGTTATTTTGAAGATGAATCGAAATCATTTAGTGAAAAGGCCTTTCTGTTAAGCTTATAGCTAGTTAATCCCTTAATGTATGGCGTTTATCCTCTGAAGGGGATTGATTAATTCGTGAAAGTTACATTAAAATGAGAGCAAGGAGATGGACGATTTATTTGGCATCAAGTTTTCTTGATCCTTTTTTTCATCAGGAAATAGCCCTAGCCAAAGAAATGTCGGGTAGCAAGAGATTTAGTCAGTCGCATAGAAATTAAAAATACATGTTGGACGATTTCCTCAAAGATGAAGAAGAGACTCAGGGCGACGGCGATGTGGTTCTACAGAAGGATGCTGAGCAACGATGAGGTCTTAGAGAGGATGCAAACAATCTAATGTTTCCGATAGTGAATAAAACTCATTTACTCTCTCTGTTTCTCTCCCTCTATCTATCTCAGTCTGTTCATATCTATCTATCTATCTATCTATCTATCTATCTATCTATATTCATATCGATCTATGTATTTCAGTCTGTTAATATCTATCTATCTATCTCACTTTGTTCATATCTATCTATCTATCTATCTATCTATCTATCTATCTATCTATCTATCTATCTATCTATCTATCCCCTTCTTTTCATATCTATCTATTTCCTTCTGTTCATATCTATCTATCTATCTATCTATCTATCTATCTATCTATCTATCTATGTATTTTAGTCTGTTCATATCTATCTATCTATCTATCTATCTATCTATCTATCTCGCTTTGTTCATATCTATCTATCTATCTATCTATCTATCTATCTATCTATCTATCTATCTATCTCCTTCTTTTCATATCTATCTATTTCTTTCTGTTCATTTCTATCTATCTATCTATCTATCTATCTATCTATCTATCTATCTATCTATCTATCTATCTATCTATCTATCAGGAAGAGGCAGCTGATGTTCTGGGATGCATAATGAGCAAGGAGTGTCGAATGGATGGAAAAGTAGACAAAGAAAAACAACGTGTGACATACCTGGCGGGCTTAGGCATGGATGACAGAATGTGATCTCAGGGAGGAAGCAGAGGGAAGGAACTTCTTGAGAGCTGCAAGGGATAGAGGGATGTGGAGAGCCATGATCGCCTACGTCCTGAAATGACATGGCACATATAAAGAAAGATCAAGAGAAATGGTAGAGTTTCAAATTTACATGTATTCCCTGAACCTTATAAATGAATGTTCGATCTATGAAATTACGCAGTACTGATGATTTTGAAAGAAAGATATGTAAACATCGTGATTAGACAAATATAAATCATTGTTTATAATTATAAATGAGATTTGTGGGGTTTTAACCTTCTTTTCATTTTGTTTTACGGCATATCGATACCTCAATGGGTTATTTAATGTCGACAAGATTTTATTGCCGGTATAATTTTTTTTTTTTTAAATATATTGTTGGTAATATTTTTTCCAAAATGTATTGCTGGTAATATTTTTTTCTCAAAAATGTATTGCTGGTAATATTTTTTATTCAAAAATCTATTCCGCGTAAATATTAGGTTGGTGCAAAAATAATGACGTAAATAATGTCGTTTTTTGACGTTAAAAATACGTCAAAAAACGACATTATTACGTCATTATTTTTGCACCAACCTAATATTTAAAGAAACGAAAACAATCCACCATTTTTTAAGTGTTCAACTTGAAATTCCCTGAAGAAGGCCAGAGAGCACAGCGCCTGAAACGCTGTGATAATAAAAACAAAGATAGGGATATTGGTTTGAATTTAATGATAAATTTTTCTCCTATAAATACAGACAGGAAAGAATATTTCATTTACAATCTAAAATACACTTTAATTAGTTCTGAATATTAATCCCATCGACCAAACATTATACAATGAACATTTCAGATCAAATATTAACATAACAATAAGTCAGGATACAATTCGCGCTTTCATAAATTTCGATAAGATGCTTTACATTATTGTTCACCAAATACAAGACCCAAGAGCCACTCAAGTTAGAGGGTTAATAAATGAGGTTGTTGTATATATGTAAAAGGAGGAAGTAAAAAATGCATATCATGAAAGTATGTAAAATAAGTAATGGTTGAGATTAGAAATGAAATAGTTAACTGATCGAGAAAGCATCCTCTTGGGAGTCACATCCTTGCGGAAGAAGATGAGTGGAACTTCCTCCTTACGAATGGAATATAAAGCGAATGTGGATGATTTGATTCTGTGAACGGCTGGATTGGGATGTAATTCGTCAGAATTTGAAATAGCGATAGAGTAGCGAAAGGCTAGCAACGTTTTGTCTGTGGGGAAAGGGGTTGTAGGGTGAGAAATGACTCAACGCATCTAAATTCAGTCAAGGCTGCAAAGTGAGGGTTGGTCAGCTCCAACCAATATATGGTAGCAACACTCCATATTTTATGTGACCTGGCACATGTAAAGTTAAAGCCTGGTAAAAGGAGGCAGGTGCCTTCTGTGACGGAACAAGGAACTGACCATGTTTCCAACACCTTTTCCGATGAATTGTATATAGGAATCTGGAATGAACTTGAACCCTTACAGAGGTTCAAGGCGTCATTGAGACTAGAAGAGTTCGTCACGACTAGAGAAAAACCTAGGCCCTGTTCAGTAATGACGAAATGCTCCTCGCTTCGTTTTGGAGGTATTGAATCATGCCCCACTACAATTGGTTTACGGCCATATCACATACGATCAGCGAAGTTAAGCAACGTCGAGCATGGTCAGTACCTAGATGGGTGACCGGTTGGGAATATCAGATGCTGAATGCTTGTCTCTTTAGATGGTGTAATGGATAATAGCTCGAAATTGTTAATCAAAGAGCCGAGTTGTCATTCCATGCGGTTTCGTTATATTCACTCACGCACAAATACCCTTGGAAAAGGTATGAATACGACTCTTTTCTCTCCACCTATGGGTTAATTAGTAAGACTTGTATCACTAAACCGTTATTGCCTAAAAATATTCGTGCTATCTAAATATATTTTCTGACCTTAAATAATTTGCAAAGTGTACAGTTGTACAAATCGAAAAGTATATTAAGTGAAAACGTTGCAATTCTCTGATTAAGAAGGAAACTTTACATATAAACGAAAAAAATGAAGCCAAAATACATATCTACATATCAATCTCAAGCAGCTCGCATTTATCTCATCTTTTGATCTATGTGTGTGTGTCCACCCCCTATCTATACAACACCGTGTGCATCCACAGAGCCACAGCTTCCACACAAAATTAGCAACTGTTTCCCTCTGCCGAATGAAGATAGCTCAGTGGTAGAAGCTCTGAATGACATCAAATCTGTTGCATTTCGATACCGGCTTGAGACATTCGGATATGTACTCGCACTGAGGAGCTGTGATACAGCGAAACAGTACTGTCTTCGAATGACATATATATATATATATATATATATATATATATATATATATATATATCTGTGTTTGTGTGTGTATTATAAATTAACTGATTTAAAATGTTTTTTTCGCTACACAGTAATAACCATGTTTCAAAAATGGAAGTTAAAAGCTTCGAATTTAATTTGGTAATTAAATTACAAACATTAGTTCCACTTCATCCTCAAGCGAATTTTGGAGTAACTTAATTTTTAAATTTATTGATTGGATCTCTCTGTATTCTTGGGAACAGTGTATTATGAATTTTTGCTGTGCCTTTAAAACTCAGTAAATTTAAAAAAATAAGTTACTCCAAAATTCGCTTGAGGATGGAATGGAACTAATTTTTTTAATTTAATTACAAAATTAAATTCGAAATTTATAGCTTCCATTTTTGAAACATAGTTATTATTGTGTAGCGAAAAACATTTTAAATCACTTAATTTATAATATTAATGCTCTTTAAATTTACACTGACCACTATTTTGTAAAAAATAAAAATATCAATAAGAACACCGGATTATATATCTTATATATATATATATATATAGAAAGATATATATATATATTTACATATGAGGGGAGAGGGAGAAAAGAAACAACACTGCATAGCAATTTTCTGCTTCAATGATGTTAGGATGAAGATCGAATTAAAGCACTAATGTGAATGTCACCATGCAATTTTGAATCATTTGTCCAGCCTGTCTATATCAATAAACCCTCAATCTCCGATATATCGTCGTGGCACCATGTTTACTGGTCTTTCTTGTGCAAGATAGCCCTAGATGGCCTGTCGGAGCCCAACATTCTACAGGCCGGTTTGGAACATTCTCTAGACCGGTTGCCAACCAAGATCCCAGCCTGTCCTGCTATTTGTCTATAGCTGGCGGAGAAGAAGAGAATTCATACATTTCCCAAGGGTATTGTCACGTAAGGCGACTTGAAGTCAAAGTCGGCTATCCGATTCCTCCATCCGAACCGCTATCAATTACTCCATTATATATATATATATATATATATATATATATATATATATATATATATATATATAGTTTATGAAAAAATAGGTAATCCGCATCGGTAGACCCAAGGAGGATAAAATCCAGAGAGATCAATGTAAATCCAGAGCAAATATTAGGTTGGTGCAAAAATAATGTTCTTATGTGAGAAAAAGACATTATTTTTGCACCAACCTAATAATTTAAATAAAAACAGACCACTTTAAGGTTCCATGTATGTGTGTGTGTGTGTTTACGTGTGTGTATGTGTGCCAATGAATTACAATTAATGAGATTCAAACAATTTACCTCATACGGATGATCATTTTGTCCATGGGAAAGTAGTAGTTTCTCCTTAGAATGCAAATACATTTACTAAAACTTTTAGTAAATGCATTTGCATTGATAAGCCCAAGGAAAAAAACTTCTTTCCCATTGACGAATTGATCTTCTGCATGAGTTAATTTGATAGGTTGTCATTAATTGTAATTTACTTATATGTTCTATAATAAAAATTATATTGAGCTCTCTTTTGTGGATCAGTTTTAATATTTTATATTAATAGGATTTACTTGGAATACTTACCCACTGATTTTTTACCTGTCCTACACCCCCCATATATATATATATATATATATATATATATATATATATATATATATATATATATATATATATATATATATATATATAATTTTATTTACGCAGTATTTATTGGTGCTCAATATCAGAGATGATAGAGATAACATATTCAGTTTTATGGATATAAGTTTGTGACTCTGGGTTTCATGCTTTTGCGATCATCAGACAAACCGAGAGACTATTTTTGCTACGTTAATAAAACACTGATTAAAATAAAAATAAACATATAAGATAAGAAATAAAAATAAAAAATAAAAACAAAAATAAATGATAACAAGAAAAATAATTTAATCCAAATATATAAATAAATAAACAAATAAAGGACTTCCGGCAAAATAACCACCAAAATAGACTACCCACAATGCAACAATGACCCATATATATAAACAGCCGAGAAAAAAATCAACACTCGTAGCCTGACGATTGCATCTAGCATGAAACGGCCTGTCGCCTCTAACTGCTGACTTCAATGTTCACTTTTATATTTATATATATGTATGTATGTGTGCGTATATGTGTGTGTGTGTGTGTGTGTCAGTGTGTGTGCGTATGCATAAATTGTCGATAGTGTATATCTGTGAAAAGGACAATATGAATAAAGACCAAAGAAAAAATAACATATTTCACTAATCAATGATAGAAACATGTCTGGCACGATATTTGGTGTCGCCTAAATGATCATATACAATTTCAGATGCTGTTTAATTCAATAAAAATAGCAAAATAAATACATTCAAAATTGACAAGATTCGAATTTTTCGGACGTCAGTTTTTTTTTTTTTTTTTTTTTGTGATTCATAAAATATTTAATATTTATATGATGCCATGGCAAAGTAGTCTATCCGGTTGTGTCTTTGTTGTGCATTTTTAAAAACACATAAAAATGTACACCGTTGTCTTTGAGTCAGTTATTTACAATATGGCGCAAGGTTAAAGTGTTGTCAGTGAATTTGCTTTGTGTGTATTTTACTGGAAATGGCGCAGGCACTTTGTTTAAAATTGTCAGAAGATTGAAAACAAACAATTATTCATTTTTACGCTTCCCAGCATGTGTGATTCGGTTTCTGCGTATGAATAAACAATAGGGATTAGTAATTTTAGGCCTTTAATTATGTCTAACTTAGTAAGGAGGTTCATTCAAAATAGAAGGAAATTATTTAGGTTTTCCTTTTGATAAATAGTGCTCTCTCAAAATTTGCAACGCTTTTCTACGATCATAAGGGGTTTCTCTCATAATAAGAGACAGAATTCGATCATCGAGAGATTAGATTAATTCGCTAGACGAATTTGTCTTGTTTTCAAAATAATTTACGTCATTGGGATTATTAAATGGTGCCAGTATTGTTTCATGTCATTTTTGGATTCACATGTAACTTTTAATAATTTCACCTTGCATAGTTCGTATTTTGATTCATCACCATTGAAACAGTCTATTCCTGCTTTGATAACATCTAGATTTGCTTTGGTTTATTTTGTTTTATGGCATATCAACGTCAATGGGTCATTTAATGACGACAACATTTTTAGGATAGATTCGTATGTATAGAATATGTATTCTTTAGTTTAGATTGGTTTGGTTTATTTTGTTTTATGGCATATCAACGTCAATGGGTTATTTAATGCCGACAACATTTTTAGGATAGATTCGTATGTATAGAATATGTATTCTTTAGTTTAGATTGGTTTGGTTTATTTTGTTTTATGGCATATCAACGTCAATGGGTTATTTAATGCCGACAACATTTTTAGGATAGATTCGTATGAATAGAATATGTATTCTTTGGTTTAGATTGGTTTGGTTTATTTTGTTTTATGGCATATCAACCTCTATGGGTTACTTAATGGTGACAAAAGTTTCATTGTTGGCAATGTTTTTCCCAAAATCTATTTCTGGTTGGTTGGTTGTTTTGTTTTATGGCATATCAACCTCAGTGGGTCATTTAATGCCAAGAAAATTTTTAAATAGATTCATAGCGATAGTTTGGTTTGGTTTGGTTTACGGCATATCAACCTCAATAGGTTATTTAATGCCGACAAATATTTTTTCCTTCATAAATTTTGGTAATATTTTTTTCAGCAAAAATGTATTGCTGGCAATAATTTTTTTTTTAAAAAGTATTTCTGGTATTAAAATCTATTTTTACACTTTCATAGTGTTTTGTATCCAGTTTGGGGGTTAACTATTTGCCCATAGCTGGGTCCCCGACAGGTAGTACCACCCCGGGTCAGGGTGGACCTGGGAACACCAGAAATGAAGAGGTGGTTCCAAACTCCTTAAAACCTCTTGCTTTTGGGCGTAGTTTATCGTCTTACCGAGAACCCGGATGTAGTTTATCGTCATACCCAGGACGAATAACCTGTAGAGTGAGTAGCCATGGTCAAAGGCAAAATAAGTAATAGAAATGTCCAACAGACAGAATTGGCAAAGTTTGCAATAAGGAATAATAAGAGAAAGAAAAGAAAGGAACAGGACAAAAAAGAATATAAAGCAAGCAAACAATGTATGCAAGACAAACCAACAGTAATATGGCAAAATATTCACAAACTAACAATGGGGGTTAACACACAAAGGCAAGTTCGGAGAAGTGAACGTAGCGTTCTGACTTCAACACAAGACAGATCGGGACTGAGTCAGATGAAACCGACAACAAGCCTACTATATTGGCTGGCAAAAATCCCAGCATGCATTTGTGTGTTTCTGTCTATAAAAGTATTTTACAATCATTCCTATTGCGATTGAAACCAAGTTAAGGATTTTAAGCATGATCTTTTGCTGGCTGCCTTCCCTCGACGAGTTGATAGACACTGAAAACGCCAGAATTATCCATAGCAACATTCATTTGGTATACTTGATCGTAGAAAAATTCAATTTAGATCAGTCGACAGAGTTGATCATTGTTTTCTGGGTGCGGTTTTTGCGTTGGCCTATTTTGGACATTACTTTCGCTCCTTCACCCAGTTCTTGTATGCCATGCATTAGAATGGAGAGAGTGACTGAAGATCAAATCTTATCATCTTATCCAGGTGCATCTCTTCTAACCGACAGCGTACAGTTTATAGGGTTTAATTAGGAAAACTTGCAAAGAGGCAATGTCGGTTCTTCTAGAACAGTGCTTACCAAACGGTGCGGTGCGCGTCATAGATGCGGTGGAAGAGAATAGCAGGTGAGGTGGAATGATTCAAAGACAATCAAAGATTTAGAAACAGTTTCGATAAGTCATATGCCATCGTCCTGGGTAAGACGATAGACTACCTCCAACAGCAAAGCCTCTGATCAGGAGATTTTGAGGAACGTGGAACTACCTCTTCATTGCTGGTGTTCCCAGGTCCACCCTGACCCGCATTGGTAGCCCCTGTTAGGGTCCCAGCTATGGACAAATAGTTAACTCCCAAACTGAGATCAAAACAAAAATTTTTTTTTATTTTTAAATGTACTTTTTATCGCATGAAATTTTGCGAGGCGCGAGCAAATTTTGGGAAACACTGTTCTATAGATTTAGAACTTAACACAATATTCTACACTTGCAGGTATTCTAATCAAGAATCCTAAACTCATTTTTGAAAATGAGGAAAGGACAATGGTAATCATAAAAGGAGAAGACAGTGCCAACACCAAAACCAGGACCATTTTCGCAGAATTCATTTATATCTATCTGGTGGATTATGAGAGCCATTAAGGGTTCGTGGAACAGAGGCAGGCGATTCTTGCTAGCAACCTGATCGAGTAAATAAAGTATAGCAGTGAAAGTAAAATAGAAAATGGCAATGCAAGGGCGCACAACTCTGCAAAACAAAACCGAGAAAAATACAGTCGTTAGGATAAGAAATCTTTCAACATATCTCATATTCATTTAACACCAACAGATTCTGATTTGTTTAAATCTATATAACATTTTAATACTGCTAAAACATTTAAACTGATCTCATTCATTTTTTCAACTATTGAAACAGATGTTTATATATATATATATATATATATATATATATATATATATATATATATATATATATATATATATAAGATAAAATAAGATAGGAGACGCTGAATAAATACTCTGAATCCAGAAACTTTTTATTCAATACACTAAAATCTGGAAAAAAATAGGCAAGATCAAAATCATCCTTACTTTTCAATTAATAGTTCCTGGCGTTGCATTTCTCGTTAATGACGTTGACGCAGAATCAAAGAATAATTTGTCATCAATCTTCCAAGTTTGTTGTCACCGAGGTTCGAGCGTGACATTCTGGACTTATGAATATATGTTTCCTAAGTTAAGGTGTATAAATAGCGATGTCAGGCTATTTACTGCAGTGATTATTGAGTGACTACTGAGTGTAAATATCCAGTCGAATTAGTGTGAATTATTGTGCGTCGATGATTTGGTTTTTGATTTAGGATTTGTCGGACGTTAAGCCAAGCCCCGCGACTAACAAAGTATTCACTGAAATAGTTAATTATCTTTGATTGACTTTTACTTCTTTCTTCTTGTTAAGTATTTATTTGTGTTGTTTGTAATTAAATCCTGTTTTATTTTAACATTGAAGTCTTAAGTTATACTTAATCATTAACGGCCATTGCATGTCACAAATTTGCTGAGGGAAAAACCAGGAATCGAACACCTCCCTTCCTGTTAGACTGAAATCACTGAAAATGAACCTGATTAAGTCCTGGATAAATAATATTTAAGTAAATTTAACTTACATCTCAGTCTGGTGGATTGATCAATGTGCACGGGGAAAAATGTTACCAAGCTAAATATGAATATCTGTCTATATCTCTGAGATGAGGTATTACTGTTATCTTCATCTTCATTACCATATTCGCAACGTTTCGGCCGTTGTACGCACCAGCCTTCATAAGATGATTGAAATTTCGAACCGAAGCATTTATTTCGTTCACCGGGGTAGATTGTTTTAGTTCCACGTGTCATGCCTCTTCCGGATGTCTCAGTAATTTCCCTTTAACTCAACTCTCCAAGTTTTATTTCACCACTGCTGCGGCCTAGTATTGAACTCACAACTCTTTGGGTCTAGTCACTGGATCTAACCAACATCTTTATCCACTTGACTAGGCCCAAAGACTTGTGAGTTCAATACCAGGCCACAGCAGCGGTTAGCCAAAAAACTTGGAGAGTTGGAGGAAATAACTGAAACGTTAGGAAGAGTCATAGCACGTGGAACTAGAACATTCTAGCCAGGTGGACAAAATAAAGGGAATGCAGTAAAGAAGATGAGGATAACAGTCCGAATAATGTAAATAATGAATATTTTTTTTCTTTTTTTAGAAAGTTTTTTTTTTTCAAACAGATAACTGAAATTTTTTTTTTTAAACTTTCAGTTATCTGTTTGGATAAGTTTTGTTCTTATGTCCATTGTCTTTGTCCTGTTGAATTGATAATGTTAATTATATTTTATGAATATGTCCTGAAGACGGTTTATTAGACCGAAACGTCCGACGTTGACATTATATTAACATTAAAACAGCATAATTGCATATAAGGATTTTTGTTTGTTTTTTCCGTACATTTTTCTTCATACTGTCGGATCTATATCCATATATTTGCTTACACACACACACACACACACACACACACACACACACACACACACACACACATATATATATATATATAGTTAAACCTAAAGAGCCAGGCAAACCTACCAAGGTTTCACCTAAGCGTATCGTCAGGGAAAGCTGGTTTGTCTGGCTCATTAGGTTTAATTAGGTCCGCTCTACTTAACGCATTCAGCACTTTATTTAGTTATTTTACTTACTCGTATCGGGTTTTTTTTCTTTGGACTTTGGACCTTGATGCTAGACGATTATTTTCGGCTAACGTACATGTTATTGGTTCTTTCTTTTTTTATATACCATTTTTTCCCTTTGGTATTGGTTTGATTATTTGCAAATCAAGACACCGAAGGTTTTCCGGACGAGTATAATTTCTTATACTTATAAGATTATTACTAGTAAATATATATATTTGTCGCTTAGTGGATGAAATACAGACCAAACACTGAAAATTTACAGACCAATAATTGATCTGTTAAATTATATTTGACAAATAAAACAATCTGCAAGGAGAGATAGAAAGAGGGGTGACAGTCGGTCAAATATTTTAGATTACTTCCAGTCAACCCATATGTTGTTCTCAGATCTTGCTCTCACTACTTGAACCTTTCAAGATGGTCACGTGATATCTGTATAGTTTGCAAATCATACAACAAAGTAAAGAAGTTTTCTATCACAGGAACCAGTGATGCTTAGAAAATGAAATTTTATCTGGTTATAAGTGTTGTTAATAGAGACAAAATGGCAGTATAATTTTACCTTCACTTTGACCTTTGTATCCTTTCTGGTCAAATGTAATTACTTTTTGGACACCCTATTGTTTTAATAATTTTAACCTCTTCTGTTTCTTCTATGTGCTGTGTTCCATCAGGAGGTAAACGTTAATGGCTCTCCACAATTTCCTGTCCTTTGTAGCTCTTTATATATTTTATCTTTTTGCTATCTCTCTTATACTTTGTTCTGCCATCATACTCACTTCATAAGTTATGCTTTGTTGTCCTTGTCTCTCATGCTTTGTTTATGCTTGTCTCTCCTGACTTCATTATATCCTGTACGTATCCTATTTTCCGAGCCCTCTTTCTTCATTATGTGCCCTAGAAATTTCCGCTGTCTCTACCTGGTGATAATTATATGTGACTTATTGTTTCTGTTTTCCGTAAAACTTCTTCGTTGCCTACGTGTTCGGTCCATGGCATTCTCAGTATCCTTCTGTACAACCACATTTCTGTTGCCTCAAGTCTCGTCTTCACCGCCATATAGATAAACTGATATTAAATAACAATTCATTACTCTTTTCTTTGTTTAAAACTTACATGTTGTATCATTTCCGGTTAAATTTAATTATTTTAGGATACCTTAATATATGATTTACACTATTTACATTGTTCGACGTTTCGGTCGTTAGACATTCCGACTTTCTTCAGGTGATTGGAATTTCCTACTGAACTCTTTATTTCCTTCACCGGTGTAGATTGTTCTAGTTCCACGTGCCATGCCTTGCCCAGATGCTTCAGTTTCAATTACTTCTCCTTTTTGTCGCCTAGCATATGCGCTGATTCCTTAAGATTTTGCATCTTGCAGTGATTTTACACTATTTACAGGGTTCGGTTCGAAGTTTCAATCATCTGATGAAGGCCGGAGCGTATAACGACCCAAACGTCGTGAATATGAAAACAGCAGTTTGAACAATATAAATAGCGTAAATAGTTACAATACCTCACATCGGAAATATAGACAGATCCTGAAAAAGGACGGAGCGTGCAAAGACCGAAACATCATGAAAAATGGCCACAAATAGGACAACAATCCGAACAATGTAAATAGTGTAAATAGTTACAATACCTCATCTCAGAAATATAGACAGATCCTGAAGAAGGCCGGAGCGTATAACGTCGAATCGTCGTGACTATGAGGATAACAGTCCGAACACTGTAAATAGTGCAAATAATTACAATACCTCATCTCAGAAACATAGACAGATACCATAATATATATATATATATATATATATATAATGCAAAATTACATATTAAATTATACACCTTCGAATTGTAAATAGACATCACCACTCAGTTTTATATCGACCAGAATTATAATAACGTAATAATGTCGTTTTTTGACGTATTTTTTAACGTCAAAAACGACATTATTACGTCATTATTTTTGCACCACCAAATATTTGAAGCTCTTTAAAGTTTTTTATTTTGTGTTGTTTCAAAGAAGAAAAACAAGGACAATGTTAGCCTAATGATAGATTGCCAGGGTATCGTTGTCGAAACTCGAGCCGATTCGACATCGAAGAGCCGACCGAAGAACCGGCCATTTTGCTATGATGTATTATCAATATGTAAGAAACTTTCTGTATATGAAATAAGCAATGAATCATAAATGTGCCACCAACTATAGGAGGCGTTAGCCCCGACCTCTTCCTTCATTCAATATCCTCGATCATATCTGCATTACTCTATCGGGAGGCACAGTGATCAATAGCTGTGCAGAGATTCCTCAGTCTATCATCAGTGGATGCTGCCTCAAGTAGACAGGGATAGGGGTGAGGCTTGGCTATCAAGATTTCATATTTGCAGTACATATAGATTTAAAATGGACGCCTTGCTTCACTTATATTACTTACTTGCGAATCATCCAGACAAATTGATTGGTTGGAAGGCAGGCTTTCAAAATAGTGTCAAAATTTATATTAAATCATTGTCCGTTATTAGTCTTTTATTTCTCCTTGCTGTCCTTGAGAGTTTGTGAGTCGGAGTATAACATTCTGTTTTTCACTGGCTCGCAGATTTGTTAGTAGCAACTAACGTTTGATCAAGGTGAAGATACCGGTTCATCGTGGGGCCATCTTTGCTGTGATACGAGATAAACACTACTGAGACCTGAAAATTTGTTAAATAAAAAAGAAAATCTATGAAGCATGTGAGCTTCCAGAAATTAAATTTCTAGATAATTTTTTCCTGACTATTCGGAGTTTTAAAGACACCGAGAATTCTTTTAGATTCCTGATAGGCTACCATTTTTTTCTATTTCTATTTTGACAAATTCTCCAAAAATGGTCCATTTTTCACGTTTCTTCACTTAGAGCGTGCACTTCCGTTCATGCACAGGATTTAAAAATAAACAGAAATAAAAGACGAAAATGAGGCTTCATTACTGACACATTGGCTTTGAATAGGAATTTTAGATTTTTTTTCTTTTTTTTTACCGTTTCTATTATTGATTGCTCTTTAGAGAATGACGCTTTTAGAAGAATCTCTTGAGAAATTTTGACACAAAGTAAAGGCTGATTGACGTCAGAGAAGCGCTTTTGTGAAATGTTGTCATCCATTTTGAGAAGCCTATAGATAGGGGAGCTAAGAGAAACTTAGAAACTTTCAGTAGAGTTGAGAATTTCTTTAACTTAACTTCACAAAATACAAGGCCCGAGAGCTACTCAAAATAGAGGGTTAAAGTAGAAATAGTAATGGACGAGAAGGTGATAAGAAGCTGAGATTACGAGAAGAGATAACGATTGATCTGATTTGAAGAGGTAAATTTTAAAGTGTTCAGGGAAGCACTCCCGCGGGAGTTTCTTTCAGAAAGTTGCAGTTGTTGGAAAAAAAGTTCAACTGATTTGGAATACGGGAGAAATAAGGGTGATTCGGCTCTGTGGATGTATCATAGCAGGTTGTAAGTGTTTGACTCGATGGAACTAAGGAATGGGCCTCATCTGAGCAGTTATAGTGATAGGCTGGCGACGTTTTAGTCTGTGGTGAAAGAAGTTGCCTCCACAAGATGACGTAAACAATTTTGAACTCTATCAAGGCTAGAAATTGAAAAAATACCAGCTCAAACCCAGATACACCATTTTTGGTCTTTTTTTAATTTTTGTCATGATAACACATGACACAAGGAGTCAGGTAATTTCTGGACTCAATAAATGTCCACCAATGGTGCATCATTGAGAGCTTCTTTTTTTTACAGTTTATCAACCCTTTGTTGGTTATTTAACGCTGAAAATATTATTTTTGTATTGTAAGAATAATTCTTATATATTTCCATATATTTATATAGTATTACATTAACAATTTTTTTGAAGAATAAAAATAATTTTCCGGGTAAAAGTCATACTTTTTAACCCATAGCTGGGGACAGAAGATTGATTTATACGTTGCCCAAGGCCATTTGTGTGTATGTGAATATAATGAATCCAAGTGGAATTTGAACGCGATTTCCTGATTATTCATTCCGAGCTGCTATCCGGTGCACCACCCGCACATCCCCACTAACAATAGAATTGTTTATATATATATATATATATATTTCATTGATCATTTTGATAAAAATAAGAAATGCTTCTGAAAAAAATAAATCCGTAGCATTTTACTTAAATATTTGTAATGTATGAAATATTAATTGGTCTATGTGTTTTTACATAGTGATTAGTGTCACGAGTTATTAATATATATAAAATTACCGTGGTTGATATATATATATATATATATATATATATATATATATATATATATATATATTAAAAGACTCTCCCGTCGTTAATTGACGCGGACTGTTAACTTGCGCCGACCGGGGACCCTTTTACGACGTATGAGTTTTAGGCCACTCAGTTCCTAGAAACTGACAGCCGAACGACCTGCACATATGATTGGATTAAAAGTGTTGAAGGTCTTGTACAGAATCAACCACACTTTTTGAAGGCTGAATGCAGACACCTGGTGCACCGTATGCTACAAGGTCCCCAAACAATCAGCTGCAGGTTGTGAATTCAGAGTTGTTCTTCTCCTAGACCAGTTGCAATCCAAGACTAGAGAACACAGGCTGTCCTGCTATTTACCCATAGTTGGAGGGAAAAGAGGATTCATACCTTTCCTAAGGGTACTAGCACGTAAGTGAATGCGATGGATTGGGAGGAACGTTGGGGTAATGAATAAGATCTCAGATTGAGGAATCGGAGAGCCGAGTTCGGATTTCAGTCGAATACATTACATAGACTTACGTGGTAATACCCTTGGGAAAGGTATGAATCCTCTTCTGCGATATATATGTGAAGAAATATAGTGTTACGGTGTGCTATATTTATGGGATAAAGTGCTCAATATCACAGATAGACTGTGTGCAAATATAAAAGTGAACATTGAAGTTAACACTTACAGGCGACAGTCTGTTTCATGCTAGACGCAATCGTCAGGCCTGACGCCTCTAAGTGTTAACTTCAATGTTCACTTTTATATCTATATCTATATGTGTGTGTGTGTGTGTGGTGAGGCAAATGTCGCGCAACATAAGGTTAATTAATCAATCATGTTGTAAATGATTGATTAATTCTGATTTTTTTTTTTCAGAAACAATTTTGACGAATTAAGATGGCTGAAAGACTAACAAAGGACGAACGAGTTACCTTGGTGTTCACATATAGGGAAACATGTACTACACACTGATCTGTCACAGGGGAAGTCAATAGGCAGGATCTATACAGACTTCTTATTGAACGTCAACCAAAGGTGTCCCTGCAGTCACCTCCGGTGGGCAACCCTGAGGCTACATTATGATGCAGGTTGTGCCAACTCCTCTCTGCTCCTGTTGCGATCGAAAACCATCTGCTTCTCTTACTTCAGGCCTTCTCATCTTCCAACAATTACTTCACATGAAGACTCAAAAGAACCAAAAATGTAAACGTAAACCAGCCCCTCAAAAATCACTTAAACCCCTCAACATTTCGTTCTCCAATATCCGTGGCATTAGAACAAATTTCTGCAGTATGGAATCTTTCCTCACTGTAAACTGCCCGGATATACTGGCTTTGTGTGAGACAAACCTTGTCTCGTCTATTCCCTCCTCTGATCTCTCGATCCCTGGCTACCTTCCTCTCCCCAAGAAAGACTCTCTAACCCACATGCACAGCCTTGGTGTCTATGTCAAGGACCATCTCCCTCTGGCCAGAGAGTTGTCTCTCGAATCGCCAGACCATTCGTACATGTGTCTCCGACTATCTCTCCTCAATGCCGTAAGCTATCTCTTCTTCTTCTATCGCTCTCCATCCTCTCAAGACTGTGGGATACTCTATAGCATATCTGACAGCATAGACAAGGCTCTCTCTCTCCACCCGTTTGCTCACATATTCGTGTTTGGCGACTTTAACGCCCATCATACTAAGTAGCTCGAGAATGCTACGACTGACCGGGCTGGCATTCAAACACTTAATTTCCTCAATTTCTCAATCCCTCACGCAGATAATTAACTTCCCCACGCGTTTTGCCCTCAACCTGGTAGGTAAGGCCTCCCTTCTCGATCTGTGTTTTACCTCCATCCCCGAATCTTGTAGCGCCATGCAGCTCTGCCCTCTTGGTAACTTCGATCATGCCGTAGCATCGGTTAACATTTCCTTCAAAACCACACCACGCAAAGAACATCCCATCACTAGAACCTCGTTTTACTATCAACGAGCGGATTGGGACTCGTTCCGTGACTTCCTCCGCGATGTCCCCTGGGATGTTGTTTTTACACTCCCTGTCCAAGAATGTGCTTCTGAGGTCTCATCCTGGGTTAAAGCTGGAATCGACGCTTTCATCCCCTCAAGAAAATTTAAGGTCAAGTCGCGCTCCTCCCCTTGGTTCTCCGCTGCTTGCTCAGCCGCCATTGCCCATAGGAACCACTTCTTTCATCTATTTCGTAGCGACCTGTCGGACTGCAATAGACGTCTCTTTGCCTCCGCCCATAACGAGTGTAAGCGTGTCCTCAACGATGCTAAGTCAATATTTGCTGCTCGGATGAAGGAGCGTATTGCATCTCGCAAATTTGGCTCCAAAGATTATTGGCGGCTCTGCAATAGCGTCCTGAACAATAGAAAACCCTCCATACCTCCTTTGTTCAACCAGTTCGAGGTCCTGACCTCCTCTACGACAAGGCTGAATGCTTTGCTCGGAAATTCTCATTTAATTCAACGCTCGACTCCTCCGGTGTACCCATACCAGACTTCCCTCTAAGAACTGAGGCCCTATTGAGCGGCTTACATATAACCCCGTGATTGGTATTGGGCATTATCTCCAATTTAGACCCCAACAAGGCTAGTGGTGGTGATGGTATACCAGCCATAGTCTTGAAGAAATGAGCGCCTGAGCTAGCGGTCGCCCTCTCTAAACTATATAATTACTGCCTCAAGGAATCCTGTTTTCGTGACTGCTGGAAGTCCTCATCCATTGTTTCTGTCTTTAAAAACTGTGGATACCCCTCTGACCCCTCTAATTACCGTCCTATTAGTATCCTACCCTTCTTCGGCAAAGTCTTCGAAGCCCTAATCAACGCCGAAGTGGTTAACCACCTTACCTCACACGACCTGCTTTCAGACAAGCAATATGGTTTCCGCTACGCCCGATCTACAGCTGATGTGCTTACAGCCATCACTGAAACCGTCTACCAAGCCCTTCAAAATAACGGTGAGGCTCGTGCCGTGGACATAGACATCTCCAAAGCGTTTGATAGGGTTTGGCATGCCGGCCTTCTTCTTAAGCTCCAGGGTTATGTTATTACAGGTCGATTGTTTGACCTAATACAATCATTCCTGTCAAACCGTGAATTGAAGGTCGTTCTTCACGGATTCTCCTCCAGTTCCTATCCCACGAACGCAGGTGTTCCCCAAGGCTCCATCCTTGGCACCACTCTATTCCTTATTTTCATCAACGACCTTCCTGACACCATAGATTCCCAAGTTGGCATATACGCGGAGGACACTACAATTTACTCCTGCCTCAAAAAAAAAATCTCGTGTCGGTGACAAAACTAACCTGGCCGTTCGTCTTGAAATGGACCTCCAATCGGTTGTTAATTGGGGCAAGAACTGGCTGGTCAATTTTAACGCCTCAAAAACTAAACTACTCTCTATTAATCACCATAGAGATCCTTCCCTGTCCCCCATTAGAATGTCTGATAGTCAACTTCTTGAGAGCAACTCTCTGCGTCTGCTCGGTCTCACGTTGACTGCTGACCTGAGATGGAACAAATACATTGAGTAAATTGCTTCTTCCACCGCGAGAAAAGTTCGTTCCCTGTGCCGCGCCAGGAAATTTTTCTCCCCGGAATCGATACTTCAAATATACAAATCAACCATTCGCCCTTGCATGGAGTATTGCTGCCATATATGGTCTGGTGCACCTTCTGTTTTCCTCGGAGTTCTTGACAAGACCCAGGGGCGGATATGTAATAGAATTGGCCCTGAACTGGCATCTCGTCTACAGTCACTTTCTCACAGACGCGCCGTCGCCTCTCTCTGTCTTTTCTACAAATACTTTCATGGTAATTGCTCCAATGAGCTGCTTTCACTGGTTCCAAGACTCCATGAATTCAAGCGCCTTACGAGGCTGGCATCCCGCTCCCACCCTTACACTGTAGAAACTTTTTAATGTAGCCGTCCCTTCTACTCCAATAGCTTCATACCTCGCACCTCTCGCTTGTGGAACACCCTTCCCAAATACTGTTTCCCTGAGAGGTATAATCTCCAACTATTCAAATGTAATGTCAATCGACACCTCTGGTTACCTTGATCTACCCACTATCCCTCTCCTCACCCTTTCTTCTATCAATCCTATCTGCTCTCGCTCCAAATCTTCTGCGACCCCCTACATTCAAGTGGCTTCACGCCTTGCTCGGGGCGTAATGCTTAATATATATATATATATATATATATATATATATATATATATATATATATATATATTTCAAAGCCATATATAAACTCTGTGGCACAAAATTTTGTTTATATATATATATATATATATATATATATAAACAAACTTTTGTACTTTTGTTCTGTGGCACAAAATTTTCTTTATATATATATATATATATATATATATATATATATATATATATAAACAAACTTTTGTACCACAGAGTTTATATACGGCTTTGAAAATGACGGAAAAAAGTGTCTTTATATATTTCCGTCATTTCCAAAGCCATATATAAAGTCTGTGGCACAAAATTTTGTGTATATATATATATATATATATATATATATATATATATATATATATAAACAAACTTTTGTTTATAAATCTATATATAAACAAAATTTTGTTTATATATATATATATATATATATATATATATATATATATATATATATATATATATAACAAACTTTTGTACCACAGAGTTTATATATGGCTTTGAAAATGACGGAACGCATTGTTTTAAAGGGACTATTTTCGAAGGTAGACCGGAATGTTCTTTTAGGTGTTGTGCAACAGATCTAGAATCCGATATATGTAAAGTAAACCTTATTTACTGATTTTGAAAACCTAAAGATATTTTCTATCTCTCCTTGAAGGAAAATGGATTTAAAGAAAACCTCAAATAAAGTGATTATTATTATTATCATTATTATTATTATCATTATTATTATTATTATTATTATTATTATTATTATTATTATTATTTATGAAAAGGCCAATTTAAATTTAATACAAAGAAATGGTAACTCTCTTACAATTTAATGTTTGTTTTTCTATCAGAGAAAAGTAAATGAAGTCAAAGTTTTTCTTTCAGAAGAAAGTCATTCTTAAGTTTACCGCCTAATTTATAACATATACTTTCGAAGCTTTAATAGAACTTTATTGTAATCTAATCTGATTTATTTAATTTTGATGTCATTAAACAATCTTATGATAACTCCAACAATAGTAATAATGAACTTACATTAATGAATAATAATTTTCGTTTTTCTTTTTGCTCCAGGAAAGTTCAAATTAATGACTATGTTTTATTTATTCTTATGTTTTCATTATTATATTTTAATTTTGATAATATTCTTATTTATTCATTATTTTTATTCATGAAAATAGATATTTCTTTTAAAGATGTCATCGTATACATCGATTGTTTTCATTTTAAATAAATGTTATTTAGCGAATTTCTTCTATGCTAATATCTAATTTATTATTACTAAGAATTACCATATTATTATGAACATTTAGTACATTGTATTGATTAAAGTAATTGTTAATTAACATGAATAATTTGTACTGCATTTATATCTTAACGTAATATATTTTTATAGGGATGAGCGTATTTTCAAATTTATAGGAAAAGCGTTTTAAGACATAACGTTATTTTTGTTTTGTTTGTTTACTTTGGATCTAGTCAGTATCTTTATTATTTACCTTTCAAACATTTTCCCTATAGCAATAATTAAAAAATTGTCATATACAGTACGAAGCAAAAAATGGACGCACCTATAGAAAATCACCAAGACAAGTGAGTAATAGAATTCGTTTATTAATACACTATATTAATACAGGTGTACATTGTACAAGTCAAAAAATGATTTACTAACGATGATGATCCTAAGCCTATTTCCTTAAAGAATAAACGTTACCTAGAGTGGAAGCGCGATGAGGATAAGTTGCAACTCTTCCTGTGGCCTAGTCAGAGTCCCGACCTTAACCCAAATGAAAACCTTTTGGCGATAATGGACACGCGAGCCCGAAATTAAGGAAAATTAACACAGATGAGCTTTTTCGCGAATTAAAGAAATGCCGGAAAAATCTGGCGAAGGACGTTGCCTTACTAAAGAATTTAGTCTATAGCATGCTACAAAGAATTAACGTAATATATTTTTATGGACGGGGACGTATTTTCAAATATATAGGAAAAGCGTTTTAAGACTTAACTTATTTTGTTTTGTTTACTTTGGATCCAGACAGTATCTTTATTATTTACCTTTCAAACATTTTCCCTATAGGAATAATTCAAAAATTGTCTTATATAGTACGAGGCAAAAAAAATGGCGCGCCCATACAAAATCGATTTTTGTATTTTTATCAAGCGCACTTTAATAAAGAATAAACGTTACCATAGAGAGGAAATGAGTAAATTACAACTCTTCCAGTGGCCTAGTCATAGTCCTGAAAAATTTTAAAAAAAGGTCATTTACTGAGAATGAACGACAATGGCTCTCTAATTGATGGTGAATGAGGATTGATAAAGTTCTCACAATAATTTTTAGAAAATGATTCTTTGAATCAAATTCAGCAGGAAAAAAGCAAGTAAATATAGGAAATCATAGAGAGATGGTCGTCTTTTATGAAACGTAAAAAAAAGAATTCTTTTCATTGAATGATTGAAATTATCTGTGTAGAAAAAAGAAGGCGATAAAAACGTATTGATGTGAAGTAGTCAATCAATAATAATCGACATAAATCATTACATGTTGACGTTTTATGTTTGTCTATTCGATTTTACTGTTGATCTTTAGTGGGAGAGATAAGGGGAAAGCTGTCACACCATTCTAAACTTGCACTTACAAGTTCGTCATTCCAACAACCTGAAGAAGGCCGGCGCGTACAACGGCCGAAACGTTGTAATAAATATGGCGACAAAGATGCGGACAATAGTCCGAATAATGTAAATAGTGTACATAATACCTCATCTCAGAAATATAGACAGATACTATCCTCGTCCCGAATAGTCCGAATAATGTAAATAGGGGACGAGGATATTTCATCACTCAGTCGTAAGCTGCAGTAGAATAAAGACATTAATATTAGGCTCTTGAAAATGGCTGGTCGCCCTACAATGATTTAGTAACAATAACAACCCTAAGCCTATTACCTTAAAGAATAAACGTTATCTAGAGATCAAGCACGTCGAGGGTAAATTGCAACTCTTCCAGTGGCCTAGTCAGAGTACTGACCTGAACCCAATTGAAAAAAATGAGCAATAATGGACCAGTCTGCCTGTAATAGGAAAGTTAACACAAAAGATGAGCTTTTTCGCGAATTAAAGGAATGCTGGGAGAATCTGCTTAAGAACGTTGTTTTACTAAAGAATTTAGTCTATAGCACATCACGAAGAATTAAGGCAGTTATTAAAGCAAAAAGTTACCCAACAAAGTACTAAATCATTTTTTGACTTGAATAATGTACATATTTACACCTGTATTAATATAGTGTATTAACAAACGAATTCTATTACTCACTTGTCTTGGTAAAAATACAAACATCGACTTTCTATGGTTGCGTTCATTTTTTGGCATCGTAGTGTATATTTGATGATAATTTTCTCCTTTTATTGATTGATTTCTATTATGTATCATTTAAACAGAAATTATAAGTGGTACATTAGACGAGGAACTGTTTATTCCGATATCAATATGTGAGTTTATGTGTTTATTTATATTTCTATGTGTGTATATGGTGTTGTGGCTTTTATTTCCTCTCAAAGCAAAGGCCAGGGCAAGAGTAACCCTGGTTACGTCGAAAGCACCAATCCTCGAGAGAAAGACCATTCTAAAGTCACTTCACATTTTACCTCACGGTGTGTTAATGCGGGAAATATGAGTTTTGTTGGAGAGGTCAAAATCTATGTCAATAACATACAAAATAAGAATAAGTGGTTTATCTGACAAAGAAATCTTTATCCCGGTATGCAATATTAAATATCCTCGTAAGTGTGTGTATGTATATTTAAACTTTAATTTTTTATTAATTTGCAGCCCTCATTAATTGCATGAAGAGAAGAAATACATTGAAAATAATTTCAAGATTCTCCAATATCCTATTTCATATTCAATGCGAAGCAAAAGACTTATAAAATATTCCTAAATAGAAACCCATCCTTCATGATGAACAAAAAGAATCCAAAAAATGTATTGTTCTACCCACCAACTCTATCGCAAAGATTTTCTCTAAACACATGAATTATGTCAGAATTATGTCCAATAAAACAATAAAAGACTTAATTAATACAAAACAAAATGATAAGCTAAAACTTGAAGGAGGAATTTATTCTATTACCTGTAATAATTGCAACAAGGAATATATAGGAGAAACAACAAGAAATTTTAATAAAAGATTATATGAGCACAGAAGTAATCTAATACAAAGCATGTCTATGAAGGTTGCCGAGTAAGGCTCTAGACCTCTTCCAGGCTCACGGTGTGTTAATGTAGGAAATAGGAATCATACTGGAGAGGTTAAAATCTATGGCAATAACATACAATCCTTGTAATTTTTTTTAAAATTTGTAATTCTATTATTCACCATTTAAACAGAAATTATGATGATAGTAAGAATAAGTGGTTCATTTGACAAAGAAATCTTTATCCCGGTGCGCAGTGTAAAATATCCATGTCTGTGTATGTATGTATATTTAAACTTTAAATTTTTATTAATTTTAACTAAATTAAGTGATCTAATTTTATGTCAATATTACTTGGATTTCAACTCTTGGAATAAGAGACGCTTTAAAATTTATTAATTCTTTCTTGGCCTGGAAGGGGTCTAGAGCCTTATTTGGCAACCTTCCTAGAGAGAATTTCTCGATAAAAATGATCAGCCTCCTGTGCTGTAAACAGGTTAATAGAAATAGATAGATTCACCTATCACCAGGTCAGTACTCTTTCCATATTTATTGAGCAGCAGTAGATGTTTGTCCCTTGTTTCCTGATTAAGATATAATTTACCGGTTGTTTCTACCATGGTCATAATGATTTAATGTCTAAACGCTTTGTTGATCTGACTGATCAGAGGCCACGACTTTTTATTATGAGGTTAACGAGTTGACAGTTTTCTGGTTGCTGCTCTAGACTGGTAGTAAGGAGCCAAACCTCTTTGATAGCGCTTAGAGAGGCTGCTATGATCAGCAGTTATATAATATCGGGGTAATTGTAATGTCATGTCACGCATGGTTAAGTGACTCCGTATGTATTTCCCATGGGAAACCATGACGTCACATGATGCTCTAGTTTTAGATAACTTCTTGCTAGTTTTTATTTCCATAGACGATAGTGATAATTATTTGGGCCTTTTTCTTCTTAAAGTAAATTTTCTTATGACAGATACAAAGAAAAGAAATACGTGTAAAGCAGTACCCCAAAAAAATACCCACCCGCTTCAACCTTTCTTTCTCCAATATACGTGGCATTCGTTCTAATTTCTGTAGTGTTAAATCGTTTCTCTTGAAACAGTCTTCATATGTCTTCGAACTAATTCAAATTCTTCTATTGCTACCACGGGAAAATTTATTGTGCGTTATTCTTTAATTATTCGTAGGGTGGATTTAATTTGTTTGGCGTAAGAATCATAAATGGAAACCATATTAAAATTGTTTTTAGCGTTTCAAATCAAGTTCATCAGTTTGGGTGATAAGTTATAAATTTTATTTATTTATTTATTTTTTGTTGGATTAGTTTAAAATATATTTGTCCACAGCTGTAGTTATTGTATTTGCTATCTTACTTGACATTTGGGTTTGGGACTGGGAGTCGCTCTCATTGTGCGGACGTGCGAAAAACCAGACAAGGTACGGCTTTGCATTTAGCGTCTAGCTCGTTGAACGGAACCATATTTTATGAAGAATGGCTGTATTGAAAACTTCGAGAGTTGAGAATTGATAACGATGCAGATGGAATATAGTCCCTGTTTGACCAGCCATTTGGGCAATCGATATGCATCTGTTTTATCGTTAACGCCCCATTTCAGGACAAGAAAATGAATACTTCGGGCTGACACGTCATTATAATGTTTGTTGTACTTAACCTATTTTTGGATAAAAACTGGTATAACTACTTCGAGTTGTTAATTTTCGAATTGTGCTTATCCTGGAACATAATAATGTAGTCCCGTGTTGTTCATGGTTAGGTGACCTCGCATGTATTTCCGGTGAGCAGCCCTGATGCTGCATGATGCTTTAGTCTTAAACACCTTCTGGACAATGTACATTATCATAGACGATTAGAAAGTGATAATTATTTGGGCCTTTTTCTTCTTAAAATAAATTTTCTTATGACAAATACAATAAAATGAAATACGTATAAATCAGTAAACAAAAACGCACCCCGTCAACTTTTCTTTCTCTAATATTCTTAGGGTTCCCTTTAATTTCTGTAGTGTTGAATCTTTACACTTGAAACGGTCTCCAGGTGTCTTCGAACTTTGTGGAACTAATTTAAATTCTTCTATTGCGCTACAAATGAATTCTCTGTTCCAGGCTATCTTCCTCCTTGCCGAAAAGATTCTAAGATACATATGAATTGCCTTAGCGTTTATATTTGGGAAAATCTCCCAATTTCACTTGAGTTCCCAGTTGATTTTTTCATATACTTTTGATTTTTGTTATTGCGCTCTGTTAGATATCACTTTTTTCTTTTATCACTCCCCTTATTCTCAGGACTGTAATATATCAAATAAAATTTCTTAATATATAGAGATGTCTCTTTCTCTTCATCCATCTGCAAATATTTATATGTTTAGTAATTTTAATGCTCATTACGTCAAGTGACTTAAGCCTTCCAATGTTACTTATGTTGTTGGTATTCATACTTTCAATTTATCGTTTCTCATTCTTTCAGTTAAATAATGGATTTCCCTACTCGTTTCTTCTTTACTTGATTTCTTCCTTACCTCCTCTCCTAGCTCTTGTTGAGCATCACAACTCTGTTCTTTTGGCAAATAGGATCACGCTGTTGTACCTGTTGATATCATCCAAAGCAACAGCTCGGACTTTTGCTTTGAATATCTCGAAGACTGTTGACAGGGTTTAGCATACTTGTCTTCTTCAGAAGTTTAAATTTTATGGTGTCTCTAGGCGAATTTTCTGAATTGATTCAACCTTTTTTTATCAAGGCTCGAAATGAAAGGAACCTCTTATTCACTAGTTTTCTTTCTGTTACCAGCGTAATGATTGGGATTCATTTCGTGACTTTATTCGAGACGCCCCTTAGATTGATATTCTTAAGCTTCATATTTCCATTGCTTAATCTGCAAATTTACCCACAACTCTGTTCTTTTGGCAATTCGGATCATACTCTAGTATCTCTTGATATTTCGTTTTGAGTGGGCTATTAGACAGGATCCTCCTGTTCACAAGACTTCATTCTATTACCAGCGTATTGACTGGGATTCATTTCGTGACCTTAATTCGCGAAGCCTCTTGGGTTGATATTCAAAACCATCCTAGTGAGTTTTGTACCACAGGTTTTTTTTTCTTTGGTTAAAGCAGACTTCGTTCCTTTTCTACCTTCTCGCAAATATCACAATGTTCTCCTTAGTTCAGACCAGCCTGATCGACCCTTAGGAAACAATTTTTCCGTGTCTACCATCGTGATAATTCCGATCACAATAGTTGCCTATATGTCATTGCGCGAAATAATTGTAAACGTGTCCTCAAAGATGATAAGTCGTTGCTGATTGAATGAGGCAGCGTATAGCCTCTAACCCATTTGGTCCACGTGACTACTGGCGACTCTTTATCAGAATGTTAAATAAGAATAAGTCTTCCATACCGATTCTCTTCATTCAATCCAAGATGTTAAAGATCTTCTGTCGATAAAAAACGTTTTGCCCATAGATTCTTCTAAATTCTAGTCTTGAATCATCTGGAGTACCTTTGCTTGACTTTCCACTTAGAACGGAGCTCCTATTGAGGGATATACATATAACTCCGTCCATGTTATTTCTTATTCTTTTTGTATTAATTCAGGTGATAACCAAGGCTCTATGCTTGGACCTACTTTGTTTCTAATTTTCATCAATGATCTTCCTGACTTCATCAGTTTTCAACACGGTATCTATGCTGATGACACAACTATTTACTCCTGTCTTAAAAAATAAGTCTGATTGGTTCGATAAGGTGAAATTGGCATCTGATCTTAAAAGTGACCCTATATATCTCTTGTTAAACGGGGAAAGGAGTAGCTCCAAACGAAACTTCTCTCTTTTAATCATCTGAGAGAACCTATTTTATCTTCCGTCAAAATGGCTGACGCTTACCTCGAGGAGAGTGACTCTGTGTCTTCTCGGACTAACGCTTTCAGCTGACGTGAAGTGGAATCTATTGCTAAGATTGAAGCTAAGAAAGTTGGTTCACTGTATTGTGATAGACAATTTTTCTCAACAGAATCTATCTTATATATTTGTACGTTTACCATACGTCCTTGCTTTGAATAATGCCCCCACAAGTGGTCTTGTGCTCCTGCTATATATTTAAAGATTCGTGAGAAAATCACCAAGAAGAATCTACATTGTTATTGGTTCTGCTCTGGCATCTCGGCTTCAATCCCTTTCCCACTGCCATAAAATAGCTTCCCTGTATCTTTTCTATGAATATGTAATTTCATAGTAATTGACAACCGTTCTTTTCTGTCTTCTTAAATCTTTTGATTTTATTGTCCTCGTTCCTTAATAGTGGTTTTTCTCATATTCTTCAATAGTCAATAAGCCCTGGCGCCCTAATGGCTTTATTCGCTTGCTTGGGGTGAAATGATTAAAAAAAATACATGACAATAAAATCCTTGCATTTACCTTGATAAAGACCATCAGAGGATAAAACGCGTTGGTAAAAAAAAAAAAAAAATATTTTGTCTTCATTCATATTGTCTTTTTACAGATATATTTCATTTAGATCTGATTTTTACATACATGCAGTGTTAATTTATATTTATGTGTGTAATTTCAACATACACACACGCTCACACAGACACACACAAACATATATATATATATATATATATATATATATATATATATATATATATATATATATATAAAGAAATATAGTTTTAAGGTGTGCTATATTTATACCCCCCCACCAAATTATTTACTACGTTAATAAAACTTCAAAAACCGAAAAGAATAAATAATACAAAAGGAGAAACAAGTAAAATAAATGAACCCAAACAATTAAATAAACAAACAAGCCACTCCCGTAAGAATAACCGCCAGTATAGATTGCCCACAATACACCACTGACTTACATATATAAATAGCCGAGGACAAATCTATCATTCGCGGCCTGACGATTGGGTCCAGCATGAAACAGCCCGTCGCCTCTGAGTTTTGACTTCAATGTTCACATTTATATATTAAGTTGGTGCAAAAATAATTTTTGCACCAACCTAATATATATATATATATATAGCGTCATCCACAGACAGAAAAAAATCACTCTATCACAGCTCATCAGTGTGGTAGGATCGAAACCCGAGTGATTTGGCATCAGTCAGAGATTCTAGCCCTGAACTATCAGCACCTGGCGAATTTTCCGTACCTATTCTTCGGCTAAACACGCCAATGACCGAGACGGCTGAATTCATGGAAGAGCTTTGTAGTATTAGCAGTAGTAGTCATTGTTCACAAATTCGCGTTGCATAGTGCTCAACCTGAACTAAATTTTCCGGGGGCGTATAATATCGTCATCGGCAGACAGTCAGTTTCGCTGTATCTCATCTCATCGGTGTGGATAGACATCGGATTGCCTCCACCCGGGATAGAAACCCGACTGATTTAGCATTAGTCGGAAATTTTCACGATATATATATATATATATATATATATATATATATATATATATATATATATATATATATATATATATATATATATATATTGGATATAGAAACTAGCACTGCATAGTGACTGTCAGATTAGTGTCTTAATGGATCTTCTGGCCAAATATAACTAATTGCATTGGCTCTATATGTAAGCTATTGAGGTCTGTGTAATTTTGTGGAAGGGCCGAACCGTTACAGTGCTTTTGGTTAAACCTAATGTCAAGGATTGTTTATAATACTCACCTTTAATTCCTTCATTTTATTTATCTATTGTATGTTTTCTTTGGCTGTAAGTGTTTTTACTTGAAATCAAATTTATGAGATGTTATTAAGTCATTTGTGTCGTGATGCAAAGTGTAGAAAATAGGCATAACCATCTTTCCAGATAAAATATAACGTTCTAAACTAAAGATTGGATCTCATTTCTAAATGCCGACACGAAAATAAATTCTATTAAATTATCTACAACCACATCACGACCAAAATGATTAATTAATTCGTATTACCTCAATCTAATAAACTTTATTTAGAAAATTTAGAACCGAAATAAATAAAGCCACTAACTAAAGTTTATGATATAGCAACAACTCTGAGTAGATCATGAATCTTTATTTGACTAATTCAGTTTTATCGCGAAAAACGATTATTTCTATAGTGAATGTTTACAAATGAGATGGAAATGCGATGTGTTTAATTTTATTATCACAAGCGCCGTGACGATAAATAACCTTTCATCATTAGACCTAAGCACTCTATTTTCTTATGTATAATATTTAATACATTGTAATTAATCAACAAATGATATGTACATGTATTTTCATGTATAATATTATCAAATATTTAGGTCAAAGCATATGAAGTTTTATTTGACTGATTCAGCTTTAGCGATGAACAAATGTTTATTGTATTGTGACGGATGGTTACAAACGATAAGGGGGATTTGATGCGCTTATTTTCTTAACACAGATTGGAATTTTTTTTTTTTTTATTACCACAGATATTATTCTATGTTTTTTTATAAGCCTTTCATCCCAAGCAAGGCGGAGGTGCCACTAGTACGCAAGGGGCTACTGAGAGTTAAAGTAAGAGAAAGGAATAGGTATAGAGAGGATTGAGGAAATGATAAAAAGAAGAATGTGGATCAAGACATCAGAAGATGTCGATTGACATTGCATTTAAATTGCTGACGATTATAGTTATCAGAGAAGCAAGTAGGAGGAAGGGAATTAAGCCATTATATATTGATATGATTATATTATTTAAAATTTGCTATATTTATAGGGAAAGTGCACTCAGTATTGTGGCGTTTGAATGTGTTGTAGCATACCTAAAAACGATAATAGGTATGTCCCCATTCACATAAATACAGTAGTAAATACTGTATGTTGGTCTGCAGATGGATATTCGTCTCCAGCTGTGCTGGTCAAACACTCTGACTCCGGGCAGAGAGGATCCCCAGACGAGGTGTCGTAGGGTAGAGACCCGTCTCGGGAAACAGCTACCCAACCCCGTTTTATACGGGGTCTACGGCGAATTTTTGACCTAGCCTACGGGCTCTGATACCCCCATATTAAATTGGGCCATGTGCCACATCAGAGCGCGTGGGGCGGTTGGTAGATATCCTGCAGTTGGAGATTCATTGTAGAATTCACTTGACTCACTTCTAGCAGTTGACTACTTCTACGCGCCGCTGGTGAATCTTATATGTGTTGTTCTTGTCCTAAGTATTATCGTTCATTAGCAACTCTTGATTGATTATTCTATTCAGTAACCTTCCCTAGGTTACAACAGAAGGAGTAACAGTGTGAACATAGAAATTAACGTTTGATGGTTACTGTAATATAGCAACAACACCAAGTAGATAATGATGATGTTTTATTTGACTAATTCAGCGCTGAAATCAGTTGTTTCATCATAGTGAATGGTTATAAGTGTGGCACCCTGCATTTTTAGAAAGACTAAAAAGAGATATTCATAGAAATATGATTTAATTTTTATTCGGTTTATTAACCAGTTGTTAGTTATTTAGAAACGAAGAATAATTGAGTTTTGAGAATAATTCTCTAACTGTATTTAGGCGATCCAAAGAGAAGAAGAAAAAAAAATAATAAAAAGAAAGAGAGAGAGGAATAGATAAAACAAAACCCGGTCATAAGTAAAACTAAGACAAGACAGGTGTCAAAATATATCAGGTCAAATTACCTGACCGAAATCCAGGGAAATAGAAATTGTTATATTTGGTTGAAGAAATAGAGTTTGGAGATAATAAAATAAAACAAAAAGAAGAGGAAAGACAGAAACATAATACGAAACCAGGTCGTAAGCGAAAACACACACGTACGACCAGCACCTAACAAGTGTCAAAATTATCAGGTCAAGCACTTGAACTAATTCCATGTCCGCGTAGGATGGAAGTTGTTATGGTTGGCTGAAACAATAAAGATTTTTTAGAACAATGGAAACGAAATTTTAATCGGAGGAAAGGTGTTTTTTTGTGTTGAGGTGGTGACCGGTGGAACTGTATACAGATTCTGACCTGTTAAAAATTGGAACCCCACGATGATGAAGTGGAGACATTTTCAATTCAGATAATTAAGATTTTTGACTATCAGGTCTGACCAAAAACAAAGAAGGAAAGAAAACGATTGTCTCGGCTCACAGATAGCGCCAATATTCTTTCCTGAAGTCACATCTAATTAGCGGCAGGCTGTTTTGACAGAACCCAGGTGAGAAAAAGCCAAGATTATCATTTTTCGTACGTGTGAAAAAGGCCAAATTAGATTTTGTTTTTTTTTAGAACAAGAACGATGTAAGCCACGCCCGATTGGAGACGGGAGGCGTCCCACCACAGTCTCATTAGCCGAAAGCGGTCACGTGATATGCGGAAAGAGGAGGGAGAATGCTCGATCAAGAACCATTGGTCGAAAACGGTCACCTGACATACGAGAGACCGGGAGAGATGGGTATGCGTCTTCCCCCCAGAGGCACTGTGAGGAAGTAGGGGTGAAAATAATAGCGATAATGGGAAATCAGAACTAATGCGACTTTTGGGATTATCGAGAGAGCCCTGACGCCGACAGACCCACCCCGGTTTGCTGCGGCGTCAATAAAAGCAGGACCCCAATCGACAAAAAATGAGTTCAGCCCCGGACGGCAGCGAGAAGAGATCACCTCGGACGACAGAGAGTTGCGGCTGGGTTGCGGCGGGGGGTCCTTCCAGCCCAAGTCGAAAACAAGAAATCCTTCCAGCCCAAGTCGAAAACAAGAAATCCTTCCAGCCCAAGTCGAAAACAAGAAATCCTTCCGGCCCAAGTCAAAGGCAAGAGAAGTTCTATCTAAGTCGACGAAGAAGAAGATTACTCGAAAGCCGCGGAGAAGTTGCAGCCAAGTCGAAGACAAGGCCAAAGAGTTACTGGACGGAAGAAGAAGAAGTTAAAATCAAGCCCAGCCAAGAACAGAATTCGACCCAACCAGATCGAAGTGAAGAAATACAACTCAAGTCGAAGAGAAGAATCAACTGCGAATGATTGATAGAAATTAGCCCCAGTGTCGAACTAAACCACACTCCGACATACACAATTCTAGAGAGTAGACAATTCGAAATCGTTAAGTTGTATGATAGAAGCTTCGTGCCATAGTCCACAGAGCGGGTCGGGAATGAGAACAATTTTTCTTTATGTAACGGACATTAGATATAAAAGGTTGTCACCCTTTTTTTTATCAGTAATTTTTTGTCTCGTGAGTTTTTTTTTTCTTTTACTTGTGTTTTGCCACCCCCGTCGGACTCAACTTGCATACGGCCCAATCCCTGCTGGTCCCGTCTGTCTAAGATCTAAACACAGCGTGGGTAGACAGACCGGAGATCAGTACAGTTGCTTTAGCAACCAGGTATTGGAAGTGGGTTGGGAAAGGCGAGGCTGGTGATCATCTAACCAAGAGGTTGGAGCGGCACGCTTGGAACCAGGAGGAGCGACCAGGAGGAGCGACGTCACAGTTGGCGCCGTAACCAAAGGATTCGACCCTGGGCCAGGTGTGTACCCGTCACATAAGCGAGAAGTGAGATGTGGTGTCCTTATTTTATTACCGCGAGCGTTGTGACGATAAATAACCTTTAATCATTAGACTTAACCGAAAGAATGAGGAAGTGTCGGTTTCCTCCTTTCCCCATCTCTCTTTATCCTCAAGTAACCTATATAAAGAACCCTCGAATAGAGTAGTGACACACGACCTGAAGATCGCTTGTGACGGTCACCATGCAGTATTGATTCATGTATCCGTATCCGATATTGAGTATTCTTCACCCATAGATATAGCAAATATGAAAAATGTATATCTGGAGGTATAATGATGTGTATCCGTTATCGTATAATGATGTGCTACCATCGACTACAAAGGGAAACTATGGGTGATAACGGATTAGGAAGATCAATCGATAAATAATCAATAAATCATTCAATGTATAAATGTCTGCGACCACACATTAAATTGAAGTCATAAGATAAGGCAACACAGTGCTATGAAACGTGAACAAATTGATTATGTTGATTGAGTTTAGAGGCTGAGTAGAATTGTGAATTAATTCTAAACTATTTTCTTTAATTCTACAACAGCTCCGAACAATAAAGCTTTGCAATTTACGAAGAGGTGCTGAAAAGTTTTCGGACCCAGAGTCACAAGGCGTATTGGATATTCAATCTAACGGGTAATCATTCCATTAAAGTACCTTTTTATCTTTACATTTTGATGCCTGCTCGTTGAAATGCTTCTCTTTTGTTGCCATTGCCTCCAAATCATTCGAAACTTGTTTCAAAATTTGGAAAAGATATCGTCAGCGATTCACAACTGAAAATAACTCCACTTTGAATCGAATTTAATGTCAATGAGAAACATTTTGTCTAAAAACAGTTGGTCTGTGGTGACTCCACTAGGCTCACCCTAAGATATATTAAGGTAAGCTTTGTATTCGCTGTCACATCAGAACATCAAAAGAGCTAGGTGTCTCGGAGAGTTAACATAGATGGTAATCTCATAGCCACCGAGTGCAGTATCGGGCTTAAAAGGGTATCGGGGGTAGACTGAACTTAGGAGATAACTGGAATACAGGTTGCGGCAGAAATGCCCCCCACATATAGCTCCCAGAATTACCCCCCACATAATACTAAGACATTAGCTAGATGAAGAAACCATTGCCAATAATGTCTTACTATTATGTTAAAGGTACTTCTGGGAGGTTTATGTTGGATGTATTTCTGCAGCACGCTGTATTAGCGTCCAACAGGAGTGCTAGGGGGAATAGACAGTCTCTTACAACCCCGTAAGAAAAAAATGAACGTTCGAATAAAGTCCGCCAAAAGCCATATACCTTTACAGTCGATGTTCATTTGACGGAGTCCAGAAATGATTAAATATTAGTTTGATATATGAAAGATTTAGTCTCGAATTTTCGTTATTCCTTAGCCTGGTATCATTACAGTGGATGGGTGGGTAAAAGTGAGCATAAGTGCGTGGGGTTGCAAGTCAATAGATGCTAATATTTACTAAGTTTCATTTGCTACAAGGACACAATGCCTGACCGCCTACTACTGAAACAATGTATTCTGAGTTCAGCGTAGAGGTGGAGGGCTTTTTGAAGACCCTTTTTTAGTTTTATTCGTGAGGGGCTTTTTGAAAACCTTTTCTAATTTTAATCTTTAATTGGGAGTATGATGTCCATTTTGATTTGCCCAACTCTTCCATTTCGTAATAGGCGTGTTTTCCGAGATCAGCGTACGGGAGGGGATTTTTGAAAACTATTTCTAATTTTGTTCTTTAATTGGTTGTAAGATGTTATAGTCCAGGTTAGGACTAAGGAAGAACAGCACGAACACAAGAGTAGAAATAAAGAAGGTATAATACACGAAATAATAATACAAGATGTGTAAGGTGTTAGTATGACTGTCAGTCTGGTTTGGAGTGAACTACTATCGGCTCGACTCGATTCGACCCTCTCTTTTGAGAGGCGTAGTATACATAGTATTAGGAAGAGTTCATTCTGTAGTTATAGGTAAGGACCCATGACAGATGTCCATTTTGATTTTTCCAAGTCTTCCATTTCGTAATAGGCGTGTTTTCCGAGATCAGCATACGGAAGGGGCTTTTTGAAAACCGTTTCTAATTTTATTCTTTACTTGGGAGTATGATGTCCATTTTGATTTGATCAAGTCTTCCATTTCGCAATGGCATTTCATAGTAACTTTGCGTATTTAATAATTATTCAAAAGAAACAGAGTAATAAAATGTCAGTCACCAGAATTCATAATATTCTTGTTTCTTGGAGAATGAATCAAACATTAGGTTCAAGCTTATCTCGCTAAAACAATTACAACTGATATGTGAGTTTGTTTCTCACTGGGTGTCTCATACTTTCGGCCTTGTGCCCCATCTAAGCTACATTTAGAGAATTCACCAGGCATGATGTGCCAAAATTAGAATGTGAAAGCACAAATGAGTAATAAGGATAGCATTTAAGTCCGAAATTCATTAAATATGAACTGGGGTAAAAATATAAACTAAGCCCTCATGCAATTCCGTTATTATTTACATTTCTACGTATTTTTACAATGAAGTCGTTCCTTGCAGAATAACCACAGATTCTCGATTGGATTTAAATCAGGAGAGTATCAGTCTAGTACTTGATTCTGCTCACTGCTAAGACTTACCATTGTGTTCGTGCAGCGTTACAATTTTCGTACGCTTCCTTGGAGTAAAGCCCATCGCTGACAATGGCCGTAGGACAACTAATCAAGAGTCGAGACAATAGTGCCTGGGCGTGATAAGAATCTTATCCAATCACGGATGACGCGATATTTTTCGGGGCCAAACAAATTTCATCATACACCCCGAAAATAAATTTATATTGCTGCACACCACTGCAAATGACCTAATATGAGGAAAAAATAGAAATCGATTACACCCTGTCACACCAGTGGGTTTAAAATTGACCGTATGGCGAAAGAAAGGAAGCTAAAGCAATTGTTTCAATTCATTTATACAAAGGTGTAAGCCTGAAATTCTTTAAAACATTTATTTCTGAGTAGATTATTGAACTACTGGGTGAGCTCTGAGATTTATGTTACTTACACAGTGATAAGGTTTAACTGCAGAGTTCACCAACGAGATGAAAACAAATGAATGAAAAATATGTGAGACTTTTCTTAGACATTGGGCTCCAAAATCAGAATGAACAAGCCCAAATGAATAATATGAATGGCACTTAAGTACGAAATCCTTTAAAAAATCGGGTTACCAACCCCGTCAACATGTGCATTGTGCTGCAAAGTAAAAAAAAAAAAACATCTGTCCTTAATTCTTCTTTGCAGTTTCTCTTTCAACGCCTTCTCTAATTATTCGAACTATTGTCCTCATCTTTGTCACCATATTTATTACAACGTTTCGATCCGGCCTTCTTCAGGTAGTTGGAATGCCGAACTGAACCCTTTATTTCGCTCACTGGGGTAGACTGTTTTAGTTCCACATGCCATGTTTAATGGATGTCAGTTATCAGTTATCTCCTCAGTTATTTCCCTCTAAAAGTTCTCCACTGCCTTAACCGGGTATTGAACTCACACTATTTGGGTCCTGTCACTGGATCTAACCAACGCCTTTATCCACTGTTCCATGGCATGTCACAGTGAATAAAGGCAGTGGATAACTTTCAGGGGAGAATGAACAGGAAATAACTGACATCGATTAAGAACAGTCTACCCCACTGAGCGAAATAAAGGCTTCATTTTGACATTCCAAACACCTGAAGAAAGCCGGAGCGTACAACGGTCGAAACGTTGTAATAAATATGCTGACAAAGATGAGAACAATAGTCTGAATAATGTAAATAATGTACATAATACCTCATCTCAGAAATATAGACAGATGCCTTCTCCAATCAACAGGAATCTTCTTTTTTTTTTACCATTTTGAAGATAATCTTAGAAATAATTTCCTTATTCCTTAAACTGTGACTGATCATTCTTAGTAGCTTTCGTGTTATGGTGTAATCCTGTTTCATCAACAGTAACAAATGGAGCTAAAAATGATTTCAGTATCTTTAGATCTCGCCTCGATCAAATCAACGTGGAATTGTGCACCTGATCTCATTTCTGGTTGGCATTCCAACATTTTGACACCCTCTTGTCTGACGGCTTCTGCATGCAACACTTGCTCATGAATTCTAAACTCAACGCGTTTCCTGGATGGCTCTAGTGCCAAGGCAACTGTTCTGGGCGAAATCCGTCAACAGACGAATACTATGACATTTCCTAGCTCCATCAGTTCAGATATCTACAAATAAAACCCGCCAGTGTCACGTACGCAAGGTGAAATAGTTCCTCATTTTCTTATGTATTCCTTCGTCAAGAAGTAATTTTTACCCAAGAGATGCTAATTTATGGGACAAACCTCAGCCTCGAGAGGATATTTTCCCGGGTACTACAATCTTAACCACTTCAATATTTCACCAAAATCATTATCTATCCTATATATCCTCATCGTCTGTACTTGTTTCTTTCTACAGCCACATAAAAAAAAACGTCGTTTGTTATCCTAAACTCTGTGTGGCTGTCAGGGCTTTATTGGCGGAACATTTATCAATTATAATTAAGTTTAACTTAGTCCAGCATAAAGGATGACTGCAGAGATTTACTTTTCAAACTGGGGAGGGCCTGCTTAGCTTAAAAATCATTATTCAAAATGTCGGCTCATTTCCGGGTAGAGATATCACGGAATGACACCACACCGCCTCACATCAGTGAGAAATAATAGACAACTTTAATCCCTACCAGGAAAAAGCGATGGCACCACACACATTTAGGTAGATATAGTTTCATACAGATTGAGATAGATAGATAGATAAGAAGAGACTGAGATAGATAGATAGATAGATAGATAGATAGGAACAAACTAAGATAGATAGATAGATAGATAGATAGATAGATAGATAGATACGAACAGACTGAGATAGATAGATAGATAGATAGATAGATAGATATGAACAGATTGAGATAGATAGAAAAGAATAAACACAGACAGACAGACAGACAGATAGATAGACAGACAGACAGATAGATAGATAGATAGATAGATAGATAGATAGATATGAACAGATTGAGATAGATAGAAAAGAATAAACACAGACAGACAGACAGACAGATAGATAGACAGACAGACAGATAGATAGATAGATAGATAGATAGATATGAACAGATTGAGATAGATAGAAAGGAATAAACACAGACAGACAGACAGATAGATAGACAGACAGATAGATAGATAGATAGATAGATAGATAGATAGATAGATAGATAGATAGATAGATAGATAGATAAGAACAACAAAAATAAATGCTTCATGTTGCCCCAAATACGATCGACTATTATAATTCTATAGGACGATGCATTTAATGCAAGCTGTCGGTGTCAATATAGACTTCAATATCTAGAGCGCGTGCAATAATAACTATTAATAATTAAAATAATGTAGTTCACTTATTTTATTCAGTCTTTTCTTGATGTGTGTCATTTACATTTCAGTCAAGTTGCAGCACATTTTATTGTAAACTGAGTTTATTTTCAGGTTCTATCTATCTATCTATCTATCTATCTATCTATCTAAATCATAAACCGAAAATAATATATATATATATATATATATATATATATATATATATATATATATATATTATAATTATTGTTTTTTAAAAATATGATTCCTTCGCTACATAAGAGTTTTCATGTTTCAAAAACAAGAACCAAAAACCTCAATATAATTATTGAAATTAAATTGAATTAAAGTATCAAGCCCTGTTTCAACCTAATGCGTAAATTTCAAGATTGGTTATTCCTAAATTTTCGCCGAGGTTTATAAGTCCCAAAAATTCACAAACATATGTCCTCAATGACAAATGGCCCACTGGATAAAGATGCTGAGGCTTGTGAGTTCAAGAGCAGGTCACAGATTTTCCCTTTAACTCATTTTGGTACGTGGTTCGGTTCTAAATTCCAATCACCTGAAGAAGGCCGAAGGGTACATCGTTGTGAATATTGCAATTAAGATGAGGATAACAACCCGAATAGTATAAGTATTAGGTTGGTGCAAAAATAATGACGTAATAATGTCGTTTTTTGACGTTAAAAATACGTCAAAAAACGACATTATCAGGTCATTATTTTTGCACCAACCTAATAATTACAATAACCTCATCTCAGCGATACGTATCTCGGTGTCTACTTGATCTATCTCAGATTCTTAATTATCTATGTATCTATTTATCTATCTATATAACAGATAGATACAGAGAAAAAGAGAAAGTCATATAGATCGATAGATAGATAGATAGATAGATAAAGGAAAAAGAAAAAAGGAAAGAACTTATGATATCCTAAGTTCAATAAAAGAAAAAAAAAATATGCCAAGAAAAGAAAGAAAGAACGAAAGAACTATACATACATACACACACACGCACACGCACATAAATGCATAGAATACAAAGAGTAGAATTTCTTTATGATCTATCTATCTATCTATCTATCTATCTATCTGAGTCTGTTCATATCTATCTATCTATCTATCTATCTATCTCAATCTGTTCATATCTATCTCAGTCTTACATGATCTATCTGTCTATCTGAGTCTGTTCATATCTATCTAGAGAAGAAAAGTTTTAAGTGCGGTCATAGTTGTGTTATAGTTGTCTAATTTTAGGAAACATTAAAAGTTTATTTCAGAAACATTTGTCACTTGACGGTATCGATGTAACTCTCTCTACAAGTATGGGCCACGATTAATATAATCAAAACAAGACAAATACGGTCCCGCGAGGAAAAATGGGTAAAAGCAGACGATCAAAGTCGTACAGAAATACTTATAACATTAGTCTGAAATTAGATGTAAGCTGAGATGTTAAAAAAGACTAACTTAGTAACAAAATGGAAATCGTTATTTAACTTTCGGTAACAGCACGTTTTTATTGATGGCCGAACCGAATAAACATCATTGGTAGCAAATAAAAGAGACATTTTTAACGCTCTGTGTCTCCAACTCAGGTGATGATATTATAGCGGTTGCTATGTTTTTCACACCCACATACACTCCAAGTCATTTTATTCGCCTGCGATTGGCTAATAAATTACTACTACCTTTGTATAGGACAATTTAGCCATCGCAGTCGTTCCTTTGAATCTTTTGGTTCTGAGCATACTTACCTATTCTGTTTAGTACTTGTGTAGTGATTGGTTAATTTTTAACCAATCACATATTTTTAATGTAAGATCAAGTTTTACCGCGGTTCCGTGGGAGCCTACCTCTTTTTCTTAAATAGATAAACTTTTCGCAGAACGCCAGTAAGATCCAGTATGATCCCAGCCGCCAAGAACAAATCCACGATCTTGCTCATCACACTTTAACGCACACGCAGACAGAATTTTGTAACTACAAACTTACGTTTTCTCTCTGTAACTTTCGCCAAGCACAGTCAACCAGAACTTTGTTGATTCAAACCAGTTTATTCACAACACATTTCAAGCAATTGTATTCTTGGTGTTATTCATTCTTCACATGCAAACTTTGATCTAACAATTATTTTGGAAGATTTATCTCACAAGAGAACTTTCTTCAAACGGTTGATTACAATCAATCTACAGTCAAAGGGAAAGAACTTCCTTTTCTTTAATCTACATTGTGAACACAAAATTATTTTAATGCTTGTTGTATTTTATTCAATATATATTTGTTGGTTAACAAATTGGAGTTGATGTTATTATTTCTTGAATCCTGTACGTGTAAAAATCATTAATATAAATAGTAGTAGTACCTATATATTTGGTGTTCCTGCTACATTTAGCGACGCTATATTTGGTACGTACGCTACAGTATTTTCATTAATAATCACGCGTTTCTTGCAGCAAAATGAAGGAGGCCCAATGTTATTTCGGATCTGCAAAATTCTTATGCTGATACAAAGTGGTCAATTCTTTCGGAATATTTCTCAAAGAATCTTTTCAGTATGTGTGTCTGGTAATTTCTAGTTAGCAAGCATTGGACCTGTGCAGCAAGAATAAAATCTTCGGTTGTAGCTTTTAACCCTGCACTACGTAACCACTGATGTGTACAGAGTTTGTCTACATCATCTTGTCTGCTACTGTTAGAATATTGTCAATGAAATGTCTTATCTTGTCATCCTTTCTGCATTTGGTCCATTGCATTTGCTTTCTTTTTTAGATCCTTTGCCGCTGCAGTAGGTGTATTATGGTTTATTTGAACTTCTTCATCCACTTGAAATTCCCTTTTTAATTTATTGGTTTACTTTATTACCGAATAATATTTTATTTCTTTTGTGTTTTTTTTTTAACACAAGTCATCATATAGTTTTCTGTAGTTTCCAGGTATCTTTGAAGATCGATTGTTGTGATGTTCTACTCGACAGTTCTAGTTGAACTAATCCTCTGCCTCCTTCGGATCTGGGCCCATAGAGATTATTAACATCAGCCTGGATTTATTAATTACCATTGATAAAGGTATTATTATTATTATTATTATGGCTATTTATTTTCATCATATTTCTTTATTTTTCTTTTATCTGTTTTGCATAGTGCTGCCGACTCGTTGCCATAGATCGACGATCTGATATAAGTTACTATAATATCAAATGAAAAAAAATAAGAAAACTAAATTTGTCTCGCAAAAGTAAATTTTGAAGTCATTATTTTCTGATCACGTTGACTAATTGGGAAAATGTCAGAATAGCAGTTTTACAAATTGTCATATGTATTTACGATTGCGTCGTATTCTCATGTGAACATTACTTTTTCTCTCTCCCTCACACACACAAGCACATGCATACACACACAAAGTTACACATGCATCGGATATATATATATATATATATATATATATATATTATAATAGATTTTATAATAATATAAATATCTATCTATCTATATATCTATATCTACATCTATATCTATATATATATATATATATATATATATATATATATATATATATATATATATTATAATAAATGTTATAATATTGGTTGGTTAATACTAATTCTATTGTGAAAACATTAACTTACATAATATATTAAGCGATCTTATTCCCTCTGTCTGTTTATCTATCTATCTCAGTGTTGTGGTGTTTGCCCGCTAAAGAGTCTATGTTAGACTCTTCCGCTTACTATAAGATTAGTAGGACAGAAGGCTCCGGAGAACTGTGAATAGATTGAGCGCTTGTTCACTAGTTGTGTAATACTCTTCTGGTGTACTTACTATTTAATATACGATATATCTGCAAACCTGTTTTTTGTTATTACTGAAGCATGTACTTCGTCACAACACTGAAACGGTTTGTTATTTCTCCTTCACTTAAAAGGTAATCTTAAACATTAATTCAATACTTAAATGCAGTGATCAATTTTGAGTTCTGTAATTTATTGATGCCTATCGTATCTACTCCTCTCTGGCTATTGTGATGATGGCCAAACCAAGAGTCATCCACAGGAGCTAGCTTAAATATCGGCAGATAGGGAGGCTTTTAAGCTAGTTTATAATAAAACGTTTACTGCAATTTTGGACCTAAACGGAAAATAAGAGTTACTCCCCTTGAACAAGGGAAGCAACGATAATGACTAGTATAATATATTAATATATATTTTTAACCTTGCATAATCTGGCAACCCTGAATCTGAGCTCAACGAAAATCGTTCCCTGTGCCTAATTTTTCAAGGGCTATGGATCATTGGAATCGGACTAGTGGGAGCAGAGGATTTGTTTGGAAACACACACACGCACGCACGCACAAACACACACACATACACTGTACTTTATATATAAAATGAAGAATACTGCTTTTTGTTCAATTATTGAAGCGGAAATAGATAAAGTGAAAATGTCATAGAATTTGGTTGGCGTGGAATACTGCGGTTTTCCAATTGTGCGCAAGTATTTGTGACTTGAGTTAAACAGAAATCGAAATGTAATTTTCAAAGCGAGGCTGGTCTTTTCGTTTGGAAGATTGATTAAATAAAATCTGCCTCATTCTGGCCTCCATGTTTGGATTCATACTAAACAAAAATTAGTTGAATAAATTTTCTGGTCGTTGATATTAAGGGATGGCAATAAAAACTTTTTGTATCGGTAAATTTCCAATAGTCAACCTAAATAAGAATCTACCAAAATTAAGAGTCAATGAAAAGAGATAAATTTTAACAACGGATGACAGAATAACAGATATGAATATATATATATATAGAGAGAGAGATATGTGTGCGCGTGTGTGTAGGTAGATATTAAGTTGGTGCAAAAATAATGACGTAATAATGTCGTTTTTTGACGTTAAAAATACGTCAAAAACACGACATTATTACGTCATTATTTTTGCACCAACCTAATACAAACATATTTACCTTAATTGTATATACATATATGTGTGTGAGTGTGTGTGTGTGTATATATATATATATATATATATATATACATATATATATATATATATATATATATATATATATAGATAGATAGATAGATAGATAGATAGATAGATATTTACTATATATATATATATATATATATATATATATATATATATATATATAGAGAGAGAGAGAGAGAGAGAGAGAGGGAGAGTGAGATTCCGCTTCCTTGGTTTCAACTTTTCGGTATTTTCTGGCAATTTCGGATAGATAGATAGATAGATAAAGAAAGAATATATATATGGGTGGAAAGCAACAAAGAAGGAAACAAAGAAGGTATAATATCCCAAGTGGAATAAAAGGATAAAAAAAGGGAGATAAATATGAGCAGAAAACAAAAAGAAAGTAGCACGCATATTTAGAGACATACATAGAATAGATAGATACAGAGAAAAAGAGAAAGTCATATAGATAGATAGATAGATAGATAGATAGATAGAAAAAGGAAAAAGAAAAAAAGGAAAGAACTTATAATATCCTAAGTTCAATAAAAGGAAAAAAATATGCCAAAGAAAGAAAGAAAGAACGAAAGAACTATACATACATACACACACACACACACGCACATAAATGCATAGAATACAAAGAGTAGAATTTAAAGAATTAGAAAAAATTAAACGAGAAATTAGAAAATCTTACTCGAAATTGAGAGGATTATCGAATCGAGTGGGGAGTAGAGTATTGAGAAATAGAAAATGGCTGCGAAAGGATTGGTTGGGAAGAATTGAAAGAATTGGGAGATTGAACAGAATGGAACCGAAAAGAAAATCTCAAAGAAGAAAAAAAAACACACACACACACACAAGGAAGAATGAAATAGAATCGGATTGAATGTAAAGCTTTGATTAAAAGGAAAATCGGCGGCCCAACCTCAAAGGAAGCAGAAACGATAGAGAAAATTGTCTAAGATACAGAATGTATAAAAACTGACAAAGATGACAACAGTACTAAGAGAAAACAAGGAAAGAATGAGAATTCGGATCAAATATTGATTGCAAATCATTAGAAACAAGTTTTGTATCCTGATTAATCGTTTCCTCCGTGCAATTTAGGAGAAAATATTTTTAATGCGAATCATTCTATGGCCGTTATCGACACTTTCTTAGGTTACGCTTCTGAAGTTAAATTACTTTTATGGTCATTTGACGGAGAAAGGCATAGAATGAAAAATGTTTGGAACACTACTATAGAATTGGAAATATGTATTTAGCATGATCTCCATGAAAAAAAAAAATACAGTCAAATTAATGGACATTGAATTACTTTTATTTTTATCGAGAATCTGCAACGACTCAACTAATTTCATTATTATTGAAGTCTATATCAGGAATTTATTTTTCTTAACCAACTGAAACCTCTTGACGGCTCCTGCTCTATTTTAACATTTATGCCATTGTACTACATATGGTATATTTTATTGGTCTTAGATCTTAAGAACGTTTTCGAGTACTGGTAGTTGGGATGTCCGCTATTTTGGGCTTCAAAGTTTTATAAGTCACACTGATAGGCGCCCTCTCAAAGCAAAACCCCATCTGTATTTCCAACATAGGTGCATCGAATAATTATCATTTAGTATAATTGTCCTTTCGATTAATTTTCATTTAAACAATTTACAATTCGAATAAATATTTTTCGAATAATTATATTCGAACAATTTTCTGGATACGTTCTTATCATTTTAATAAATTCATAGTGTTGAACTTTATCGAATGTAATCTGCTAAATATAGGTATAGATGTTTCTAAATTTCTAGTGCTCAATCTAATTCCATTCTAATCACGAATAGGGAATTTGCGACTCAAGTCTCTTGGAGAAAGCGACATTGCTCTTCCTTGATTCCGGGTCTACAAGCTGTGTTCATTCGAATACTAATTACAATAGAATCCCTCATATCCGGAATAGCTCATATCCGGAGCGCCTCATATCCGGAGTGCTTCATATCCGGAGTGCCTCATATCCGGAGTGCCTCATATCCGGAATCCCTCATATCCGGAGCACCTCATATCCGGAGTGCCTCATATCTGGAATCCCGTATATCCGGACATGATTTTGATGTGTATATTTGAACTATTTGGGTGATATGTAATTAATTTGAAATTTCTGTTTCTCAGGAAATTTACTTGGGATAATTGCTTCTGCTTATTTCACCCTAATGGCTTGTATTAGTGCAAATGATGAGGAAAGGATGACAACGAGGCACATCTGTACAAGATAGCGACGAGATGCATGATTGTGAGGAAACCTGGACTGAAATTGAAAAAGCTATTGAAAAGGTTGTCAGTTTTATGGAAAGAAAGCCAGCATTCAGCTATGACGGTTGCAATAAAGCACAGAGTATTAAAAAGTGTCTTTCGCTTAAAAAAATTCAAGAACAAAAGCAAAAAGAAATACGGCAAAAGTGAGAATGACATTAGAAGAGAAAGAATCATCATGTAACAGCGATTAAAAAATCCTCGTTACATTATTTGTTTTGCCCCACGTCGAGGTGCTCACGTTTTTTTTCTTTTTAAATATGATGGACTAAAAACAAACAATTAAACAATTTTGAGAAAGGTCGGAAAAAGAACCGATCGAACGTGAAGAAGGGAAATAAAAGAAAGAATGAAAACAAAGTTGTCCCCCTCTTCTCAAAATATATGAACATATATTATAAAAAGATTTAACGTGACTTAGTAAGAGCATTAAAACAAATATATAGGTAATTGATAAATGATAACTTAAGTAGCTCCAAACTCGATTTGAACCTCTAAATGTCTGTTAAATGTGATTTGACCACATGCAAAAATTCATTCTTTTGGTTCTCTAGCTATGGATGGCAGTCTAAAAGCATCCTGATTTCGAAACCATACAGAAAGCAAAAGGAATCTGTGGAGATCCATGATCACCTACGTCTTGAAGGGAAATGACCTTAAAAAAGATTATTAATCAGAAAATTGTCTAAAGCTATTAGGAATTGTGTCAAGTCCCGCTTATTTTTTTCCCTTCATATTGAATACTATTGTCTTAACATCAGCTTGTACTATTACGATTGCTTCCATGTTTGTATGCATTGTAGTTTTTCTCTTTTGTTGTCAAGGAAGAATTCTCTTGTATACTCAATTCACCTTTTTCGACTCTTTTATTGTTATCATGATGATCGTTCTTTCTTTAGATTGATTTTTTTATGTTTTGTCGACGAATATTTTTTTTCCTGCGCTTTTCTTCATCTTTTTTGCGCGCCTAACACAAATGCAGTTTTTCAATATCTGCTGATTTCTCGTTATGCCATTCCTTTTTTGAATGCTTGCATTTATTTGTGATGATTTTGTTTAACCGCATACACTCAATGATATTTTCTTGTAATCAACTGCTATCTGCCTGTCTCTTTTTCGTTTTCTCTGCCTCTCTTTATTCCTTTCTTTCACTTTTGTATGTCTCTCTCTTTCTCTCACACTCTCTCTTTCTCTCTCTTTTGCTCACTCTCTCACTGTTTCTCTCTCTCTTTCTTTCTCTTTCTCCCCCTCTCTCTTTTAATAAGCCGAAAATAATGTCTTTGTTGCTTCATTTTCTCTTCTCTTTCTTTTCTCGCGATCTTGTCGCTTGTGCTACTTTTATGTGTCCCACTTTGATTCAGTGACGTGTTTTAAAGTTCCCCCCAACACACACACACACACACACACACACACACACACACACATATATATATATATATATATATATATATATAAAGTTTCCTATATATTCTTAATCGAGGCCACATATTAGTCTGCAAATTAGATCACCGTGGAGTATGTTATATTATATTTTATATAATAATAATAATGGCAAGTGCTCTGACGAACTACTTTCACTGGTTACCCAACTGCATGAATTTAAGAATGCTACTAGATTGGAATCTCGGGTCCACGTTTTCACTGTCGAAACACTTAAATGCAACCGCCTCTACTACTCCAACAGCTTTTTCTCTCGCACTTCCCGACAGTGGAACTCCATTCCTCTTACTTGCTTCCCTGATAGCTATAATCCTTAAATATTCAAATGTAATATCAATCGACATAATCTAATGCCTTGATCTTGATATCCGTCCCTCTCTTTATCCTTTCCTCAAACACCCACTCTTTACTATTACTCTTACTCTCTGTAACCCCTTGCTTGCTAATGGCACTCCCGCATTGCTTGGGGTGAAACGCTTAAAAACTACTAATAATAATTGGCGTCGGAAAGTTGCGCATATCTCGGATGACATTTTGTGTCCGCCTTTCAATAAGCAATACTAAATTTTATACATTGTATATTTTTCTTTTCTTTAAAACTGTTTTTCCACACTTACAGCAGAACATTAAGGGCTTTTTAAGTCGATATAATGTATCTTTGTCGATATATATATATATATATATATATATATATATATATATATATATATATATATATATATATTCGAATTCCAGTCGAATCCATTACATTCACTTACGTGCTAATACCCTTGGGAAAGGTATGAATCCTCTTCTTCTCCCTCCAGCTGTGGGTAAAATAGCAGGACAGACTGGGTTCTATAGCCTTGGATGGCAACTGGTCTAGGAGAAGGACAACTCTGAATTCAAAACCTGCGGAGGGTCGTTTGGGAATCTTATGGCATTCGGTGCACCAGGTCTCTGTATTCGTCCCTCCAAAAAGTGTGGATGGTCCTGCACGAGGCCTTCACCACTATAATCAAATCTCATATCCCGGTGTCGGGCTGTCATATATATGCTTGTATGCACATGGATAAGGATCGTATTGGCTAACCCTTTTTTCCTGCTTCCGGTGGATTAATCGGACACTGTTCTGCTTTTTGAATGACTTTTTTTTCTGTCAGTGAGAATTTTAATTTTGGGAGCTAGGATGCTGAGAAATTACCTCTAATGGAATATCTATTTATTTTCCATTGTTTAATGAATTCCTTGATGACCCTTACACTAACTTGAACTTGGGGGGGATCTACCCTTTAAAACCTGAAAACTCTCATTGGCATCGGAAAGTTGAACATTTGTTGGCTGGCGTTCCCTGACCGCTTTTCAACATGTAAGCAATGACAATTTTTATAAAATTTGTAATTACATATTTCTTGTCTTTAAGTTCTTTTTAAGTCTCTTTGACTTCATTTAACATGATTTTTTTTTATTAAACATTTCTTATACTAATCAAGTGTAGTTATTAAATTAAGCATAATAAATATTGTATTATATATATATATATATATTATTGTTATATATTATTATATATTATATATATATTATATTATTATCATATTATATATTATTATTATATTGTATATTATACATAAATATTATATATTATATAATAATTATATAATATATAATATATATATTTTATAATTATATTATATATATTATATATTATTGTTATATATTATATATTATTATCATATTATATATTATTATTATATTATATATTATATATATATATTATATTATATATATTATATTATATATATTATATATTAATTATATTATATAATATTATTATATGTATTTTATAATTATATTATATATTTGATATATTTATTTCTCTTCTGATGCAGTGTAGGATCCTTACATTGGAATGATATGGAATTAGAGAGAGAGAGAAGACCGCATATGTTAATGGATATGCGTAAGGCTCTGAATCCAAATAGTTATGTTGATAGGCAGTATATTCCAAGAAAGACAAGGAGCAAAGGATTAATGAGTGCTGAAGATGTTGCGATATTTGCTGTTGTGAGACATGAGAATTACGTTAATATTTCTTGTGAATTTTTTCTGACAGATGCAAGTATGGCGGATAGGATTTGGAAGCGCGAAGTGGTGAGCCAGTGACTGTAGCGAAGAAGCAGTCTAAGAAGTGGCACGACAAGTTAAAGAAAAGAAGGTTCATAGTCAATTTTTATCAGCAGAGACAATTGCTGGACCTAAGTGGCGTTGGGTAAAAGATGGCTTTCTAAAGAGTGAAACAGAATTAGTTATAGTTGCAACACAGGAACAGATCATCAGATTTAATTCAACCAATGCCAGTATAGACAAGAAGAAAGCAAATATAAGATATATGAGCAAGCTGATGAAATAGTTAACCACATAATCACTGAATGTTTGCACAGAAAGATTATCAGCGACGACATGATTGGATTGGAAAGCGAATCCACAGGGAACTATAGTGTAAGTTCAGCTTCAGTTTAAAAAGAAAAGTGGTCCGAACGTCAGCCAGAAGCAGTGGCTGGAAATGACAGTTACGTTATGGGATTTCTCGGTTCAGACAGCTATATGCCATTGAAGTAAGAAGACCTTGACCTTATTGTTAGAGAGAAGGAGAATCGCAAGCTTCAATTTATTGACTTTGCTGCTCCATATGATATAAGAGTGGACTCCAAAGAAAGTGAAAATATTGAAAAATACCAGGATCTCGCTACGTGCTGAAGAAACTATAGAATATGGATGTAGAATTAATTCCTGTAGTAATGTGTGCACTTGGAACACCACCTAGAAAACAAAAAGAGAGGAGTATAACTGACATGAAGATTGTGGCCCGCCAGAAAACTGGCATCATTTACTTTGCGGAGATTCTCCAAAAGGTTTTGGATTGGGAGATATCTCTTTCACGCCATGCTTCAAGAACAGGATTTTTATTAACTATGTCAATGTGCAATTCGAACGTAATAATAATAATAATAATAATAATAATAATAATAATAATAATAATAATAATAATAATTGAAAACCACAAACAAAAAAGTGCCTCCTTATTGATATGGCAGCCCCTGCAGACTGCAATGTATCTTTGAAGATATTCAAAAATCTGTCAAAATACAAGGACCTTGAAATCGAAATCTCAAAAATGTGGCACATGTGAACATCAACAATCCCTGTTGTAGTTGGAGCCCTAGAAATGTTTGGAAAAGATTGCAGTAGACTAATTGAAGGGATTCCTGGAAGTCCATGTCTCAGAGATACAAAAAATTGTTCTCACAAGTACATCCCACACTTTACGAAGGGCTTTATCTATGCAATTTTTTTTTTGTCAGTGGAAAGTGTCATGATGCCATTTCTAACCTTACGTCCCTGGGCGGGACCCGGAAAGAAATGTGTACACACCAGAAATCAAAGGAAATAAAAGTAATAATAATAAATGAGATACATGAGGACATCAGCAATTTGGTTTGATTGGAAAAGTTTTCCAATAAACGCATTGAAAGGATCCCTTGAAGCCGAAAAATTAAAGAAGTACAAAAATGTTGTACTCACAAGTACAGCTCAAAGGGATTTATCTATATAAAATATATATCCTCTTAATTTTTATTTTTATAAAAATGCTGAGCGGAAAATTTCATGATATCATTTCTGAGTTTAGGTTGTGGTTATGAAGAAAATGTATATGTAACAGAAATCCAAAGATATAATAATAATAATAATAATAATAATAATAATAATAATAATAATAATAATAATAAATGTGGAATATGAGGATATCAGTAATTCCGGTTGTAGTTGGAGGTTCCAATAGAATCATTGATGGGATTCCTGGTAGAGTCGTAAAGAAATATAAAAAAATGTACTCACGTTAGGACTGCTTAATGCATACATTGGTAAATATGTTGCACATTCAACCTCCTCCCTCACAAAGAGAATTGGTGGGAACATAATCCACCACAAGTTGCATAGAATGATGATGTAACGATCCTCTGCAATTTTACGAACTGTTAGGGAAGTCCAAGCAAATTAAGCAGATATAATTGTGAAATATCATGTTGACAACACCTGCTTTGTGATAGATGTTGCAATCCCCCGCCGACAAAAACACACCTTTGAAAACGTTTGGCATATTATAATAAATACAATGACTTCGGGATAGAAATCAGTTGAATCGAGTATCTTAAAGAAACAGTATCTGTTGTAATTGGAACTATGGGAATGATATCAAAAGGGGCTATCAAATATCTGGAACAAAGCCCTGTTGACCCTAAAATATGTGAATTGCAAAAAATCATATTATTGTTTTTGTTGGTGTTGTTTTTGTTAATAGTTGTAGTATTAGTAGTAGAACTTTTTGTATCAGAAAATGCGAACTGATGAGGTGTCACAGGGAGAATTACATACATTTCTCCCTGTGGTACTTCATCTGTTCGCATTTTCTGATACAAAAGAAAATTCCAACACTATTGCTATTAACAACAGGAACAACAAAAACAATAATATTAATGTTACTGTTCTTTGGGAGTTCATCACTCACACTGATGAAATATAACATCTAATAGATCATATATGTCTATATCTCTGAGATGAGGTATTATGATTACGTACATTATTTACATTATTCGGACTGTTATCTTCATCTTTATTGCCATATTCACAACGTTTCGGCCGTTGTACCCTCCGGCTTTCTTCAGTTGATTGGAATTTCGATCCGAACCCTTTCTTTTGTCCACCGCCAAACTAGGATAGAAGGGTACACGAGGATAAGAACACTCAGAAAACAACTTCAGTCTGCCTAACCTATGTAATAGGATTATCGGAGATAATACAAAAGATCTGTGGTCCATATAACATTAGGATGACCTTCAAAAATGGTTCAACATTTCGCTGAAACCTCTTCCAAGTAAGACCCCACCTATTGATGAAACATGACTAAGAACTGTGTGTACGCCATCCCGTGCAGCTGTGATAAGAAACAGGCCGCTCCCTTATCGTAAATCGGTAACACGAGGGGAAATAGAAAAATCATGCGTAGCTGACCACATATTGAGGGAAATGGGAGATCACCTCCCCCTGTGGGATGAGGTTGAAATAATACACAAAGAGCATCAATGCAAAATATGAAAACCTAAGGAATCGGCACTTAGGTTAGGCCACAAAAATCTGCTGAGTCGACAAAGCATAGAAATGAATACAATATGGGAACCAGTAGACAGAAAACATCACTGGAGGATGGGAAAAAAGTAATCAGTACATATGATAGGCCACAAAAATGTTCTGAGCCGACCAAGCATAGAAATGAATACAATATGGGAACCAGTAATAAGAAGAGCTAGAGAAAACCAATGAATAACAACAAAAAATTGCAATATAAGTTCTTATACAAAATATGCAATAATAATAAAAGAAAAAATGTAATATGAGGACGAGTAAAAAAACAGTTACTGAGACATTAGATTTATAAGTACCAGAAATTTATGCACAGATGTCCTCAAGGACACATGTCCTAGTGAATAAAGGCGTTGGTTAGATCCCATGAGTGGACCCAAAGAGTTGTGAACCAAACTTGAATTAAAGGGAAATAATTAAGACATAACACGTGGAACTAGAACAATCCTGTGGACGAAATAAAGGGTTCGGTTCGAAATTCCAATCATCTGAAGAAGTCCAGAACGTACAATGCCCGAAACGTTGTGAATATGACAATGAAAACGAGGATAACAGTCCGAATAATGTAAATAAGGTAATTAATAAATGATAGCGATTAAAGACTACACGTGTTTGGTAGGTTGGTTAGTTGATTGATTACCTAAATATTTTGAACACAGTTTTATGGCTTCAACTACAGGTAAAATATATTTCTCACTTTGATTTATATAGGTATTGATGATAATTTTATATTATGAAAATGTATTGCTGGAACTTTTTGTATAAAATTGTACTTTTATATTTTCCTAGTATTTTATTTATTTCACGGTATAGAATTTGCCTCTAAGTGGGACCCTAACAGGTGCTGCCACCCTGGGTCAGTGTGGACCTGAAAACAGCAGTAATAAAGAGGTTGCTCTAAGCTTCTCCAAATCTCCAATCTCTGATACAGGATGTAGTTTATCGTCATACCCAAGATTGCACGTGGCACCTTAAAATTAGTCATCGTACTTTAAATAAAGTGAACAAGTGAATTAAGAGTAGGTACTTACTAATTCATGTTACAGCAGCGAACTAGGGGGAAAATAGTACGTGGATCATTAAGCCTTGCTCCCTTTCTTTACCAATGTACCAGTAGCAGAATGCTAGAAATCTGACCGCTTTTACCAAGCCAACCAAAGACAATTCCTAGATTTCTATTTATTGCTTACGATTTTCCCTTGAGTCTACTTTCTATTTTTCCCTATAGTAATCTGAATCAGATTACTTGGTATTCCAAAGTTGTTCCCCTGGTTATAATCGCCGAAAGCCAAGACCCCCATAAAAAAAATTTTCCCACTACTTGGGGCGTTTATATAAATAATTTTTACCAACAATGCCTTGGTCGGTGTCCATATAAACAGTTTTCCCTATTCACGCTGTTTTCCTTAAGGCATTCAGGTCAACAACCCCTTTTTTTTCTGGTCATATATTCAAACAACAGTTATAATAATTGGAGCCCCAGGCACGATCAAAAAAATGTACAGACAAAAATATTAAGATAATTTCTGAGAGTCTCTGCTTACAAGAGACAGAAAATACATTGTGTAGAACTGAGAAGCATACCTATGTGAAGAAAATATAAACCCTGTACATATTATCACTTCACATTAACATTTGTGCAAACATAATAATAATAATAATAATAATAATAATAATAATAATAATATTATGTGGCATATGGGAAGATCAACAATCCATGTTATAGGTGGATCCCTAGGATTGGTTAGAAAAGATTCCAGTAGACTAATTGAATGAATTCCTGGAAGCCCATGCCTTAAAGAAATACAAAAAATTATTATCACGTGTACAGCCCACACCTTACGAATGGCTTTATCTATGTAAAATATTTTTTGTCAGTGGAAAGTGTCATGATGCCACTTCTAACCTTAGGTCTCTGGGCGGAACCCGGAACGAAATGTGCGCACACCAGAAATCAAAGGAAATAAAATAATAATAATGCAAATTAACTCACCCAGTATATACATATACTACTGCAAGAGCGAGAGAGAGAGAGAGAGAGAGAGGGCAAGACCGAAGAGTCGAGTCCAGAGTGAGTAAAAGGTTGTAGGTAACAGGAAGAGTGGGGGTGAGGTAACAGCGTTGTAGGAGTCACTGTGACCGAGCACGTAGACTCATTAAGAAGTCATACTTCAATACCAAAGACTGTATATATATTATGCTACTAACCCGTATTCCTGGAACTACTAACCTGCTTTACCAGTTTGTATTATTACGTTAATACATTATTTTCATATATTCATTCCTGTCGTTTGTTATTTATTGATACCGGATTTCATCCCGGAATCCACAACAACAATTATAACAATACCAATCAGTGGCTACGTAGTGCAGGGTTAAAAGTTGAAAACGAAGGTTTATTTTCTTGCGGCTCAAATCCAATGATTGCTAACTAGAAAAATTGTGTTGCGACTGAAAAATTGTGTTGAATTCAAATGCAGATTCTCAGATAAATATCCAGAAACAATTCACCATCTTGCATTAAGTTTCACGGAGTTAGTACCGACTGAATATAAAACTCCGCATGATAAATTGGGCTAATATCTGCACTGGAAAATATGCAACTTTTACAGGAAGGAACATACAATAAATGAACGTCACGCTGTGTCAGTTACAGAGATATGAACTGTAACCATTTCATGGGAATTTACAAGGCACACAGACAGAACAACGAAATCTGATCACTCAGACATCGTGACCAAAGACAACAAAATGTACTTTCTTATTGACATAGCAGTCCCTGCAGATTGTAATGTATCTGTGAAGATACTCAAAAAATTATCTCAAAGATCTTGAAGATGAAATCTAAAAAATGTGGCACCTGAGGACAACAACAATTCCAGTTGTAGTTGGAGCCCACAGATTGACTAGAAAAGTTTTCGATAGATTCATTAAAAGGATTCTTGGTAGTCCAAGAGATGCAAAAATTGTACTCACAAGTACACCTCACACATTACGAAGAGCTTTATCTATGTAAAATGTGTGTGATCTTAGTTTTTTGTTTTTGTTGTTTTTACGACAAAAAATGAGCAATAGAAAATTCGATGGCTGCATTTCTAACTTTAGATCTTTGGTTGGAACATGGAAGGAGATATGTATACAACAGAAATCAAAGGAAGAAATACTACTACTACTACTACTAATAATAATAATAATCAAAAAGAAATTAAACGTTAGCATCAAGGGGCTAAACAACCCGGAGGAATTACTTGCAATGGAACAAATAGAAACCAATTGTAATAACCCCTCTGAGGAACGCAAGCAAATGGAGGAAGAATATGAGAGAGAAATAACAAAAACATCCGATATAAATGGGAGAATTTAAAGGAAATATCTTTCGAGGAAAGGATGAGGATTTCAAAAGTAAGAAAGAACTGTCAACATAAGGAAACTATCAATCTTGCTAACCAAGCTATTAGAAAAATAAGGAACGAAATGGAAAGACCGATGAACCTGACAGAAATTATTCATCTTAAATACGTGGCCTCAGCAACGATCCCAGGAAAAATAGGTGAAAAAGTAAAAGCACAACGTAAACGAAAAAGAAAACTGCCAGTCTAGAAAGAAAAAAATCGAAACCGAAATAAATAAACTAAGAGGACAATTGTCACTTCTGAGTGAAGTAGACAAGAGGAAAAAGAAAAAGGGAGACAACTGAAACGAAGCCTTGCCATAAAGAATAAGACTGACGTACCAAAAGTTAAAGAGAAAGTGAAACAACAAATTCAGGCGAAGGCGCAAAGAATCAGGCGTTATGAAAAAAGAAACAGATTCTTCTGGTAAAACAAGATCATCAAAAAAATGCCAAGAAATTATATCGGGAACTTGAAAAAAAATAAAATAGAGAAAAATGACCCACCTAATATCGAGGAAGTTGAGGAATTCTGGCGTAAGATGTGGGAAAACTGCAAAATGGATAATGAGATCTACATGGATCAAATAACAACAGGAACACCAGACACATATAGAGTTCCAGAAATGGACGGATATCAATATTACTGAAACAACCGCTCCCATCTGCAAAACTAAAAACTGGAAAGCACCAGGAATAAACCGAATAAGCAATTCTTGGATATAAAACCATTTTAGCATCCACCAAGACCTCACACGGGCATACAATGTTATAATCATAAATCCAGAAAAATAATCCAAATGGCTCAACAGGTGGGAAGCATAACTACTCCCCAAAACAGAAGAGACGCAGAACCCGAAGAACTATAGACCCATCACCTGCCTAACAACAATGTACCATATCCCCATTTCTCTCATAACCGAGAGGACATACAGCTTCTTTGAGAAAAACAGTTTACTCACAGCAGAAGAGAAAGGATGTAAAAAAGAAAGTTACGGGTGCAAGTACCAATTAATAAATAATAAAATAATATTGGAAGACATGAAAACAAGGAAAAGAATCTTATCGATAGCTACAGAAAGGCGTGTCTCTGGATATATTCATATTTTGCTAGTTCCGGACATCCCCGTGATAATATAATATGGTCGACAGTTTCATCATATTTACCGCAGACCCTACATTTCGGGTTAGTTTCATTATGTGACGGTGATACTCCCTGGTTGCGAGGTTTTGTTCCTGATCTGCAATAAATAGGTCTTCTGTCTCAGCTTGACAATATTCAACAATATGTTGACAGTATATATGTCTTCCTCAAGTTATATTTAACACATTCTGTTCATTCCCCCGGGACGAGACGTTTAGTTTGCACATGTAACTTTCATATAATTTTGACCTTGTTAAGGGGCGATAACTCGTCTAGTTCTTATTTCGGACAACACAGTTATCACTCGCCCTGTTTGTACAGGATCCAATTACGCACTACCCGGCCCAAGGATTGAACTCGTGATAATAACAAAATAGATAAGGATAATAGTCCGCATGTAAATAATACAAATAATAACTCGTGATCCTAGAAATTCAGTGAAATCCCTATTTCCAAGTAGTAGATAGAAAAGACAATGAACGTCTGGCAATGCTTCGATGTGTTATTTCCTAGACGCCGCTATTACTGCCTACACTTTTGACTCCCTGGATAATTTTTATTGTTTTAAAAGCGATAATTATAATTTTACTAAAATCCAAACACAGGAATGTGAATCGACTTCTATTTTCTCCTCAGATTACCTTATTTGCGGCATTTTGATTCTATTTTGGGGGTGTATGATGAAGTTCTTTTGGACTTGAAAAATATTACGTCATCCGTGATTGCATCAGATTTTCATCACGCCCAGACACTATTGTCTCGGCTGTCGATTACTTGTCCTACGGCCATTGTCTGCGATAGACGTGACTCCAAGGAAGCTTATGGAAATTGTAACGATGCACAAACACACTGGCAAGCCTTACCGGTGAGTAAATCAAAGTACTATAGACTGGCTCGGAAACTCTCTTGATTTAGTTCCAATTGAGAATCTGTGGTCAATCTGCAAAGTGCGACTTCGTGGAATGGACACAAGACGTACTAACACGGGCACTGGCTCATGTTTCATTGGATAAATACGGAAAAAGTTAATAATAACGGAATTATTCGTTTTGTTTCAATTAATTTGCATAAGGGTGTATTTATGAAATGGTGAATAATAAATACAGAATTGACTTTGCCACATATGGGTATAATCTTGTAAATAAACATTTTTCCGAGGGAGTCAAAAGTGTATACAGCAATAGCGGTGTAAAGAGGATAACCATCCATTTGATACACCGTTTTTTTTGCGAACACAAATGTTAAATATTGGCGAATGTCTTGATGCCATTATTGTATGTTTCTGATTTGATTTTAGTGTAAAGAAAAACAAAAATTGTTCTTTCATCCATTATCGTGATAGGATAACCATAAATATGATTCCAAGTTCCTTATATGATATTATATTAGTATGCTTCTCTTCTGGTCAAGAGTCTGTTTTAACCACCTTTTCTTAAAGGAAAGAACAATAGCCGGTGGTTTCTTTTTATCTGTCAAACGAATCGAGTAACCAACAAATTGGTCTCTCTTCTCCTATTTATTAATATTTCATATTTCCAAATACGAAGACACAATTTTTTCTCAAATTTATTTGTATTATAAAAAAATAAAAAAATACACCGGCTTCATTGCTTTCAAAACAATAAAACCCAAACCTGACATTTATTCATTACAAATGTAACAAATCTACCGAAACGATTTCAAGGACAAATAACACCTTAAAATAATCAAGAACGAGTGATTGGTTCACTGTTAATAGAAAACTTCGGATTTTATCAGTAAACATAAAACTAATAAAATCAATCATTAAGCTCAGTCAGACATCAATATTCACTTTGTTTTTATCGACCCTGTAGTCCATTCCGGAATAGTTTTTGAAAAAAAAACAACTCCTGAATCGAGAGAACAATGACAAAAATGGCGCATGAAAGTTATTTTGGAGGAGGTAAAAAGCTCGCAAAAACGAGAGAATTACAAGCTACAACGACATTAAAGGTAAGAGCGCATTTGATCTCTAAAAAAAAGGATGGTCGATAAAAAAAATCATTCATGGCTTCGATTTGGCTCATTTATAATTATCTAAAGTGTCATGTTGCCGCTACAAGATCGATGCTTTAATAAAATTATCAGTTTTAAACAAATGACGAATAAAAGTAGACAATGTCAGGATGAATTTGGTTTGTATCTTCGATTTTTAGCAAGCAATATAAAAAGCATAGCATTACCTACTTTCTCGGCTATCCCAAATCACACTGACTATATGCAGAAATTGATTATTTTCTTTGCTTGGAAATCAGCTTTTGATGTTGAAGATGTTGCCAGGTCAGCTCCTTCCAGGCAACTCGAAAATAAGAAGCGGGAATGGGGTATGATACCCATTACCTCAACCAGATTGAAATAGCACTGGCTAAGAGAAAAAATATTTCCGAAGAGGGAGATCATCAGATGGTAATATGTGTCATTGGTTATTTCTCTAGGATAGGAATAACACCCATCACCTCTCAAAAGAATTTGGATTACATGGTGTTTACTCGTTCCCCCACGAGGAGGAGATGTGACACAAGGTCTTTTTAAAGTGGGGATCCGAGCGCGTACACCTGGGCAAGGGACAAAAATTCCCCACAGCTACCGAAACTCTCGGTTGCGCTGGCCTCGGTTGCGCTGGCCTCGGTGCGAACACCAATCCCATCCTCTTGTGCAATGGGAGGGCGCGGCCTCGGTTAGCTGTTCTCCAGGGCTGGGCACTTCTCAGTATAATTTTCTCAGTTGCCCCTCTGTCCTTTGACAAAGAAGCCCCTGAACGCACTCTGTCGAAGGACAGAGACGTAACTGAGAGATGATAAAGGAGCGTGTTAGAAACTCTTCCAAAGAGGAGTCTACACGGTAAGAATTTGGATTACATGAGAAAAGGGATGTGTTTGTTGTGTATTACAAGAACAGGAGAATGTCATTGGCAATGATCATTTCCTTTTCAAAATGACATCAGAAATAGCGATAGTCGGTATTATTTTTTTATTTAATTCTTTTGGGAATTGTCTTAATGACATACAAACATTTCCTGGAATGGTAACTCGGGAAGTTCTTTTGCTGAGAAATATAAAATGTTCTTGGAGTATCGAATTATAAAAATGTCTAAAAATGCCAAAAGGAATCAAAATGGTAAGTATTTTATTTAGTGAAGTTTTGAAAATGAGAAAGCATTTTATTCTTATCATTATTTATATTCGGGATAATGACATCATCTTTGTTACAAATGAGCACAAAATTTTGTTCCTTATTCCTTCCATCTTTAGATTCAGGTAACCTTCTGGGAATTTCAAACTGAGCCCTTGATTTAATGTACAGTCCCACTTCACTCAATGTCTAAAGATATCCGATTTTTTTTTTTTTAGTTGAGTTCAATCAATGCTAATCCTTTCACATTTGCATATTTTCCAGTCCAGAGAATGGGTTCACAATTACTCTATTACCTAGAACTGCTCCTGCTGTCGCGCTTGATCGCCTTCACTGCCGCTTCTTTTTTCTTACTGCTTCTTACTGTTGCTGATGAAGTCTTGCTGTTTTGTTTTTTTTTTCTTTATAATGATTCCCATCTTATTCATTTTCTGTGTACTGTGTCCTTTCAGGACGTAGACGATCATGTCTCTCCACAATTTCCTCTATTTTATCTTTTTTATCTCTCCTAATCTCTGCTCTGTCAAGTTCGTTCGACAGGTTATATGTTGTCCCTCCCTTTCAATATGTCCTACGAGTGTTAAATTTTCTAAACCATCTTTCCTCATTGTACACCCTAGATTACATTATGCAAGATCTGATATTTTTTTAAAAAAAGAATATATATATCCCGTCCTTGGTATGACAATAAACTACAACCGGCAGCAATGACTCCGAGTGTTAGGTTGGAGGTATTGAGGAGCATGGAACCACCTCTTAATTGCTGTTGTTCCCAGGTCCACTCGGGCCCAGCGTGGTAGCACCTGTTAGGGTCCCAGTGTCATATGTTTGGATTATCCGCTGATTCTTTCAGATATCCGCGTCTCCTGTATTTTTCCGTCTCGTAATTTATTCTTATTTAAATAAAACGAACTTTTACCATTTGGCATTGTAAAATAAGAAGGTGATTTGTGTTTTCTATAAATTAAGAATTACGTAGGTAATCATGTAGACAGATTGGTTTGGAGACATATTAATGTTAGGCAGATGATCCTATCACAGAAGATGTACTTCATCGCTGTACTGTCAAGCACGTTGAGAAATCAAGCTTGTGATAATTAAGACTCGATATTAACTAAGAAGAATTATTTAATTATGAAAATCAAGATGCGATATTAAATAAGAACTATTTAATTATAAAATTCAAATGAGATATTTACTAAGATCTATTTAATTATACAAACCAAGAAGCGATATTAACTATGAAGAACTATTTAATTTTAAAAATGAAGATACGTTATTTACTAAGAAGAACTATTTAATTGTAAAATTTAAGATGAGGTATTTACTAAGAAGCATTTATTTATACAAATGAAGATGCGATGTTAACTAAGAAGTATTTAAATTTAAAACTCAAGATGCGATATTAACTAAGTAGCTAAGAAACTGGTGTAACAGAAAGAAAAAAAATTCTTTTAAAATCTGATTCTTCTCCGGTCGAGAAATTCCTGACAGCCAACCAGGAAAGGAAGCCAATTCCAAGCCGTCCGTTAAATTCCTTTACATTGTTTTAATATGGATGACTCTAGAACTTTCGGTATTCGACACATATTTTTTGCTTCATATTTCCCAATGGGCGGTTTAGATCATTTTTTTATCAAATTTACAAAACAAAAAATCTCTACCCATCCGTTCGCTGTTTCTCATTCATTCCTTTTTCGCTTGGAAAATCACCATAAACTTGAATTTCTAGATTTGCTAAATACAAAAACCCCTGTTCAAATTTAAATTCAAGTGTTTTTCTGGTTGAATATGTATCCCTAAATTGATGAAAAATGATGTTACCGCGTGAAACAAACCGATAGACTATGAAATAGCATTAGAAACATTTTAATTATAATTTAAACAGGGCTTCCTCAATTTCTATCAAGTTCTAAGGAAGGTCCTCTACAAGTTTCTAAAAGAATATTTTGAACAAAAGATAATGAAGCCGAATTATTAATTAATATTATTGAAATCTACAGGTGACTAATCCAACTCTTTGTCTTTCAGATTCTGTGAGAATTGACAAACAATTTTCATATCGATCATTTATTTTCTCCGAGGAAAGAACACATTCGTCATGCATTCTCAATGAATTTTACATAGAGTTTCTTCGAAATTTGCTCCAAGAACACATTCTTCTGCCATTATCTATTAATTTTACAGTGAGAGGTTTTTCGAAATTTGCCCCACGAACACACTCTTCTGCTATTATTTATTAATTTTACCGTGAGAGGTTTTTGAAGTTTGCTCCAAGGACACATTCGTAATACCAATCTCTATTTAGTTTCCCAGAGCGAATAATGCAAATAGAATAGCAAAATCCATGAACAACAAATATATTCTTAAAGAATTTGAATGAATGGTTTTACGATTTCAGAAAGAGAAAATTTTGTCTGAAGGATGAGAATGGAAAAGTCTCGCAAGGAAGAATTTATTCTGGAAGCATCTTTCGATGCAATGGTTACAGTTTAGCAACACAGCTGGCTCCCCAATGTGTGCCATCGCAAAATGAGAAGACTAGACAGTGGTTTCAACATAACCAGTCCCCCAGAGAAACGCGAACAACATATTGCTTATTGCATATCATTGCATTATCGTCAGCTTCAAGTGCAATTTTGGGTGGAGTCATTAACGGGGGTGAAAAGTAGATCAAAATGTAAAGCGATGGTGTCAGTGGCTTAAACGTAGTGGAAAGTCTGCTCGGCAGTTAAGAGCGGCATATCACACATTCTGAGTTTGTACTGAGACATGCAGCCAATCATCTGTTAGACAATAATCAAACAATCCCAACCAAAATTTACTGCCAAAAGTTTAGGCACTTAAAAGAAGCTTGGACAAAAACGACTATCTTTAGCAAACAGGAAAGCAACTATACTTCCTTATGATCGCATACGACATCGCTCTGTAAAAATAAGCAAAGATCTCCTGGGAAAAAAATTGGTTGAATAAAATGCATCCACCATATTCTCTAGATATCTCTCCTGATTAACATCTGTTCAGAAGTTTGTAAAAGTACTGTTGAAGACTGTGACTAAATTCAAGAGTAGTGAGGGCTCCAACAGTACTAAGAGCAGCCGCAGTAGAAAACAGAAGCGTCTGTGAGCCGTAAATAAAAAACAAATTAATCAATCAAATACATAGACTTGAACGCACTCAGATCACGAAAACACAGCGCAAAAGTAACACTGCAGACAAAAATGACTGGAGAGGAAATAGCCTTTTTTGAGAATTGGATCTGTCCTTTCAAGATCTAATTGTGAAATATTTCGCTGTTGCCGCAATAATAATTTGCACTCAGTACAATCATTTTTTTTCAGGGATGGAATTAGAAGACGGTTTAAAAAATCAGATTCTGAAAAAAACAAAAAAAAAAAAAAAACAACAAAAAAACAATGAAACTAATACCCATAATTATATATATAGATAATTGATATTGCAGATTGATATAAGTTGGTAGGGTGATGCAGATATTACCAACACAGACAATAGAATCAATAAACAGTAATCAAATTTAGGCAGAGCTTTTTATAATCACTACGATCAAAAACCATTGTGAAAAATAGGAATCAAAATTTCCTAACAATTTGAACACTGCGGGTGTGTGTCTGTGTGTATGAGAGAGAGTAGAATCATTTTAGGATTAAGGGAAACAAATCTGCTAATAAAAACTAATTGCCGCACAAGTTATTAGAAATATATCGTATTTCTGAAATATGATATATTCGAGAGGGTCAGTGGAAGGCCACAAGTGCCACAATAATGGAAGAAGAAGGTGACGATCCACTGAATTGACGAATCAGAAATTAGCGAGATTTCCAAGTAAAAAAAAAAGGGGTTTCCCCCTCCAAATTTTTTAGGGAGAATTTCAGCCTAATAAGAACGTAGGTCTGCAAATGCTAGCATTGGAGATCTCTCTAAATCATTTATCATTCACCGTCACTGACAAGTAATCGGCAAAATTTCATTACTAGGCTTAATAAAAGTAGTTAATACAGACCATAAGAGTTGTGCTATTTAATATTGCAAAAACGTTTCTCTTAGTGAGAAGACGACTTATATGATAGATGATGAGTAAAGCTATTAACATTTTCTGAGTCGCTAATCAAATATTGATCCTCTACATGTAGGCTTATCAATTATTCCTCGTATCTGAGTATTTCATCTTAATTTCAGTTGCTGCTCTGTGTCAGTAGGATGGCTACTGGAAGACCCCCTATGCCTGGCAGAAAGTCTCTGCCCCATGCCACACAAGCAGGAGAAAACATCCGTGGCTGTCAGTCAATTTCTGCGACCAATCTCTTTTTACATCTGGCCACCTAACTCCCCAGACTGCAACTCCCTTGATTATTATGTGTAGGGCGCAGTTGAGGGAGATACCTAGAAAATTCCTTATAACACGAAAGCTGAACTGAAGGCAAAGATTATGACAGCATTCGCCAATTTAAACAAGGAGACCGCCCAGAAAAGTTGCAGGAGATTCCGAAGTCATCTAGAGGCCGGGGTTGAAGCCAATGGCGATTTTCTTGTATAAATTTACTCTTTAGTATTTCAAGGTATCTTTTGTGTTATTTTGGTAAATATATCTGTTAGAATAAGATATCGGTATTATTTTTATTTTTGCGTAATTTAGACAATTTATTCATTGCACCATATATATATATATATATATATATATAAGACATTTTTTTATGTTCATACGTTGTTTTTATAGATACAAATATTTAAGTAAATGCTCTGTTTATAATAAACAGTATTAACAACATTTACCGGCCTGAATGTCCTAGAAATTTTCATAGAAAATATGCGTCCTCTGACAAGAATCGAACCTGTATCTTATACGTAACCGCCATATAATCTGGCGTGCCTTAACCGATTGTGCCACAGAGGAGCGTTCGGTCAGCAAGGTCGATTTAACTGTTTTTAAGCATAATTCTCCATAATCCTCTCTCATTCATTCATATTCTCCTCTATGCATATCCAAATGTAAACAAATGACGTCATACATTATGCAATGGACAAAGTCCGACAATTATTTAAGACATTTATTTTTTATGTTTATAACTTCCTCTTTGTTTTGTACATTTAAATTAATTCCTAGTCATTTTTTCTATCACTTACTTTGTTCTGAAATTTTGTTAATATTCGGCACAGTACATATATATATAATAATGAAAGAATTTGAGTATACATGGGATTTGAAGTGTTTGATATTCTTTAATTAATAATAATTTTGGTCTGTCTTTCGACATGAAATTCTCCCTTGATCTATATCCTCCTGGAAATTCCATACGGGTTACCATATTGTATCAATACTATATATATATATATATATATATATATATATATATAGAGAGAGAGAGAGAGAGAGAGAGAGAGAAAGAAAGAAAGAAAGAAAGAAAGAAAGAAAGAAAGAAAGAAAGAAAGAAAGAAAGAAAGAAAAAAAAAGAAAGTAAGTAAAAGAATGGCGATAGATAGATAGATAGATAGATAGGAGTAATACAAATATAGAATATATCACTTAGCACACACACGCTTAACCACGCACATACATAGACACATACACACACACACACATATATATATATATATATATATATATATATATATATGCGATAACAATTTATATTTTTTATATATTAAGATCAGTTTTGCAGGCAAGATGCATAACAATGTGGAAAATGTTTTCGTGTAATGCGTTTCGTGGCTTCATTAGACTGGGTTTGTTTAAATTGATGCTACACCATTTGCACATGAACGAGATACGGTGGAAACTTTTAATTTGGAACATTTTCCTTGTTTTTTGATTATGTTTTGGGTTTATAATCTATCCGTCTAGGATAAAACCCGCCGTTTCGTGCGGCATTTAGGCTAGCACCTGCAGAGTGCTATTTGTTGGGCCTTCATTATAACAGATTGGGAGGAGTAGATGCTATTCGCATCAATAAACTACAGAATAACTCAAAATTGATCGCTGCCTTTAAGTATTGGATTAATGTTTAACCTTAGCTTTTAAAAGTTCTGCGATAACTCTTTTCCTACCACTTAATTTAATGACTTTTTGATGTACGTAGGTCTTTACTTTCTATGCAAAATATTATTTTTATTTTATGCGTGACTTTTGCTTGGTTTCGTAATTAATTTCGATTATTCTTAAATTTATTTCGAAAGTATAAAAATTGTTAAAAAAAAAAAATTCGTCGCAAAAAATCAGGTAAAAATAGCGGAAAACAATCGCAGTAATGAAAATTTAAGAATCCAAAATATCAAGTAATTTGAGAAGTCATTTTTCGTTTGAACATGAGCTATTGAAAGTTAGAGAGTTGTGTCCCTTTAAGTTGAAAAAGTTTGACACAGGGACGCATTGACATTCGCATTTATTACATAGATTTCACTGGAATTTGTTTTCTTTTTACTTCCATCATCTTTTTTAATAAATATCTAGAATCTTGTGATAACACAAGATCTGCCAAGAATGCTGAAACCTGGACGCAACCTTTGGATGAACGATGCTAAAATTGTGGTCAATCTCATTACGATGAACAACTATTGCGTTTAATGTGTTGTTTTTTAAAATGTCTGTTTTAGGTTCAATTAATCTTTATTTAAAGTTCTTGAGTTTTCTCCGATATATATTATATATATAATATGTCTCAATCAATTTGATAGATTTATATTTTCCTGATGAAAGGAATAATGCAATTGTGAAATTTCAAGTCATAAAATAAGTCATTTCAACTGTTATTTATCTATTAAGTATTGTAGCTCTTTTTGTTTTTTTTGGTTTTGTTTTTGTAATATTATGCGCTTTATTGGTTAAAAACTTCTCGCCCTTAAACTTGTTAACCTCTACAATTTTACTGAATGACATCATTAGTAAGGCGTAAACAAAATTTATTATTATTAGCACCCAAATCCACAGACACTCACACAAACACACACACATAAAACACACTATCGCCGTTAGGTGTTGAGCTCAGTGTTCATTTTTATATTTTACATTTACTTATAATATAATTGTATTCCAATTATAGTCTCAACAAGACCTCCAAAACTTGCGTAACTTAAAAAACAAATTCCTTAATCAAAATGGCCTATTGAAAACAAAGGCAGTACACTCGAATGGCCATGACAGTCTCCCAATCCAATAGAGAATTTGTGGCAATTATTAAAAATCAAGTTCATAAAAGAGCTCCGAAGAACATCCTGGACCTAAAGAGAATATGCAAAGACGAATGGATTAAAATGCCAAAGGGAACTTACAAATCATTGATTAATAGCTACAGACAAAAAAACTGATTGCTGTTCAATTGAGGAAGGGATATGCTACAAAGTATTAAATAGGTATTAGAATTTTGTACGAATACTTTTTCGCCTCCAACTTTTTTAATTTCATATAATGTCATTAGTATAACAAACTTTTCTGTTTTTTTTTTTGTTTTGTTTTTTTGTATATTGCAGCATTATACCATGATATACAAATATTGTATGGTTTATAAAATTCTTCATGTTAAAAAAAAAATTCATGATATACGAATATTTCTTTCCCTCCACTATATACGTATATATATATATATATACATATATATATATATATATATATATATATATATATATATATGTGTGTGTGTGTGTGTGTGTGTGCGTGTGCGTGTATATTTTGTTATTAATATTATTATTATTATTATTATTATTGCCAGTTTGTGACTGGTAGGGATAATTCCAAGGAGGATACTAATCCAGAGAGAGCTCAATGTACACTACAGATAATAATAATAATAATAATAATAATAATAATAATAATAATAATAATAATAAAGAAAACCTTAAATATTCATTCCGATTATAATTTATTTCGTGAATACGAAAATATTCATCCTTTCAGGTCGAAACATATATATATATATATATATATATATATATATATATTCACTATTTACATTATTCGGACTATTGTCCTCATTTTGTTGCCATTTTTGTTGCCATATCACAACGATTCGGCAATGCAACTGTAGTGATGGACAAATCAGATTATACAAGAAAGCTGGAAGACCTCATGAAAAATGGTAGCTAGAGCAAAGTAAAAAAGGACCCCACAATAAAAACGGAACGCAAACTGTCACAGATACCAATCCCTTCGCATCCAAGACGTATAGGCAGTTGTCGCAGCGTTACACCAAGCTACCTCACATATACGGTCTCCCTAAGATTCACAAAGACGGTATTCCGTTCAGGCTGATTGTTAGTTGCCAAGGCTCTGTGTACCACCCTCTGAGTCGCTTCCTTGTAGATATAATTCACACAATGATTGGAAAGTTTCCTTCATATGTCCGAAACTCCGCCCACATCGTGGAAATAATCAAAGATGCTTCCATCCTATCCAACCAGATGGTGAGCTTGGACGTGGTGACTTTGTTCACCAAGGTACCCACGGAGGTGACACTCTCAGTAGATTGGTCTCTGACTCACCCCTAGAAGAACGGACCAGTATTCCAGTAGATAATCTGATGAAGATATCGACAGGATGAGGGCTTAGCAATGGGATCGCCATTATCACCAGCAATTCCGAATATATATATGGAATACTTTGAGGAAATGGCATTAGAATCTATATCTCAACTCTATGCTTAAGGTGCGTAGATGAAACCTTCACACTCTGGCCACACCAGTAAGATGTTCAGGTTCTCCTGGACCATGTGAACTCAATAAGACCTTCGATACAGTTCACGACGGAGAAAGGGAGTAACAACACACTCCCATTCCTGGATGTTCTAATATATCGAACAGAGTATGGGTTCAAGGAGTCCGTATAACATAAACCGGCGTTCACTGGACAGTACCTCAATTTCAACTCCCACCATCCATACAGCGTAAAGAAAGGGGCTCGTACGCTGCTTTCAACACAGAGCAAAAGGCATAAGTAGAGACCAAGAGACATTAGATAAAGAATTGTTCAGTATAAGTAGTACCCTACAACGTAACAACTACCCTGGGTACATGACAGCAGCCCTAATAAACTAGGATAGGCGGGTACAAGAGGAGGACAATAACACTCACAACACAGTCTGACTGCCTTATGTGAAGGGGTTATCAGAGAAAATACAAAGGAACTACGGTTCATATAACACCAGGACAACCTTTAAAAGCTGAACGACACGCAGATATCTCACACGAGTAAGACCTCCACATAGAGGAGAATATGGCTAAAGACTGTGTGTACGCTATTCAGTGCAGCTGCTGAAAGAAATATAAACGGGAGACAGGCCGCCCCCTTAAGGTAAAGCTTCAAGAACACCAGCAAGCTGTAACACGAGGGGAAGTGGAAAATTCACGCGTGGCTGACGACATTGTGAGAGAAAAGGGAGATCACCGCCCTTTGTGGGATCAGATTGAAATCATAGACAAAGAACTTTATTGGAAAATTCGTAAACTTAATGAATCAGCACATATGCTAGTCCACAAAAATCTGATGAGCCGACCAAGCATAGAAATGAATACAATATGGGAACCAGTAATAAGGAGTGCCAGAGAAAAGCAATAATAACAATGAAAATTGCAGTATGAACTCTGGTAAAAAACAAAAACAAAAACATGCAATGATAACAGCAAAAATTGCAATATGAGCACTGGTAAAAAACAGATTTTAGGTTTATAATACCCAGAAATTCACACACAGATGTCCTCAAGGACACATAGCACAGGGTATAAAGGTGTTCGTTTGATCCAGGACCCAAAGAGTGTCAGTTTAAAACGTGGTTAAGTCAGTGGAGAATTTGGAGAGGGGAATTAACAGAGGATAACTGATAACTGACGTCCATTAGACATGACACGTGGAATTAGAACAGTCTACCCCAGCGAGCGAAATAAAGGGTTCAGTTCGACATTCCAATCACCTGAAGAAGGCCGGAGCGTACAAAGACCGAAATGTTGTGATAAATATGGCAACAAAGATGAGGGCAATAGCCCGAATAATGTAAATAGAGTAAATAATACCTCCTCTCATATATATATATATATATATATTTGTGTGTGTGTATGAATTTATATATATATATATATATATATATATATATATAAGTATATATATATATATATATATATATATATATATATATATATATATATATATATATATATATTATAAAGGTTAAGATTTTAAGATACTATAAAGTTGGCTAGCATACGCGTAATTAAAATTTTAACGGGGTTAGAATCGATGATCAAACGCATAAACTTTATTCAGTTTAAATAGTTATATATATATATATATATGTACGTGTGTGTGTTGTAGATGTGTGTATGTTTCTACAAATGATGAAGTATAGCTATTATATGTATGCATTAATATTTAATCATCCAGTTACATATGTAAATTATGTTTGTGTAAGTGTTGCAGATCAATTTTCATGAAACACTCACACACACACTATATATATATATACATATATATATATATATATATATATATATATATTATTATTATTATTATTATTATTATTATTATTATTATTATATCTGAATATGACATTCCACTCTGGAAGTTCCTAGGAAAAACATTTTCAATGTCCATATGTGTATATCTTTTGGGGTGAATATTTTGACTGGTGCCTTAGGAATTATTTCCCGAAGAATATTCTATTAAAATGATTCAATACTGAAACAATAATATTAAAATAAATAAAAAAAACATAAGCAAATGAATTTATTGCTGTGCAAAATCCTAATTTATGATAAAATATACCATCGATCCTATTCGTCTGCCCAATCGATCTTGTTATTGAGATATTGTTTCTCTATCTAAGCATATTAATATCTATCTTTTTCTTATATTTGTATCTTAGTGAATATCCATCGATCAATTTGTTTCGGTTTGTTAAATCTTTGCCTGCTTCTACCTAATGTATTTATTAAGAGAAGCTATGAGAAGTAAATATCCATCTTGAAATCTTCAGTAGAAAATATACTTATATGCCAAACGGGATGATTAACGTTGCCTTGAAAATCCACATTCGGAATCTTTAGACTCAGGCACCTCTGACTAGCGCTAATGAAAAATACGCAACTCTCTAATCGACCAAGAAGGTTCTTTCTTTCTTTCTTTTCTTTCTTTCTTTCTTTCATTCATTCGTTCATTCTTTCTTAGCCTCTTTACGTTAAGATTCGATTTCTTTCTTTTTTTCCTTGGTGTTCAGTTCTGCTTTTTCTTTCTTCAACTCTTTTCATTTATATTCCCTTTCTTTCGCTCTCATTTTCTTTCTTTCTTTCTCAGCCAGTGTTCTTCTCTGTTCTTTCTTTCTTTCTGTCTCTTTTTCTTTTATTCCTTCTCCTTCTCTTTTCATCTATATTCCCTTTTTTCGCTTTCATTTTCTTTCTTCCTTAATCAGTTCTCTTTATCTCTGTACTCTTCTTTCTTTCTTTCTTTCTTTCTTTCTTTCTTTCTTTATTTCTTTCTTTCTTTCTTTCATTCCACACTCTTTTCAACTATATTCCCTTTCTTTCACTCTCATTTTCTTTGTTTCTTCGTGTTCATCTTTGTTCCCTTCTTTCTTTCTTTCTTTCTTTCTTTCTTTTATCGCCTCTTTTAATCCATATTCTTTTCTTTCTCACTTATTTTCTTTCTTTTTTACACAGTGTTCATCCCTGTTCCCTTGTCTGTTTCTTTCTTTCTCAGCCTGTGTTAATCGATATTGTCTTTTTTGTCTCTCATTTTCTTTCTTTCTTAATCAGTGTTAATCACTGTTCTTTTCTTTCATTCTTTCTTTCTTTCTTTCTTTCTTTCTATATTCCCTTTCTTTCACTCATTTTCTTAGTGTTCATCTGTTCTTTTATTTATTTATTTCTGCGCCTCTTTTAATCAATATTCTTTTCTTTCTCTCTTATTTTCTTTCTTTTTTACACTGTTCATCTCTCTTCCCTTGTTTGTTTGTTTGTTTGTTTCTTTCTTTCTTTCTTTATCAGCCTGTGTTAATCGATATTGCCTTTCTTTCTTCCTTCGTTTCCTTTTTAAAATTCATTTATTTGGAAGGAATATCTCCCCATAATGATTAATGTTATTATTACTTAAAATTGCTTTGCATCAGTAAGCAGCAACATTCAACCATTAACGTACTCGTGTGTATGCCATCTTTATGCCCAACCAAATATCTAAGTAGGATTCTACTGATTGAAAGCTGATGAAATTAGTTATATATAAATGCTCATTCTTCGCGATAGTTTATTCTTTTAAGGTGTAGCTTCGTGCTTTGATTATGTAGATTCTTCTAAGTCATTGCTTCATTCACATTGGAGGTTATCATGGATACTGCTATGCAAAAAATAAACACAGTTTAAAAAAATGAAAACACGAAAATGTCTTGAAAATAATATTTCGTCAATACTATATACTGCGATTTCAAAACATAATCGTCAAGAAGAAATAGATAAAAAAAACTAAAATAACTGAGCGTGTGGGCAGCATATCAAGAATGCTTTCTGTTCGCGTAAGGCATTCAACATGACAAATTAGCTACACTTAAGATGGCGGCAAGGAATTAAAGTGGAACGTCGGCACAGGTTAAGCAACGCGACTTGGTTGCGTGCGCAGATGTGTGTCGGCTGGCAGCGTCGAATCAATATGTTCACTCGACGCAGTAGAATGTTTTATCGAATTCCCCAGCGAAGGAGGGACGGGTGAGAGGAGGATTTACCATTACTTGATCGTTTGATTCCACAAGTTCACGTAGGCATCCATATGAATGACGAATATTGATCGTTATTGAGGAGTTCTCGTGAAGATGAAAAAAAACAAAAAAAAGAGATTTTCTCGATTGATTCGTTGCTGTCTGATTCGTAAAATGGCTCCAAATACGCGGGAAAAAAAACGTTTCCTTAATTGTCATTAGATCATCACTACAAAATGACGATACCTTCTTTTGTGATAAAACTTAACTTTCAAGCCGTTTTAATTGTTCTCAATATTCTCAGAGTATTGTTTTTATTCTTTCAACGCTTTATTGCAACCTTTAATGATTGATAACATAACTAGCTGAAACAAGGGAGATGAAGAGGTTTTCCAATCATATATGCTGCGGGATACAGCAAGACTAATTTCAGTATCTGAATCTTAAATTCTAAAATGTTCCGCATCTGAGAAAATTTAAGCTAACGTTCTTTTACTGCATTATTCCTACAAGTTTTCAAGAACTATCAACCGTATTCTATCGTCTTTTATTTTTATCTTCTCACAATCATTTTACGTTTAAAATAAAGTTTTAATCAAAGAGATGTATAATCTTTTAAACGATTTGATCAATAATATCAACGACTTATATATTTCAGAGCGAAGTGGCCTGTTCTTTATTTAGAAATTGGCTAAATGCAGACAAATTTGAGACAAAGTTTCCTTAGGAATGCCAGCACAATATATATATATATATATATATATATATATATATATATATATATATATATATATATATATATATATATATGTTAGGTAATTTCTCAATCACGCAATTTCATCTTCCTATAGGTAATTAAATTACTACATATCGAATATACATTTTTTGTCAATTTGAAAATAAAATTTCAATCTACACTAGAATCCCCCATATTCGGAATCCCTCATATCCGGAGTGCCACATATCCGGAATCCCTCATATCCGGAATCCCTCATATCCGGAATTCCTCATATCCGGAGTGCCACATATCCGGAATCCCGGATATCAAGACATGATTTTGATGTGTATACTTGAACTATTTGGGTGATATGTAACTGATTCGAAATTTCTGTTTTTCAGGAAATTTAATTTGGATAATTGCTTATGCTTATTTCAACCTAATGGCTTGTATTGGTGCAAAAGATGATGGGAATTAGAGGAAAAAACAATTTTAGAGTTATCGCAAAAAACAATCTACTAGATGGCCTGGCTCATAGCCTTAAATAGTCTATGATTAAGGACTTCATCAGTTGATTAATAAGTTTATTAGTAAGCTGTTACTAAGCTGATTAATATTCAGACTGATCTTACTTCGTTTGGCTATACAACATTTAACCCTCTTCTATTCCTTGTAAGTTGTCTTGTTAATTGTTTTGTAACTAATTGTTCTGTGTGTTTTATATGTATCTGTTAAAACCGGATACTGCTGCTGAATAAATATATTAAGCACTCATTCTTCTTTGTGTATAATTCCCCTCGACGATACAATAGATAATCTATCCCAGTGCATCTCAAACTATCTGATATGGCGAACCGGCATTTTTTCTCAATGTGTCAAGTACCTGTAATATTTCGTGGTAATATTAATTTATATATGAAACGATATATATAATGAATATAATAAAAGCTGACTATTTTTTATCTTCCACTTATTTTGCCAAAAATAATTCAATATATAAAACGTAATAAAAAAAAAAAAGATTCAAATGATTCCTTAGCATGGTCTGGACAGGTTCATGGTTCGCGTACCAGCACAGGTCAGCGGACCATCACTTTGAATAGCACAGAACATACTGAAGACAGGAGATATAGCGGGGCAGTGATCTACTTAACGCGCTTGTGTGAATGGACGACAGAACGGGGATAGGAAGCTTTGGAGAGCTATGATCGCCCATATCCCCAAGAGTCAAGGATATAGAAGAAGAACATGTCAACTATTGATTTCTATTCTTTTTAATCAGCAGATAGTGCTGCTTCTCCAAGTGCCTATTTTTGATTGGTCAAACCGAATAACCAATCAAAGCATGCTATACTTATTGCCAATAATAGCAGTTTCTAACCTGAGTTCTTATCCTGCTCCTCGATGGAGTTATGAACTCAATACAATTTACAGTTGAAATTTCAAGGGTGCGTAATGAGGAAAGACGGCTTGGAAAATCTGATACTCACCCGATAGACTGAGTGAAAGAGGGACAGATGAAAGCAACGCGTAGTATATTTGATGGGCTTGAGTAAATGAATGGTAGAACAGGATCTGGGAGAAATGACGAAAACAAAACATTAAGAGCTACAAGGTTAGGGAAAATGTGGCGGGCCATGATTTGTCTACGTGTTGACGTGACACAGCACATAATAGAAGACTGTAGTGATTATCAAAATATGACACTACTGCTCAGTCTACAAGGCGCTTGTTTTAAAACGAAATTTAGGGCTCTACTCTTCATTCTGGCACCTGCAAATACCCCATGTGGTTTAATGTAGAACTATCCCCATATTTATAATGACTCGGTTTTATACATGTAGCTACATGTTAAAGTACTCTTTTTATGCTAGGACACACAATCATTTCTGTTTTTATAACCTGTAACCTGTAGTGTCGTAGGGGCACAATGTGTACTACAGCAGCTGTAGAACTATGTTTCTAGAGCAAGATAGCCTAATAGAACCCAGGCCGGTTTTGAATTTAGAGTTTTCCTCCTAGACCGGTTGCCACCGAAGGCTATAGAACCCAGTCTCTAATACTACCCATAGGAGAAGAAGAGGATTCATACCTTTCCCAGGGGTAAGTGAATGCAATAAATCCGACTGGAATTCGAACTCGGCTCTCCAGTTCCTCAATCCATTACTCCGCCGTGTCTCCCTCAGTATTACAGACAAATTAAATCCTAAAATTAAAGTAATGGAAAATTCAAATAAAATGCTTTTCGCTTTACATTTTTTTATTTCTGACATTTGATTTCTAAATGATTAATTGAATTAAATTAATAATAAAATTATCAAAACCACCTTTTGAAGTTTTCCTTGAAGTCATCCTTTTTTTTTTTTTTTTGTACAATAACAATTGCTGGCTAAACCAACAAAGCCTCGATTTGGTTTTGCAAGATACATTCACAGTTAAACATGTCCATTGCTCTCATCAATACATACAGTAATATGTAGTAAAATCTTTTCGGGTGATATAATCGCTTGCTGGGGTGTTTTTGGTACTAGACGGTATAAAGTTAATCTTATGAAGACTTAAGCCATCGCGACTTATTGACCAGTTCTACGAATAAATTAAAAGGGAAATTAGAACTTATTGAGAAATCATTTTGTGATAACGGCTCTCCACCGGATGTTCTGAATTCTAGCATTAATACCCAAATATTGCACAGTTCCATAAATACAGTTCCAATGTCCCGTACATCTCAGATTAGCATGCACTGGTGAGGGTGAGTGCTGGGCAAAATTTCTACCAGTGTCAGTTAATGTTGGTTTTCGGCTAATTCTCTATCTCTCTCTGTGAACTATGTGATGTCCTGGGTATGACGATAAACTACATCCGGCAGCAAGGCCTCTGGTCAGGAGATTGGCAGTTTTAAGGAGCGTCTTAGTTTCTATTGTTCCCAGGTCTTTTCTGGGCCGGGGTGGTAGTTCCTGTTAGCGTCCCAGCTTTGGACAAATATTGACCCCCACCAAAGTGGGCTCAAAAACACTATTAAAGTATAAAAATAGATTTTTATAGTAAAAATACCAGCAATTCATTTTGGAAAAAAATATTGCCAGCAACATATTTGACTCTCAACAAAAACCCTCTTCCCAAAAATACGCCAAAGCTAATCTACAAACTTAAATACAAATGATACGGATTCTATTCATAGGAACCTATCCCAAAAATCTTGTCGGCATTAAATAGTTCACAGAGATTGATATGCAGTAAAACAAAATAAACCAAACCTGATCTTTAAACTAATTTCTTACAAAGAATACGTATTCTATTCATACGAACCTATCCTGAAAATCTTGTCGGTATTAAATAGCTCACTGAGGTTGATATGTGGTAAAACAAAATAAGCTAAACCTGACCTATGTTCAAATAAATTTATAATGATGACCTATCTATTTTTAAAATAGTTTTCCAATTTATTTACTTAAATGTCAGTGGGAAGCTGACTTCATATTTACAACCATTCAACTTCTAGAGAAGAGAATTGCCCAGCATGTCCCAGCGTACATGAGAAAAGAGTGACGAGATAACTTGCAAAATTCTTCCATTACATCCCTGTCTGCAATCACAGAACATTAATTTATTTATTTTATTCATTGATTTAATCATTTCCCCGCCAAACAAGGCGGTAATGCCACTAGTACACAGATTACAGAGAGTAAAAGAGAGAGAAAAAGAATGAGTATGGGAAGATTGCGGAAAGGACATAAAAGATACCAAGATTCAAGAAAACAGAAGATGGCAATTGACATTGCATTTAAATGTTTGAAAATTGTAGTTATCAAGGAAGAAAGTAGAGACGGAGGCGGGAAGAGCGAGAAAAGAACTGTTGGAATAGAAATATCGGTTGCATTTAGATATTTCAGTAAAAGGGTGGAACCTAGATGCCAATCAAGTAGCACGCTTAAGCTCATTTAGTCGGGGCACGAGGGAAAAAGACCGTCAGAGCAGTTGCCATGAAAATATTTGTTGAAAAGACAGAGGGGAGCCACGCCACGCCGAGAAAGAGACTGAAGTCGAGATACCAAGTGAGGATCGATTACATTTACTGACCGTTCTTTGGATTTTGGCAAAAACCTCGAGTATTAAATTTGACCAGCCAATTCCTGCCCCAGTTCACAACCGATTGGAGGTCCTTTTCGAGACGCACGGCCAGGTTAGTTTTGTCAGCGACACTAGATTTGTTTTTGAGGCAGGAGTAAATTGTGGTGTCATCCGCGTAGATGCCAACTTGGCAATTTTGGGCGTCAGGAAGGTCATTTATGTAGATAAGGAATAGAGTGGGGCCTAGGGTGGAGCCTCAAGGAAAACCTGCGTTCGTGGGATAGGAACTGGAGGAGAATCCATTGAGAACGACCTTCAATTCATGATTTGATAGGAATGATTGTATTAGGTCAAACAATCGACATGTAATGCCATAACGCTGGAGCTTGCGAAGAAGGCCGGCGTGCCAAACCCTAGCAAACGCTTTGGAGATGTCTAGGGCCACGACACGAGCTTCCTTGTTATTTTGAAGAGCTTGGTAGACAGTTTCAGTGATGGCCGTAAGCACATCAGCTGTAGATTGGGCAAAGCGGAAACCATATTGCTTGTCTGAAAGCAGGTCGTGGGATGTAAGGTGGTTAACCACTTCGATATTGATTAGGGCTTCGAAGACTTTGCCGAAGAGGGGTAGGAGACTGATAGGACGGTAGTTAGAAGGGCCAGGGGAGTCGCTAGATTTCTTGAAGACAGGAACAATCGAAGAGGACTTCCAGCAGTCAGGAAAACAAGATTCCTTGAGGCAGTAGTTATATAGTTTAGAGAGGGCGGGCGCCAGTTCAGGCTTGCATTTCTTCAAGACAATGGCTGGTATCCCATCTCAACCACTATCCTTGTTGGGGTCTAAATTGGAGATAATGCCCAATACCAAAGACGGGGTTATGTGTAACCTACATCAATTGAGCCTCAGTTCTAAGAGGGAAGTCGGGTATGGGTACACCGGAAGAGTTGAGCGTTCAGTGGAATGAAAATTTCCGAGCAAAGCATTCAGCCTTGTCGGCAGAGGAGGTCAGGTTGAACAAAGCAGGTATGGAAGGTTTGCAATTGTTCAATACGCTCTTGCAGAGACGCCAATAATCTTTGGAGCCAAATTTGCGAGATGCAATACGCTCCTTCACCCGAGCAGCAAATAGTGACTTAGCATCGTTGAGGACACGCTTACACTCGTTACGGGCGGAGGCAAAGAGACGTCTATTGCAATCAGACATGTCGCTACGAAATAGATGAAAGAAGTGGTTCCTATGAGCAATGACGGCTGAGCAAGCAGCGGAGAACCAAGGGGAGGAGCGCGACTTGACCCTATATTTCCTTGAGGGGATGAAAGCGTCGTTTCCAGCTTTAACCCAGGATGAGACATCAGAAACACATTCTTGGACGGGGAGCGTAAAGACAACATCCCAGGAGACATCGCGAAGGAAATCACGGAACAAGACCCAGTCAGCTCGTTGATAGTAGAACGAAGTTCTAGTGGTAGGAAGTTCTTTGCAGGGGGTGGAGTTGAAGGAGATATTAACAGATACTACAGCATGATCAGAGTTACCAACAGGGAAGAGTTGCGTGGCGCTACAAGACTCGTGGATTGGAGGTAAAACACAGATCGAGAAGGTTGAAGGCAAAACGAGCGGGGAAGTTAACTATCTGCGTGAGAGATTGGGAGACTGAAAAATTAAGTGTTTGAATGACTGCGTGGTCAGTAGTAACATTCTTAAGCCACATGGTATGATGGGCGTTAAAGTCGCCAAACACAAATATGTGAGCAAACGGGTGGAGGGAGAGAGCCTTGTCTATGCTGTCAGAAATGCTATCGAGTATCCCACAGTCTTGAGATAAAAAGTTTAGCGTGTTCATTATCCTACAAAGAGGAGAGTTTTATGTCGATGATATTTCAACTATCTTTTAAAAGACCTTGAAACTATTTTATTAAAATCAAGTCAACTTTTTCTATGTAAAGAGAAGGATTAATCGTTAGGAGTGAATGTGTGATTTGTTTATAAAACCTAAATACGTAAAGAGTGTTCCAATAACCTAAGTTTAAGCGTCTAATGATTTTTTCTTTATCTTCCAAATTTAACGACTTATGTATTTGGCAATTTCAACCATGGAAAGATTAACAATCAAACAACGTGTTAAAGTTATCGAAGCCTATTACGCAGCTAATGCAACAATGGCTTTATTGAATGAGATGTTCCCAGGTTGCATCATCTCTCGAAACAACAAAATTAATTACCCACCACGACGCCTTTAGATTTCCTTTGGGGGTCATCTCAAAAGTAAGGTCTATGCCAACAAGCCAACAACAATTCAACAGCTGAAGGATGAGATAATAAGGCATATTGGTGAGATCGAGGAGCAACTATGCAAGGACGTCATTAAAAAATTTTGACCATTGAGTGGAGGTGTGCTGCCGAAGCCTTGGCAGACATTTGGGCAATATTATTTTTCTTACATAATTGCCATGACAAACAACATTGTCCAATAGAGAAATAAATAAAATTTCGCCTATAACACTGATTTATTTACTGCTGAATTTGATCCGTCTTAATGAAACACCCTTTATTACTGCTTATAATAATGATGCACGTGAATTTTCTTGTTTATATTTCCTTATTAGTCGATCTACACAAAACTTATTTTCGTCTATTGATTTCTGACGAGTGAGAAGTGATATAGCCTCTCTTCTTTCTGCTTCCTAAATAGATAATAAAAATAAGGTTCTAGTTTTTTGAATTGATATAAATCATCATCGAAATTTCGCATCTCAGCTGTTATATGCTGCAGGGATAGTTTTTGGCGCCACTGTTAGAGTTTTACGTGACTTAAATGTGGATAAGAAGTCTGTGTTTGACAGTAAACCTCAAGCCACGCGGTGGTTCGTCCGTTCCTCTCGTCTGTCACCAAGCCAACATAATATATTTTCGTCAAGTTCTCCAATAACAATGGAGGCTAAATAGATTCATGATGCAAACAATTGATTGAAAGTGCAAAGAAAGAACAAAGTCCGTAATTACTTTGTGGCTGATGATGTCAGTTCGACGTGAGATTCGACTTCCCGGCAGAACACAAAAACATCGAAATAGTTGCCAGGACACAAGACAAAGGATGACGTCATACTGGGACAAGCCCACGATTGGTCAGTCGGAAGTGAACGCTACTGAAATCAGTAATCGTTGCATCTTTGATATAGGCGTGTTTGTGTGTTGGCTTAATGGTTCATTCATCCTGTAAGCGCCATTTTCCAGGTAAAGTCTGATCGGGTAGGGTGATAGAAAATGCTGGGGAGAAGATTAGGTCGAAATGGAAACGAGGTTCATTTTCCGGTTCATTTAGCTTCTACTAAAACGTCAGTAATTGGTTAATAGCCTACACACTGGTGAGATTCGTTAACACAAATTTATCGAATAGTAAAAAAAGTCATTTTAAAACAATTGCTCTATATAACGGCAATGTATGTATATATATGCAAGTATATATATATATATATATATATATATATATATATATATATATATATATATATATGTACGTATATATATATATATATGTATATATATGCGTGTCAGTGTGTGCGTGAGTGTGCGTGCTAATGTATATAGATATATATATATCTTGCATGAATATATGTAACCTTACGCAGCAAGAGTTTTAGTGACAAGTATGCTTAGCAAATAGAAAACAAGACCAAAAACAGATAGATAGATAGATAGATAGATATGAACAGGCTGAGATACATAGATATGAACAGGCTTAGATAGATAGATATGAAAAGACTGAGAGGTATAGATAAATTGATAAAATAGCTAGATAGGTAGATATATATGAACAGACTCAGGCAGACAGACAGATAGATAGATAGATAGATAGATATGACCAGACTGAAATAGACAGAGATGTATATGAACAGACTGAGATAGATAGATAGATAGATAGATAGATAAACAGACTGGGAAAGATCGATATTGTTATCACACACACACACACACACACACACACACACACACACACACACATATATATATATATATATATATATATATATATATATATATATATATATATATATATATACTGTCTGGTTACTTAAATACATGTGAAAAATAGTTCTTTTATGCACATTTCTAATTAGACAATGACGTGGTAGCAATTCAATGGCTGCAGGCACTTCAGCCTGGTGATTTTCATTTCATGCATTATTATGTAAAATGTGCCTTATGTGCCCACAAATAGGGCAATATCAGACTGGGAAAATCTTGCTGCATTTGGATAATAGGGTCAGAATATGAACTTAAACTCCACAAAAGATCCATTCTGCGTTCAAAACATCCATTCTGCGTTCAAAACATCCAAGCTGGTGGTGTAATGACATGGCTAATATTTTCTTAGCATACATTGGGACCCTTAACGGCAGCCTACTGAGTCGAATAAAGGGAAAGAGTGACAAAGGATAACAACCCATGACATACCTAGCGGCCTTAAGTAAGAACGTGGTCTGGAGGGGGAAGCAGAGGGACGGAGAGCTGCGAGGGAGGTGGAGAGCCACGATCGCGTACATAGGCACATAGAAAGAAAGCAGTTCGAACTGTGAATAAAGACATACTTCATACCGCGTAGGTGAGTGTAGAAAAGTTGGTATTTATTTTGTTTCTAGAAATAGACAAACGTTCATCGGTATCAATAAGCGAGGAAAGTGGTAGCAAATCGTCGGTTGATGAATTTCCATTGACTGCGAATAATTAAGTTTTCTATTCAATATTAACAATCAAGAGTCAATTGATAAGATCTCCTGAATAATTGATTTGTAATTGAAGTCGACTAAGTAGCTTTTAAATTGAACTTCTATACTGAGCTTTATTTTGGATTCTGAAAAAAAAATTCTTGCTTCCCTTCCAAAACGAAATTTCCTGTTGCACATCGATCGAGATCAATAAATCAATCGATCAAGATCATACTATTCGGAAATCTGTTTTATCGACTAGATTTTTTTATATCGTTTTCAGTAAATTTACGGTAGCTCTTCTCTTGGAACATTGGCGTAACATAATCTTCCTACAAGGCTAAGATTAATAGATATCTACCGGGTATACTTGTGTATCATGTGACCTCTGAGGGCCTAATTTTGAAGCTAATCTAACTACAGTAAATGGATATATAGTTTGGTCAGCAGTATATACGCTAATTTTATATCTCATGTATGATACGACCCCCTTAAAATTAGCTTCAAAATTAGATCTTCAAAAGTCACATGATACGCGAGCATATACCGTATATCTGTATAAGCAAGTTCTTGAGGTGTAAATTAATTTGATGTGAATTATATATATATATATATATATATATATATATATATATATATATATATATATATATTCGACTCTCCCGTCGAATTCGACGTATGAGGGTCAAGCAGATCAGTTTCTAGGAAACTGACAGCCCGACAACAGCACATGAGATTTGATTATAGTGGGGAAGGTTTCGTGCAGGACCCTCCACACTTTTTGAAGGGTCGAATACAGAGACCTGGTGAACTAAGTGCCACAAGGTCCTCAAACGACCCTCCGCAGGTTTTGAATTCAGAGTTCTACTTCTCCTAGACCAGTTGCCATCCAAGGCTATAGAACCTAGTCTATCCTGCTATTTACCCATAACTGGACGGAAAAGAGGATTCAAACCTTTCCCAAGGGTATTAGTACGTAAGTGAATGTAATGGATTCGTCTGGAATTCGAACTCGGCTCTCCGCTACCTATTACTCCACCGTGCCTCCTTTTGTATATATATATATATATATATATATATATATATATATATATATATTATTGAGGGGTCCGCCCCTTTTTATAAAAATGAACTGAAGTGTATACTTATACTACGGCTACGTGAAGACCTGGGAGAGAGCAAGACCGAAGAGTCGAGTCCAGAGTGACAGAGTAAAAGGTTGTAGGTAACCGGAAGAGTGAGGGTGAAGGTAACAGAGTTGTAGGAGTCACAGTGAGCGAACACGTAGACTTATACAGAAGTCATACAGCGATACTTCAATACCAAAGACTGTATATATATTTTGCTACTAACCTGTATTCCTGGAACTACTAACCTGCTTTACCAGTTTGTATTATTACGTTAATACATTATCTTCATATATTCATTCCTGGCGTTTGTTATTTATTGGTACCGGATTTCAAGCCGGAATCCACAACATATATATATATATATATATATATATATATATATATATATATATATATATAAGCATATATATATATGTTTGTGTGTGTGTGTTTAATCATTTCACCCAAGCAAGGCAATAACGTCTCTATGATGCAAGGTGTTACTGTTGCAGAATATCAGAAAAATGATATTAAATAGAGAGGACAATAAAAGAACAAGAATTAAGAAGACAGAATATAACGATTGACATTGCATTTATATTTTTAAAGATCCAATGCCTTGTTAAAATCCAGTCGAGAAATGGTAGAAAAATCTATGAACGGCGTTAAGTGCATATCACTCAATACAGACTCAGTTCTAAGAGCAAAGGTACTCTCTAGATGAGTCAAGAGTAGAATTTAAAGAGAATTTACGGGCAAAGCATTTTGCTTTATCATGATGTTAAAAGCTCAAATTTAGTGAAGAGAAGAACGAAAGGAGACTTACTCTTATTTAACACACTATTACAGAACCACCAGTAAAATTAATTTGTTAGTGCCTCATTCTATCAGCAAACAAAGAATTAACCTCTTTGAGGACAAGTTTAAAATTATTCCGAACACTCACATACAACCATCTGTTGTGACCGGAATTATCACGCCGGAAAAAAAAAACCTGGAAAAGTGATTCCTATGGACTACAGTGGTTGGACAAGCTGTGAATTAAGGGAAAGATTGTCGTTTCAACTGATATTTGCGAGAACGTACAAGAGTATCAATGCCGGTTTAATCCAAGAAGAAATCTGTGGCACAATTCTCAATAGGAAGGTTCAGAATATCAATTCAAGGAACGTCTCGAATAATGTTACGAAAGGAATCCCAGTTAGTATGCTGAAAAAAAGTCTAGTGAATAGTAGATTCCTGTATAATAGACGACTCAAAAGGAATAGCAATAGATACTACTGCGTCACCGGAACTGACAAAGGGAGAGAATTGTGAGTAAATTTTCGGATTCTGGTGTGAAATGCCTGATTAATTCCAAAATAACAATAAAAGTCTGCGGTGCATAACCTGAAAATTTACATTAAATCATTATGACCATGGAAAAAACAACCGGTAAATTATATCTTAAACAGGAAACAAGGGACAAACATCTACTGCTGCTCAATAAACAGGGAAAGAGTACTAACCTGGTGATAGGTGAATCTATCTATTTCTATTAACCTGTTTACTGCACAGGAGACTGAACATTTTTATCGAGAAATTCTCTTTAGGAAGGTTGCCAAATAAGGCTCTAGACCTCTTCCAGGCCAAGAAAGAATTAATAAATTTTAAAGAGTTGAAATCAAAGTAATATTGACATAAAATTAGATCACTTAATTTAGTTAAAATTAATAAAAATTTAGTTTAAATATACATACATACACAGACATGGATATTTTACACTGCGCACCGGGATAAAGATTTCTTATTCTTACTATCATCATAATTTCTGTTTAAATTATGAATAATAGAATTACAATTTTTTAAAATTTTTACAAGGATTGTATATTATTGACACAGATTTTAACCTCTCAAGTATGATTCCTATTTCCTACATTAACACAGCGTGAGCCTGGAAGAGGTCTAGAGCCTTACTTGGCAACCTTCATAGACATGTTTTGTAAAAGATCCCTTTCGTGCTCATATAATCTTTTACTTAAATTCCTTGAGGTTGCTCCTATATATTCCTTGTTGCAATTATTACATGTAATAGAATAAATTCCTACTTTAAGTCTTAGCTTATCATTTTGTGTTGTATTAATTAAGTCTTTATTGTCTTGAACTTAGTTGTGACAAATTTCATGTGTTTAGAGAAAATCTTTGCGATAGAGTTGGTGGGTAGAACAATACATTTTTTGGATTCTTTTTGTTCGTCATGAAGGCGGAAATGTTGTTCTACAGATAATAATCTTTCATGGAGAGTCGACTTAATTCGATTGCGATAATTATTAATTCTTTAGTGAAAGGGCCATTTAAATTTTCCTACATATTATTTCTGGCATAGTTTGAATTCTAGGAGGTAAATTATGATATGACTTCTACAGTTAGAGTCGTGGTAGATTTTGAAAGTAGATTTAGTGACCTAGTGAACGAATTGGTGTGTCTAATGTGGTTACAGCATAAGCTCCTTTTGTTGTTACATGGTTGGGAAAATCCTGTTATTTTTGTTTTTGGTTTATTAAGGATTACCTTGTCCGCTGAAATGTCGTTACTACCCATAATTTCTTTTAACTTCTTATGTCTACGATATGCTAGAAGGCCGGGACTCTTAAAAAAACGGTTTTTTAGGTCTGGTTTGAGATGTAGTATTTCCCAGCGAGTTTTGATTATTTGTGATAGTGGAGGCAAAGTGGGATTGAAAGTGGTTACTAGAGCAATGCGGCTGGGTTTATTTTTAATCTTTTACATTAGGGTGTCTTCTCTAGGTGTGGAAATTGCTTTATTTATTTGTTCCCTGATTAGGTGTTGTTTATAGTCACGTGTTGTGAATTGATGCTCCAGATTTTGAGTGTGTTTATTTAGTTCTTCATTGTTAGAACATATCCTTCTGAGTCTAAGTCCTTGTGAATAGGGAAGGTTCTCCTTGAGGTGTTTAAGGTGGGAAGATTTAAGGTGTAGATAGTTTTGGGTGTCAGTGATTTTAGTGTGTAGTGTCGTTTGTAGTTTTCTGTTTTCATCTATGTAAATGCGGGTATCTAAAAATATTACCGATTTGTGGAATTTTAATAGACAAACTTAATTCAGTCGTGTACTGTGTTTAGGGTCATAAGGAAATGGATAAGTTTGTCGTCACTGTCCGTGTATACAAAGGATATATCATCGATATATCTTGCATAGAATAGGCAATCGCTACCGATGAGGGGATAGATATGGATCTCCTCAAATTTTCCCATGAAGATTGTAGCATATTATGGAGCTGCAATGGCATAGCCTCTTACTTGAAAGTAGTGTGTTCCATTGAAGTTGAAAGTATTCAATATAAAAATAAGCACCATGAACTTTATGATAACTTCTGTGGGGGGGTCTTGTTTTATTCTTTTAGTAAATGCTTCCTCAAGGGCGGTTGCTCCTTCGATGTGTTTAATGTTTGAATAGAGTGATCTTACGTCCATAGTTACTAGAATATCATTTTCTGGCACTGTTTTAAGTGATTAATTTTGTTTAGTAGGTCTGTTATATATATATATATATATATATATATATATATATATATGTGTGTGTGTGTGTGTGTGTGTGTGTGTGTGTGTGTGTTGGCCGAAACTAGTCGAGGAATCTAAATGAAATAATAAAAACGAAAGAATATTAATATATAAGCAAGTGTGTCCGAAGATTTTAATTTTTTTATATTTTTTATTGTTCAACATATATATATATTATATATATATATATATATATATATATATATATATATATATATATATATATATATATATGCAGAAATATAGTTTTAAAGTGTACTATATTTATGGGATATCGGATATAGAGCGTATGTAAATATAAAAGTCAACACTGAAGTCAACACTGCGGCGGCCTGACGATTGCGTCTAGTATGAAACAGCCTGTCACCTCTGAGTGTTGACTTTATATATATATATATAATGAACAAAGTCCGACAACCATTTTAAAACGTTTTTATAAAAAAAATGTATAAACATAAAAATGTCTTGAAATAATATATATATATATATATATATATATATATATATATAATCTATGTAGAGAAAGAGAGTTCGTTCGTACTTAGATATTTCTGTCTGAAAAGTAAAATAAATTAAAAACAATTTTTTTCGGTATTGCATTGAGACGTGTCATCAATGAAATCTTCGGGTAAGGCGTATGGCTACGAGTCAGAAATTCGCTTGAAGTGGATTCCGATCTTTTCTAATTACGTAAATACTGTCACAGGTACTGGCAAAAAGGTTGAAAAGTTTTATGTTACTTTGGCACATTGACATAGTTATGAGACACTCAGTGAGTATCAAACTTATTATCCAGTAATAGTTAAAGAGAAGAGCTCATTATCCACGAGCCGAGATGCCCTGATAACCGTTATGTTGTCAACACTAAATCTTTTCTAGATCATTTATGATGCCACAAGTGTAGCCTTTTGTGTTTGTAAAGGTTTAATATGAGCTTATATATAAATATATCTGATAGATGGATCGAAAGATAGATTTTTCTAATAATTATAAACAGGCTGCGATAGATAGATAGATAGATATCAACAGACTAAGATAGATAGATAGATAGATAGATAGATAGATAGATAGATAGATAGATAGATAGATAGATATTACGGTAATCAGATATATATATATATATATATATATATATATAGATATATAGATAGATAGATAGATAGATAGATAGATAGATATGAATAAACTGAAATAGTTGTGAAAAGGGTGAGAAGTTATAGATAGATATCAGTAGACTGAGATTGATAGATAGATGGAAAAGAAAAAAACTGAGATAGATATGAATAAACAGATAGTTATGATAAACTGAGATAGATAGATAGAGAGAGAGAGAGAGAGAGAGATGAATAAACTGAGATAGTTGTGAAAATGGTGAGAAAGATAGATATGAATGCACGAAGTGATAGATAGATAGATAGATAGATAGATAGATAGATATGAATAAATTGAGATAGTTGTGAAAACACTGAGATAGATATGAACACACGAAGTTATAGATAGAGAGATAAATAGATAGATAGATAGATAGATAAAGAGAGAGAGAGAGAGAGAATGATGAATAAGCTTAGTTGTGAAAATGGTGAGAGAGATAGATATGAATGCAAGAAGTGATAGATAGATATGAACAGACTACGATAGATAGATAGATAGATAGATAGATAGATAGATAGATAGATAAAGAGAGAGAGTGATGAATAAACTGAGATAGTTGTGAAAATGGTGAGAAAGATAGATATGAATGAACGAAGGTATAGAATGATAGATATGAACAGACTAAGATAGATAGATAGATAGATAGATAGATAGATAGATAGATAGATAGATAGTTGGAAAAGAAAAAAATACTGGGATAGATATGAATAAACAGATAGTTATGACAGATTGGGATAGATAGATAGAAAGATAGATAGATATAATAGATATGAATAAATTGAGATAGTTGTCAAAACACTGAGATAGATATGAACACACGAAGTTATAGATAGAGATAGATAGATAGATAGAGAGAGAGAGAGAGAGAGAGAGAGAGAGAGATGAATAAACTTAGATAGTTGTGAAAATGGAGAGACAGATATGAATGCACGATGTTATAGATAGATATGCACAAACTAAGATAGATAGATAGATAGATAGATAGATAGATAGATGGAAAAGAAAAACCTGAGATAGATATGGATAAACAGATGGTTATGACTAACTGAGATAGATAGATAGATAGATAGATAGATAGATAGATAGATAGATAGATAGATAGATAGATAGATAGATAGAAATTCGCTTGAAGTGGATTCCGATCTTTTCTAATTACGTAAATACTGTCACAGGTACTGGCAAAAAGGTTGAAAAGTTTTATGTTACTTTGGCACATTGACATAGTTATGAGACACTCAGTGAGTATCAAACTTATTATCCAGTAATAGTTAAAGAGAA